>JAZAYU010000007.1:4729528-5086699 GCA_038501625.1 Corbicula japonica
TCCGGGTGCGAGACCATCGTCAGTTTGGAAGACGACCGACAGTGGGTCTGTATGTGTTGAAGTCACTGGAGAAGTTCCGAGTGGATCCGGTCATGGAGGGAGATCTTGATCATGATGATACACCAGGTTCTTACTACTGATTTTAATAAAAAAATATAATGTAATGGATCACTAATTTGCTGTATTTCAATATTTTTTTCGAAATTTGAGTAGAAAAATTCATAATTCATAGTTTTCAGTTCCCCAAATTTTTAAAAGTATAATAAATACATAATTCATGTTTTCAAAACAGATTTAATCCAAATCGCCATTTAAATAATCACTATGCTCAAACATACTATTCTATAAATGTTCTAACTGTTTATATAATATTTTATATGGGTTTTATCTAGTGTGTGACTAGAGTAGTGGTCAGTGGCAAAAAAAAATAGCCAAATGGGGTTTTACTGGTTCAGCCCTTTACTCCACGGATATGACTTTTATTGGAAGGGTGAACAGTGTAGATCCAGATCAGCCAGCACATTTTTGCCTTCTGATAAGGATCTCCACTGTGTGATTTTTGGTCAGAATAAATAAAGAAGTGAACAGTGTAGATCCTGGTCAGATGACACAGATGTGCCGTCTGTTCTGGATCAACACTGTTAAAACATGCAGTAAAACAAATATAGCTATCTGTTATAAAAGATCAAGTTGTAGTGTATTTGTCCTGTCTGCACTTTCAGCACTAGGTAATGGACCAGGAGGAGCAGGGGAACATGTGATTGACATGCCTGCTGAAGCCGACACGAAACCCAAGGTGAGTTCTTTGCTGGTTGGATGTATTGTGGCCCTTGAATTACTAACACACTATGGAAAACATCCCAGATTGAAAAGTTATAACTGGCAACACCAATTTCATTATGTTTGGATAAGAAAAAGTTAAATGGAAAACAACAAAAGGATTTTGAAAATATTTATACTACGTGTTTTGACTTTTACAGTTTTCGTATGGTATGAAATTAAAATTTAAAAAAAAATCATGTGTGGATGAAAATTACATATTTATAACCAAACTTGTGCTAAACTTTAATAAAGATAATTTTGTTGGCTGTCTTGGTCTTTGGTGATTATGTTCAATAAATATACAATTAAATGATTTTGAAGTCTGATAAAATTTGCTTGGCAGTTCAGCAGAGTTCCACTTCTTGAAACCTTGAAAAATCCTTGAATTTTGAAAGGATCTAAAGGCCTGGAAATGTCATTGAATTCCGCAGAATTATGTTCAAGTCATGGAAAAGTGCTGTTTGAGACTAGATTATTGTAGATTCAGATTAGCATGCATATCTGGACTACACTGATCACCTGTAAATTCAAAAGGTAATTTTTGACTAGAGTGAACAGTAAAGATCCAGATCAGACTGCACAGGCTGATCTAGATCTACACTGGTCACTCTTCAGTAAATATAAAAAACCTACGAATATTGATTAAAAGTAAGATTGTAGATGTATAGGTTGATATGATGATTTACTGCATTCATGAACATAAGAAAAACAAAGGGTTCTTAATTGTTAACAAAAACCTTCATGGTCAGTACAAAGCTCGTGAACTAAGAAAATTACTGTTTCAATCTGTTATTGTTTTAACCCTTTACTCATTAAATACAATAATTGTAATGCGTGGGAGAACAGTGTAGATCCAGATCAGCCAGCTCCTGCCATCTGATCAGGATCTACACTATTCACTTTTAAAGTCATTAGGCTATTTCTGACAAGTGTGACCAGTGTAGATCCATATCAGATGGCACTGATGTGCTAACTGGCCGGATCTACACTGGTTGCACATGTGTTTAATATGAAGTATAGGGTTATAATGGGTAAAATGTAATCAATTACTAACAATCATTACAAAAGTACACAAGATGGAATTGCTTTTAAACCTTTCCCCCATAGTTACGCCTTTTTATGCATGTATGACCAGTGTAGATCCAGATCAGCATGCATGTTCATGCCATCTGATCAGGATCTGCACTGGTTGCATTTTGGTCAGAAATAACCTAATGAATCAAAAAGCGAACAGTTTAGATCCTGATCAGGCACGGATGTGCCAGCTGATCTGGATCTAAACTGTTCGCCCATCCAATAAAGGTGTATCTATGGAGGAAAGGGTTAATGCTTAAAGCTAGAATGATGTATTAACAGGGAACTAATTTAAAACATTGATAATTTTAGATACAGCTCTTTTCAAAAGCCTTTGGTAAACTTTTGGCTAAATTACAAATTCAGGTGACAATAAATTTTATTACGCATTTCAGTTTGTAATTTTTTGTATTTTTTACATTATAAGTCTGAGAATAAACATTTTAAGCTTGTTTTTGTTATCATCAGGGATGGTCTTTTAAGGTTTTACTCAGTATTTTCAAGTGTCTTGAGAATGTGTATTATTGTAGATTAGCGTCTGCATATACTACACAAATTTGTCTAAATTTGTGTTTATATAATTATCATTAAATGCATGAAGGCCCCTGAAATGCCTGTTGATTATTGGTAACAAACAACTTTAGTTTGAATATTGTTGAACCGATGCAGTCTCTTATCCAGGGCTTAGCTTAGCTTAAGTATGTTGAGGTTTGGATTTTGGAGCCAGAGGATGTTGGTTCAGTCCTATATAAGGGCACAATTCTCCATTTATTGCTATTCCACCAAAGACTTCAGGTTATACCCTAGTCTGCCAGTGTAAATACATTTTTAAGTTCAGGTAATTGGGAAACTGTCAGTTACTTAATACTGCTGAAATGTTCAAGTTAAGATACCTGGGAATCTGTCGGGTGGATACTGACAGCTCAGTTACCTTGGAAACTGACAGTTGGTTATTACCAGTTGAAGTGTTCTAGTTCGGGTACACTGATTGTTATAGTTAAGGGATCTGTATACTATTGAAGTGTTCTAGTTGATTTACTTGTTAAATGTCAATTACTTACTGACATTTGAAATAACCTAGTTCAGGAGCCTAAGAAACTGTCAGTTGCTTACTGACATCTGAAATAACCTAGTTCAGGAGCCTGAGAAACTGTCAGTTGCTTACTGACATCTGAAATAACCTAGTTCAGGAGCCTGAGAAACTGTCAGTTGCTTACTGACATATGAAATAACCTAGTTCAGGAGCCTGAGAAACTGTCAGTTGCTTACTGACATCTGAAATAACCTAGTTCAGGAGCCTGAGAAACTGTCAGTTGCTTACTGACATCTGAAATAACCTAGTTCAGGAGCCTGAGAAATATGTTAGGTTAACTGATCA
Organism: Corbicula japonica; assembly: GCA_038501625.1. NCBI lineage: Eukaryota > Metazoa > Mollusca > Bivalvia > Venerida > Cyrenidae > Corbicula > Corbicula japonica. The sequence continues at coordinate 4,732,803 of JAZAYU010000007.1, forward strand.
TTAGTATATAACTGAAAGAATGTAAAAACTTTGGTCCCACGAAGAAACCTACTGACTGATGCATGTTTTCACTGACCAGCATGTGCACATGTTTTTCTAGATGTTCGGTGTTGTGACTTATAGTTACCCTCAGGAAGAACTTCCTAGTCTGAAACCACTGAAAAAGCCATCAAGAGAGGTGTGTCTGTAATCAGTGAACAGCATGCTTGTTTCTTTGCTAAAACTAACATCACACGCACATTATAAGGTGTGTTGTGACACAACAGGCAAACAATCAAACTCTGCACTTAGAATCATACTTAGAGTAACTCTGTATTTCCTGGATCAGATGATGCAGGGTTGGATGCTAGCTTATATGGAACTTCACTGGTTCCATATGAACAGAACAATGCCAGATTTGAATCGTACATGCTGTTCTTAGTTGTAGATTTTATGCACTTAAAAACTAACAACCTTACTTGATCCAGTTAGTTGTGATAAGGGGCGGATCCAGAGGGGATTCAGTGGGGCTGTTCAAACAAACTTTAGGAGAGCAATATTTAATGTTCATGGGCATTTTGGCCTGAGTGTTGGAAATTATCAAGTATTATTAACCTAAGACTGCACCAAATATACCTCCTTTCTGGAAATCTTGCATCCAACCCTGGTCAATTACTCTTAACCCTTTCCTCCATATGTACACATATTTATGCATGTGTGACCAGTGTAGATCCAGATCAGCCGGCACACCGGCCGGATGTGCTGGCTGATCTGGATCTAGACTTTTCGCCCATACAATAAAGGTACGGAGGTAAGGGTTAAGGGTTAAAGGTACATTCCATTTTTTATGGCTTTACTGTACTACGAGGGGCATTAATAAAGTATTAATCAGTGTGATTGTTTAACGTTAATCCGAAAGAAATTTCTACATGTTATACATGTATGGAAAGCTTAGACTCTCCTCTACAGTTACGTGCACGAGGAAACCGGGTAAAATCGTTACAGTGATTGAAATCTTCACTTGAATCGACCAAGGTCAGATACACTGCAGTTAAAATGGCAGACAAAGAGAACAAATTTCAAGATGAGCAAAGAGCTTATTGTAAAGTACGCGCATTGCTCGGCGTTGCTGCACCTGATATTAAAGCAGACTTAGACAAGGTTTATGGGGACTGTGCTCTCTCGTATTCCACGGTTAGAAGGTGGGTTCGTCTTTTTAACTCTGGTAGGGAGGATATAAAATATGAGGCCCGTCCTGGCCGTCCAGTGACCACAATGACTGACGAAAATATTGCCGCTGTTAAAAAAGCTGTGGAAGATGATGCCCGTTGTACAGTCGAGGAGATAAGTGATTTATGTGGCATTAATTCGTCATCGGTTTTTCAAATATTGACGCGCGCGTTAAAGCTACGAAAGGTTTGCGCCAGGTGGATACCCAACCTCCTCACTGATGATCAAAAGCGCGAGCGCGTGCGAATAGCGTCCCAGCTGCTTGATACATACAAGAATGCTGACCAAAAACGCATGAATGAAATTGTGACTGGCGATGAAACGTGGGTATATTTTTGTAAGGGACTCGGGCTCAACGACAAACGAGAGATGCGGCTGTCTTTCTTTATTTTTTCTATATTATGCCGTAACTACATGTATGCCGATTCTCTAAAATATACAAAATATAAAATAACACACATTCATTCAAATATTCACAAATATAACATATATTATTACATATTAGATCTATAATGATTAGCATTTAATATTACCATTGTTTATAAATACAAAAATATTACATAAATAAATACCAAATGCCGAAATAAATATGTAACTGATAAATCTACCGGTAATTACAATAACTGATGAAAATGAAATAAGTAAACTGTTTAAAAAATAAAAACTTCTCTTACCGATTTTGATGTCTACCCTACCCAAGTTCCTTAACGTAAACAACTGAATAACAGCAGGGCGGAAACGACGTCAGACGTCTGCAGGACGTCAGCGTACGACGTGGCGCCAAATTCCAATTATATTTTCATAATTCCGCGCCGACGTCGTACACGACGTCCCGCAAAATAAATATATATAATAATAAAATCTTTTCTTAGAAAAGGATTTAACACTCCCCCACTATGAAATGACTCCATTTCGTTAACTTAATGATATATTGTAACAAATAAACCCAATTAATTTTCAATTAGAAATCAATTAAATTGCAATTAATTTCCAATTAAAATTTTTTAACCCTTAAAAACAATTACAAATAATAGTAAATACAATTACAAATAATAGTAAAATACTGCAATCAGATACTTTACATAGTTTTACTAGTATAAAATTACATATACATGTAAATATGGACAGGTGTCATAATAATCAATTGATGTTCAATTAAATTCCAACGTTATTTTAATCAAACCTTAAATACAATTTAAAAATAACTAATTAAAGATGTCAGGTACTTGACATAGTGTTTTACTGACTATTTAATGATATATGGGCAGGCCTATTCCCATTTCAGGCATATGCATTTTTATGCATTTGTACAAATACGCATAGCGCCAGTTTATAAATGTTTATTTATAGAATTTACTACTGGCTTTCTAGTAAGCATAACCTTGTAATTGGCTTAACAGATTCTGAGTTACGAGTGCGAACCACACAGCTTCGAATATGCCCATCCCGACCCACTATCACATTAGTAACCCTGCCCAGTGGCCACTGCCCTCTTGGTATATTATTCTCGGCTACTAATACGACGTCACCAATGCTGAGATCTGGTCGCGGGGTTTGCCACTTCCGGCGCAGCTGTAGCTCTGATAGGTACTCGCGAATCCATCTTCTCCAAAATACATCTGCCAGGTACTGTATTTGTTTCCACCAGCGTCTGCAATAATTGTCTTCTTTCTTGAAAATTCCCCTTGGTATTGATGTATTTGATTTCATCAGTAGAAGCATGCTTGGAGTAAGTGCCAGCGGGTCTTTGGGGTCGTTGCTGACTTTGGTAATCGGTCTATCGTTCAGGATCCGTTCAGCTTCGGTCATCAACGTAGCAAGCTTTTCATCGGTAAGTAGCTGTTCTCCGGCAATTGCTTTTAGAATACTGCGGGTTGATCTGATAAGTCTTTCCCAGACTCCGCCTCTGTGACTGGCATACGGCGGATTAAAATTCCATTCAATTTCATGCTGCAGCATGTACTGACCTAATTTTATTTGGTTCCAGTCATGAATCGCTTGTCTGATTTCTTTGTCGCCGCTGACTAAGTTTGTACCATTGTCACTGTAGACAGTCGCGGGAATTCCTCGTCTGCTGGTAAATCGTTGAAACGCCGCGATAAATGAATCAGTTGTCAGGCTATGCGCAACCTCTATGTGCACCGCTCGAGTTGTTAGACAAGTAAACAGGCAGCCATATCTCTTCACGTGTGAACGTCCCATTTTTACCATAAGGGGTCCGAAAAAGTCTACTCCAACATAGTTAAATGGCGGTCTATCTGGTGTTGTCTGCTCTTTAACTAGCGGAGCCATCTGTTGCGTTAGCAACGGACTATTTCGTCGTCTGCATGCAAAACACCTACCAACTGTTTTCTTGACCGTGCTTAACCCATGCAATATCCAGTACTTCTCTCTCGTCGCTGCAAGCACCTGCTGCGTTCCTGTGTGGCCGTTGACTTTGTGATAATGATTTATTATCATTGTTGTCACGTGATGGTTGCTTGGAAGAATGATTGGATATTCGTCGACATGTGTACGCTGCTGCCGTCCATACAGTCGGATAAGACCGTCATGAAGCAACGGGTTTAAAGACGCAAGTCTACTGTCTCTATTTACGGGATCATTTCTTTTCAACGCGTTCAATTCTTTGGCAAAGTGATTTTCTTGCACAAACACCAGTATGGCTCGTGTTGCCTTCCGTATTTCAGTGACTGTCAATTCACCGGTGCCTAAGTCAACTTTGTGTTTCAGGTAACGAACACGGCAGTAGTTTTTAAACCTTAACAGCCATGCAAAAGCTCGTTGTAGTCTGGTCCAATCTGAGTAACGCGCTATTAAGTCATCATGTTTTGAAGCCGACGTGATCATATTAATCGCGACCTCTTTCTTTACTTCGCTGTCATCACCGGCTACTTCCGGTACTGGCGGACCAACCGGCCAAGTAGTTTCATCTCTCATTAGAAATTCTGGACCCTGTAACCACATTCTCAGGCCCTGGGCTTCACTGGCATCGATGCCTCTCGAAGCAATGTCGGCGGGATTAGAACTTGAGCCAACATGTCGCCATTGATTTGGGGAACTAATTTCATGTATTACACTGAGTCTATTTCCAACAAATGTCTTAAAACGGCGTGTTTTATTATTGATGTACCCCAGCAGTATTGTTGAATCTGTCCAAAATATTGATTGGTCGATTTTAACTTCTAGTTCCTCTTCTAACATCGCATAAAGACGACACGCTACAACGGCACCTGATAACTCAAGCCGTGGAATTGACGTCTGCTTAAGGGGCGCAAGACGGGATTTGCCTAAAACAAGAGTGCAAGTTACGTTGTCATGCGCATCCACCATTCGTAAGTACGCACATGCGCCGTATCCTAGCTCTGAACCATCGCTGAACATGTGTAACTGTGTGTTTTTTATCTCCCTGAACGTTGTGTCGGCAAAACAACGCGGGACTGTCACTCTTTCAAGGTTATGTAGACTGGTCACCCATCTTTTCCATTCGTCAACATAACGTTGTGGAATTTTGTCATCCCAGCCTAATTTTTCTCTGCATAGGTTCTGTATGATTGCCTTTGCTTTCAACGTCACAGGCGAAACAAGACCAAGTGGGTCGAATATCGAACTCACAATCGACAAAAGTTCGCGTCTCGTCAACGGTTTGTCTGTCACCTTAACTTTGAAGAATATCTTGTCGCTGTTAACATCCCACATCACACCCAAGGCTCGGTCTTGTGGGAGCACTTCGCCGGGTTCGAGCTTGATGACTGATGGTGCACGTTCTGCTTCCGGTATAGCATCTAGCACCTTGCGGTCGTTGCTCAGCCACTTAGTAAGTCTAAAGCCACCCAAGCGCATCAGTCTTTGTAAATCAGTTGCAAGCGTTATAGCTTTCTCCGCTGTTTCAACCGATTTCAGACAGTCATCTACATAGAAGTTTCTTTTCACTGTTGATGTTACTTCCGGGTCAAATTTACCTGCGTTGTCGTCTGCCGTTCGCATCAGTGCATACGCAGCACAACTTGGGGAAGACGTGGCTCCGAATAGATGAACTGCCATACAGTATGTCTTCGGGGTTTTTGTCATGTCACCACTGGGCCACCATAAAAACCTGACAGCATCACAGTCCTTGTCACATACGCGGACTTGATAAAACATGGATTCAATATCCGCGACGATAGCAACCTTTTCTTGTCTGAAACGGACAAGCACTCCTACTAAACTGTTTGTCAAGTCTGGGCCTTGAAGTAACTGGCTATTCAAGGAAACTCCTTTAAACTTTGCGGCACAATCAAAAACTACACGTACCTTTCCAGGCTTGTTTTCATTTGTCACGGGGTGGTGTGGTAAGTACCAAGTTCGGTCTTCATTTTTAGATGACGTCACATCCCTTGCATAGCCCTTTTCAATGTAATCACATAATGTCGCGGTGTACATTTGATGAAGATCAGTGTCGCGAGAAAGTCTCTTTTTCAGCTGCTCAAGGCGCGCATGCGCGAGAGTAATATTATTTGGTAAAGGTACGTCATCCTGACGCCACGGAAGTCCCATTTGATAGTGACCGTCTTCACGGGTAAGCGTCGATTTCATAATGTTCAGCGCTCTTTTATCTTCGATCGACATTGATTCCTTTTCATACCGTATTTTGTCATCGAAGTCTGATGACCACATACGTTGAAGTTGTTCATGTAGTATGACGTCACTGGCGTGACCAAAATGGACGTTGGCGTCGCTGGTAGAACCAGACTCTGACATTAACGGTAGTGGTCCCCTTACCGCCCAGCCAAGACGTGTCCGTACTGCGTATGGTTCGTTACTATTTCCGGTGCGTACCTCAATCGGAATGTGGGATTCTGGCGAGTCGGTTCCTATTAGCAACATGACGTCACCATCGCCGATACATGGTAAATTCAGGTCTGACAGGTATGGCAGTCGTCGAATGTCTACTGAGCTAGCGCCTGATCTTGATGATATGGGTAACTTCTTCACTGACCATACACGACTAAGCTTCACTTGGTCTCCACCGGATGCTGATTGCACATTTAAGTCAACTTCCTGTCCGCTGACTGCATTCTTTGCGGAGCTTATCGTCGAGATGTTAAAGGTAACGGGTGTACCAGGCACTTTTAACTTCTTCAGTAGACGTTCATCGCATAAGGTTTTGTCAGCACCATCGTCGAGTAGGGCATAGGTTTGACATGCTGTTCCATACTCACCTATTACAGTCACTGGTATGATACCCAAACAAGTTTTCCCTAATGACTCATTTGTGGATGCACAGTTAATTGAAGGTTGCGTAGCTGTGTGATTAGCTTCTCTATTAACCCAGCTATGTAACAAATAATGATGTTTTTGCATGCAATCAGAAACTGTACATGATTTTGGTTTTCTACAATTACTTGAAAAATGCTTTCCTTTCAAACAATTGTAACAGAGCTTAAGCTTCCTAACAAGGTTTGATCTTTCATCTAAATTCATAGACTTAAACTTTTTACATTGTGCTAAATCGTAACATGACCCCGAACAACAATGACATTTCCTAGATTTGTCGGAACTATCACTCTGAGTGGTAAGAGTGGTCACTCTGCCTTTAGACATATTCTGGCTCTGACTTTGTTCTGAGCGTTTTTGGTTCGAACCCATGACCTCGGTTTTACGGCTACTTTCTTTAACAAGATCTATTCCGTAAACTGAACTTGCTATGCGTGATTTCTCATCAACAAACTTGGTAAGATCTCTAAAACGTGGTTCTCTGCCAGATTCACTGATAGAGTGAGCTATTTCAACCCATTTTGTTCTCATATGAATTGGTAAACGTTTTACAATTTGTCTGAGATTCTCAGAATTATCAACATCTGATGCAAAACCCAGCTGTGACAATGTTATATCACATTTTTGCATATCAAGGGAAAGGCGCAACAACTCATCAATTTCAGATGCTCGAAGCTGAGGACCTTTAATAAGCTTATCAATATATGATCTAGCAATCAGATGCGGTCTGCCATACCGTGAGTAAAGAATGGAACGGGCACGTTTGTAACCTTCGCTTGGTTCAAGCAAGACACAGTCCTCAATGCAAAGTTTAGCCTCACCTTCGCAGTACTGAATCAGATAACTTAATTTCATACGATCATCGGTCACACGACATTCTATGTTTGTTTCAAAATTCTTTATGAACTTACTGTAATCAACCGGCTTTCCATTAAATGTTAACAGCTCTGGTTTTGGAAGATTGAAACCTTCGTGCAATGCATTTCCCAGAGTCTGAAAGGCTAAATCAATGTTCTTTACTATGTTACCGTTCCTTTGTTCTTCTGTTTCACTGTATACTTGACCGGAAATCGGTTCCGTCACGCCGTCAACTACTCGACCGGAACCTAGGTTCATCACGCCGTCACCAACGCAACCGGAAGTCAGGCCCGTCACGCCGTCACCCACTCGTCCTGAAGCAAGACCCATCACGCCGTCGCCAACACGACCGGATGTAAGATCAAACACACCGTTACCCACTCGACCGGAAGTCAGTCCCGTCACGCTATCGCCAACACGATCGGAAATAAGGCCCATCGCGCAGTCACCCACTCGAGCGGAAGCCATGCCCGCAGAAGATGTACTTGTTTCCTCGTCCACGACAGCTTGCCATACCTGCTCTTCAAGCTCAGCGTCTTCAATGTCTGACTGTTGTTCTAACAACCGCGCTTTACGTTCTAAGTCCCGTTTCTTGAGATCGATTTCGTGCATTTCGTTAATCATCTTTAACTTGCGTGCCGCTTTAAGCTTCTTAAGTTTTGCTTTTGCCAACCTTGACCTTGAAGACGAAGTCGTAGATGACACAGTATGTACGCTGTCGCCACCCACAGAACTACGATCGCAATCTTCAGGAGATACTTCATCAGTTATCCACTGGTTGTAACGCTCCTGGAATTCCATAAAGTTCTTTTCACTTGCGTGATAACTTGTCTGTAGATTTTCAATTTCATCTGTATTCTGACAATTATCTATACACTCGGTGTGAGCCTGCTTAAAGCTTTCAAATCGTTCATTCAGCTTCTTGTAAATATCCTTCACGTTACTTACATTGTCACGTGAGATCATCTGTCTTTCTAACTCATTGTACGTTTTAGTCAGCTGTCCAAGACACGAAGAACGAGCGTGTTTCAAGATGGAGTATTCCATTTTTCTCAATGTTATTCTTCTCTGCAGACTAATCGAGAATTGTAAGGGACTCGGGCTCAACGACAAACGAGAGATGCGGCTGTCTTTCTTTATTTTTTCTATATTATGCCGTAACTACATGTATGCCGATTCTCTAAAATATACAAAATATAAAATAACACACATTCATTCAAATATTCACAAATATAACATATATTATTACATATTAGATCTATAATGATTAGCATTTAATATTACCATTGTTTATAAATACAAAAATATTACATAAATAAATACCAAATGCCGAAATAAATATGTAACTGATAAATCTACCGGTAATTACAATAACTGATGAAAATGAAATAAGTAAACTGTTTAAAAAATAAAAACTTCTCTTACCGATTTTGATGTCTACCCTACCCAAGTTCCTTAACGTAAACAACTGAATAACAGCAGGGCGGAAACGACGTCAGACGTCTGCAGGACGTCAGCGTACGACGTTGCGCCAAATTCCAATTATATTTTCATAATTCCGCGCCGACGTCGTACACGACGTCCCGCAAAATAAATATATATAATAATAAAATCTTTTCTTAGAAAAGGATTTAACAATTTTTATGAGCCTGACAGTAAACAAAAAAATAAGGTGTGGGTCGGCGAAAATGATGGACGGCCCCAAATTGCCCGTAGAGCTCGCACCTCAAAACGCATTATGTATGCATTATTTTTTGATTGCCAGGGAATGGTGGCTCGAATTCCTGTACCAGAAGGTAGAAGTGTTACGGGAACATTTTACCGAGATTCGATACTTGCTGCTGTTGTATGCCACTATACTGCAGACCGTCCCCGTACCGGCGTACGCGGAATCAAGCTCCTGCATGACAACGCACCGGCCCACAAGTCAGCAGTGGTAACGTCGTATCTAAGCGACAACAATATTGACACTTTACCACACGCTCCATATAGCCCTGATCTTGCTCCATGCGATTTTTGGTTAAATCCCTTTATTCAGAACTACATGAGAGGTCGACGTTTTGAATCTCGGCACGCCGTCGGCAGCGCGCTTTTCCAGTGTCTTAACACTATACCCAAAGAAGCATTCCGAAAAGCATTTTCTGATTGGATTAAACGCTTGGAAAAGTGCATACAAGTCAAAGGGGAATACTTCGAAGGGTTGATCTAAAAATTTAAGCAGAAATATTACGTATACAACTAAAGCGCCACACTGATTAATACTTTAAAAATGCCCCTCGTATATGCTGATGTTCAGAACTCTTGATTGGATGCTTGTGATATAAACAGCATTTTTGATTTGTATAGTTTTAGTCAGCTTACAAAACTTTTAGAAGCTTACAATATTATTGGTTGACCAATTACTGTACCCTCCTACATTTCGTTGACAATGTTATTCATATTTTCTGAAAGCGGGCAATTATTAATAATATATTAATAATTTTTATTTTAATATTAGATTCTAAAGGATATTGAATAATTAATACAGATTTACTGATTTTTTCCCTAAAAATAACATGTGGGCATTTATTTGGGGAGGGAATTTTTCGGTACATGTACACTAAATGACTATGCAATGAAAGTAGTATCTAATATTCAAAATGAATAAATGCATTATAAAATCCTGCTTTTTTAGCATAAACAAATGTTGGTTGTAAATGGACTTCTGGAGGAAACTGCAGATGTTCTTTTTAGTTCAGTACAGCTTAATTGCTTCTGCTTTCTAGCCATGTTTGCTAAATGGCAACCTCTGCCTTGCTGCCTCTAATATTATCATGTTTATATTCACCTTTCACAATTTTTACTATCCTATTGATTTTTTAAAATCTAAATTTTATTAAAATACAAACATTCAAGATAGCACACCACTTTTATGGAAATAATTAGAAGTGGTTTGATCAGATGTGGAACCTTTCTTTTAAATCAGTTGCAGAAAGTCACATAGACATAGTTGTAATGATCGAATCTTAAAGGGTTGTTTCACATTAACTTTTATTCATTAGTATACCACATTTGTTATATAGGATATTTGTCCGTCCCTCATGTCATTTCATGTCCGGTCCATAACTTTTCAACCCCCAGAAGGAATTTAATGAAACTTTAGTCAAATGTTCTCTTCAAGATGACATGCAGAACCCATGTTCCAACCTGGCTGGCTCAATGTCAAGGTCATCAGTGGTGTTTGAAGATTTGAACCATGTTATTCATGTCCGGTTTATATCTTCTGAACCCCTGGAAGGAATTTCATGAAACTTTAGTCAAATGTTCTCCCCATGAAGACGACATGCAGAACCCATTTTCCAACCTGGCCGGCTCAAGGTCAAGGTCACCAGTGGTGTTTGAAGATATGAACCATGTATTTCGTGTCCAGTTCATATCTTCTGAACCCCTTGAAGGAATTTCATGAAACTTTAGTCAAATGCTCAGCCTATTAAGACAATGTACAGAACCCACCTTCCAACATGGCTGGCTCATGGTCAAGATCACCAGTGGTGTTTGAAGATTTGAACCATGTACTTCATATCCAGTTGATATCTTCTGAACCCCTAGAAGGAATATCATGAAACTAGTCAAATGCTCAGCCCATGAAGATGATGTTCCAACCTGGCCGGCTGAAGGTCAAGGTCACTAGTTGTCTTTGAAGGTTCATATTTAACCATGTCTTTCATATTTGCTCCATAACTTCCAAACTGCTGGAGATATATTTGTTAATTTGCAATTAAGCATCCATAATCTTTCCAACATTCCTGCATGAAAATAAGACCTGCCCCTTAAAAAATAATGATACATGTACCACAGTATATTGAAATGTTACAATAGTTGTGAAAAATCTGTCTACTTGTTTATATAGAAAGCCTATTTGAAAAAATTGCAAAGAAAAAAGTTCCAGGAAAAAATGAAAGTACATGTAGTAAAAATGATTTGTCAGTGATATCCTTAAATACTCTGGAATCATTTAATTCCGTGGAGACCAGATTTCATGCAAAAGGCATAAATAACATTTTTGCTGCGGACATAAATTCACACATTTTTATTATTCTTACAATATTATGTATTCCTTGGTTTGATTTTGCTGGTGTTTGATTTTACAAAGTTTACCTTGCACGAAATACACATAAGAAGTAAGTCCTCAGCAATATATAATGATAGTAATCCATTTTATGGTTACATAACTGCATGTTGCACCTGCACATAACCAACTAACATTCTTGTGGTTTTCAGTGGTTTCCAGACTAGAATTGTTCCATCTATAAGTCAACAACCCAACCACCCCATTTTACTTAGTCTTGTTTACAACAAGGATATATTGTTTCTCACTTGTCTGCAGTAGTAATACATTACTTTTGTATGTATATATTTTTAATATTTTTATTTGTATCTATTGGTAAAAAATGATTAAAAATTGTTTGAGTAAGCACAATGATTATCAGGGATTGGCCTAGATGGTGAGAACAGGGAGAATTATTTACAAATTTAGGGAAAGTTATTCTGTTGTTTTTTATTTCAAAATGAAACTTAAAGTTAAGAACTTCTGCCCGCTCGGGGTAAAGAGAGTTGACAACATTTTCACATGTCTCCCTCTAAGCCATTTCCTGATACTGATTTGCTAGAAGAGTGGATTAACTGATAAATGAAGCTTCAGTCAAATCTTCAAATGCCATTTTTAAATTGAATTGAAAATGCCATTTTTATAAATAAAGTGTCATTTTTTCAAAATGATTGGGAAATGGCATGTTTATAAATAATTTGCCGTATCATGTTCATAAAATTATTTGCAAATGAATATGATTTGCAGGATCATCTACATACATGTACCAGTATTTCTGAAAAATGGGAAATCATTTAATTTCATGGGGTACTAATTATCATGGACAAATTGATCCATCAATTTAAAGAAATATTTATTTTTCGAAAATGCTGATATATGGGAAGTCATGTTTTATGGGAAGTCACGAAATTTTATGCCCAGGTATATAAATCATTCACAGTAGATCTATCTGGTATCTTATTTCCTTTATTGTTAATTGATCATGAAATTTGATTTAGTGCACCAGTATGAATACTCTACCTATAAAAAACAAGGAATCCTTCATTAATTAATTATGAGCTTTGTATTACTACAATTTTCAGGAGGAGATAGACTACGAGGACATTGACTGGTGGTCCAAGTACTATGCTTCAACAGGGGAGGTGGAGAAATGCCAGAAGTACCTTGACAGAGGACTAGATAAAATCATGGTACGAACTTTGCACTTTTTGAATTTTCGTAAATTCTTTTTAAGATATAACACTTTGACTTCCCCAGACCACTTGGTGATAGGCTTTTGTGGTTGTTGCTCATCTGTCACCCGTCAACTTTTCATCTGTATCAAGACATCTGTTTCAGTGCTAACCTGATTTTGAAATTATTTTACTTAAAGGATCCTTGAGGGGGGTCTCCTACTCAAGTTTATCATTTCAAAACTGTATGTTTAAGTGAAGAGCTTAATAACCTCTTTGTTGATTTCATACCATTGGCTTCCCAGTTAATAGCATACTGGTTGGATAATTGCCCTAGCATTGGACAATGTCTGCTTCTTGGTCAGAAATAACTTAATGAATCAAAAATCAGTGTAAATCCTGATCAGACAACATGTATGTGCTGGCTGATCTGGATCTACAATGTTCACCCATGGATAAAATCTATATCCAATGGAGAAAAGAGTTAATTTAAACAAACACTGTTTAATCTAGTACAAGATTAAGTACTACATGTTGAATCCACACAAATGTTTTCACTTGTATGTTGCTGTTACAGGTGTATGACGGTGAGCTGGAGAAGGCTGAGGCACATGGAGACTTCCTGGACTTCTGTGAGACCTTTGACCTTGAGAGGGGCAAAGACGACAATGACGAGGAATCTAACATCATTGGACAGTTCAAGGTTAGTCCTTGACCTTTGCTGTGTGGTGACCTTACATTAAACATCCAGAATGTTTTTATACCTTGATGAATGCAATAGGATATTGATTCAGTGCTTTAATCATTCAGATACATTTCCAATTTTCTATTACAAGTACCTCTGTTTTTAGGGACTGTTCAAAGTGTATCCTCTGCCATCAGACCCCAGTGAAGAGCTCCCAGTGAAGGTGCTGGCCAATGTTCCATCTACCGAACCAGAGGAATGTATCGTCAGGGTCTACTGTATACGCGCCATAGATCTACAACCAAATGATCCTTCAGGACTGGTAGGGTTTTAACTTAAAATCTGAATATTTTTGTCATGAAGAAAACAATGACTGCAGAATAATAGTAGCCTCAACCTGTATAGGTTGGTTGGAAGTGACAACGATATGACCCCAGTTAATTTTTAGGTCAGTAGGTGAAAGGCCAAGGTCTTGGCTAGCGTCATTTACAGCTACTGCTCTTTGTATAATATCCACACTGATTATCTGGTCCCAAGGTTTTAAAGCTGAGATTAGAAACCAGTCTCAAATCTCAAGCATCTGATTGGCTGAAATGGCGACTGGTCGCCATTTCAGCCAATCAGATGCTTGAGATTTGAGACTGGTTTCCATGCTCAGTTTTATAACCTTGGGCACTGATTATCTGACATCAGTGGGGCTAAAATGTTTAACAAAGATCTCTTGTTATTGTTAGAACTGTCATTGTTGTTTTTACTGTGTTCAAACAGTTAATATTGCTTGCTTGCTTTATGCTCAAAAATTAGGGAAGTAATAATACAGGAAAAGTGAAATATACATATCAGGAATCACCACACCCACAAAACACAGCATCCCCATGCAGCAAAAAAGATGAGAGAGATCAAAATTGAGTGTGTATAGTTGGTTTTTCAGTGTTAATAAAAAGTTAGGAATTGTAATTTGCAGATGTAGAAGTATATAAATTTTTATATTATGGTATTAATAGTTTAGATCCCAAGAAACACAATAAATAAGCCTAAATCATTTACATCTGGGCCCAAGATCATAAAACTAAAACTGGAAACCAGTCTAAAATCTCAAGCATCTGATTGGCTGAAATGCCGACCAGTCGCCATTTCAGCCAATCATATGCTTGAGATTTGAGACTGCTCTCCAATCCAAGTTTTATGATCTTGGGCCTACATAACTTGTCTTTTGTTAATATTGTTTCTGTCTTTTTTTTTCAGTCTATTTTAATGAATAATCTCCTTTACAGGCTGATCCATTTATTGAAGTCAAACTGGGCAAGAAGAAAGTAGACAACAGAGATGAATATATTCCCAACACTCTGAACCCTGTGTTTGGAAGGTAGGTTACACCAAACTTTCTTTACCTGTGCTAAATGATAACCAAAATTTGATATTCTCTTGGTGTTAAAAATGAAACCTGATTTTGGGAAGGTTTGTAAATATGAGGCCATTTACATTTGATTTAGAGCCTACAAAATAAAATTACATTGTGTTTCAGTTAAATATTTGGAAAAATATTACTGTATAAAGCGTTAAAAACTCATGATTTTTATGCCCCCGGCATCTAGTGATTGAACCGTCCGTCCGTCCGGTTAACATTTTTCGGCAAGTTGGATATTTCTGAATTTCTACAAAGAGCATTGGCATGAAAGTTTACACACTTACTTAACAGTTCACAGGTCATGACCCTGACAAGTTACATAACTCTGGGTACCTTATTTCTGGTGTTATCTCCCCTTTTTGTACTTAAAAAAATGGTTAACCTGTTTCGGCAAGTTGGATATTTTTCCATTTCTACAAAGATCATTAGCATGAAAGTTTACAAACTTAATATACAGTGCACAGGGTATGCCTCTGACAAGTTACATAACTCTGGCTATCTTAATTCGGAGTTTTCTCCCCAATTTGTACTTAGAGATAAATGGTTAACATTTTTCGGCAAGTTGGATATTTCTGAATTTCTACAAAGAGCATTGGCATGAAAGTTTAGACACTTACTTAACAGTTCACAGGTCATGACCCTGACAAGTTACATAACTCTGGGTACCTTATTTCTGGTGTTATCTCCCCTTTTTGTACTTAGAAAAATGGTTAACCTGTTTTGGCAAGTTGGATATTTTTCCATTTCTACAAAGATCATTAGCATGAAAGTTTACAAACTTAATATACAGTGCACAGGGTATGACTCTGACAAGTTACATAACTCTGGCTATCTTAATTCGGAGTTTTCTCCCCAATTTGTACTTAGAGATAAATGGTTAACATTTTTTGGCAAGTTCAATATTTCTCAATTTCTACAAAGAGCATTGGCATGAAAGTTTACACACTTACTTAACAGTTCACAGGTCATGACACTAACAAGTTACATAACTCTGGGTACCTTATTTCTGGTGTTATCTCCCCTTTTTGTACTTAGAAAATGGTTAACTTATTTCGGCATGTTGGATATTTCGCAATATCCACAAAGAGATCTGGCTTTAAAGTTTACATACATACTTAACAGTGCACAGATGATGACACTTACAAGTTACGTAAGTCTGGCTACCTTTTTTCTGGGATTATCTCCCCTTTTTATACTTGGATATAAATGGTTAACTTGTTTTATTTGATTTTTGCCCTTTTTCGCTTAGAAATTAGAATTAAGACTTAGAAATTATGGTTAAAGTTTCAATGTTAGTGTTTCTCTAAGGTAATCTATAGAAAAGGTTTAAAACAGATGTACTTAACATACTTTGGTGAAAGTGCCTAGTGGTTACTATACTATACTATACTATACTATACTATACTATACTATACTATACTATACTATACTATACTATACTATACTATACCACACCACACCACACCACACCACACCACACCACACCACACCACACCACACCACACCACCACCACCACACCACCACCACCCCCCCACACCACCACCACCCCCCACCATCCCCACCACACCACCCCATCTCACACCACACCACCACCACCCCACCACACCACCAACAGTAATACTGTCAACAACAATGTCAACAACACCACCAACAACACCGTCAACAACACCACCAACAACTCCGTCAACAACACCACCAAGAACACCGTCAACAACACCACCAACAACAACACCACCAACAAGAATAGCATCAACAACACCAACAACCAACAACAATAGCATCAACAACACCAACAACTGACAACACCATCAACAACACTGACAACTACACCAACAACAACACCCACACCACCAACATTACCAACACCAACAACAAAACCAACAACAGCAACAACACCCACACCACCAACAACAGCAACCAGCATACCATACCTTACTATACTACACCACACCTCACCACATCACTATAGGTGGGCAGGGATAGTGGGTTGATGGGTGTGGGATCAGGGGTGTATGGACTGGGTTGTGTAAACCCTCTAAAAAAACTACAATAATAAAGTAACTGTAATTTATTGATTTCCTAACTTGGATTAAGAAACTTTTGTTCATGTATGTGTGTTGGGTGTCATAAACTCCTGAATCACTCCCCAGTTTAAATGAAGCCCAGTTTTAAATGTGCTTAAATATGTCTGACTTCAAATAGTCGAGCATGCAGTCGTTTCCGACTGGCTCTTGTTATGATAAATTCTTTTCATGTACAGGTTCTGGCACCAGACGGTTATTTTCATTATTTAGAACTAACTTGTGATTTTAGTTGCAGTTTTAACACTGTGCTATCATTTAAAATTTGTATCGTTACAAACTTCGCTACCGGGGGCATATGTGTTTTCCGAACACAGCTTCTTGTTAAAATTAAAAAAAAAAACACAACATAAGAGGACATTATATAAATATCACATCCCATTGGGGAAACAGTACGAAATGTTAACCCGAGAGAAGTAATGTCAACCGAGGCGTTAGCCGAGGTTGACATTACCTTCTCAAGGGTTAACATTTAATTCGTACTGTTTCCCCCAATGGGATGTGATATTTATTTTATTACACCGAACATTTGTTTTTTTAGAGATCTTGACTATGACCAAATTTCGTTTGGGAACAAAATCAAGCGCCGGAAGTCCAAAATCAATAATGCTCAATAAGCAGCTACAAATAATGATCAAAATGCGTTTATCTCCCTTGGTCAATTACGCATGCGTAGAAGTTAATTTGTAATCGGATTTCCAAGATATTTATTTTTAGATCCACGCGAGGGTGACATGATGCTGTTGCATATGTGACAGTAGCGATTATCTCCCTGTGACGTCACATTACGCTATATAATAAACTAATCACGTGAGGTGTAATAATACCCCTTACCCCATAGAAATGGCTCCCGTGTGTGACCAGATTAAACCCAGATCATCCCTCACATTCCTGCAGTCTGATCTGGATCCACACTGTTCCCTTTTAGATTTCTGACCAAGAGGCAGGCAGTGTAGATTCAGATGAGATTGCATAGATGTGCATGCTGATCTGCATCTATACTGGCATACCATGTGAAATTAAGGGATTTCTATATAAGGGTTGGATGCCCTTGTGATTAACGCTTTACTCCATATATACACATTTTAACGCACATCAGACTTACTCATATATTTGCTTTTTAGCTCACCTGTCACATAGTGACAGGGTGAGCTTTTGTGATCACCCTTCGTCCGTCGTCCGTCCATCCGTCGTCCGTTCACAATTGTTGTCCGCACTCTAGCGGTCATAATTTTTATTGGATCTTCTTCAAACTTGGTCAGAATGTTTATCTCATTGATATTCTAGATCAAGTTCGAAACTGGGTTATGTGACCTTGAAATCTAGGTCACTAGTTCAAATTATAGAAAAATCTTGTCCGCACTCTAGCAGTCTCAATTTTGGTGTGATCTTCTTTAAACTTGGTCAGAATGTTTATCTCAATGATATCTAGATCAAGTTCGTACCTGGGTCATGTGACCCTTAAAACTAGGTCAGTAGGTCAATTTAAAGAAAAAGCTTGTCTGCACTGTAGAGGTCTTAATTTTGGTCCGATCTTTCTGAAACTTTGTCAGAATGTTTATCTCATTGATATCTAGGTCAAGTTTGAAACTGGGACATGTGACCTTGAAATCTAGGTCACTAGGTCAAATTATATAAAAATCTTGTCTGCACTATAGCGGTCTTCATTTTGGTGCAATCTTCTTTAAACTTGGTCAGAATGTTTATCTCAATGATATCTAGATCAAGTTCGTAACTGGGTCATGTGACCCTTAAAACTAGGTCAGTAGGTCAAATTAAAGAAAAAGCTTGTCTTCACTCTAGAAGTCTTAATTTTGATTGATCTTCTTCAAGCTTGGTCAGAAAGTATATTTCGATGATATCTAGGTCAAGTTTGAAACTGGGTCATGTGACCTTGAAATCTAGGTCACTAGGTCAAATTATATTAAAATCTTGTCTGCACTCTAGTGGTCTTAATTTTGGTGCGATCTTCTTCAAACTTGGTCAGAATTTTTATCTAAATAATATCTAAGTCAAGTTTGACAGGTGAGCGATTTAGGGCCAATTGGCCCTCTTGTTAACACAAGGGACCAGTGTAAATCCAGATCAGCCAGTACATCTGTGCTGTATGATCTGGGCCCAAGATCATAAAACTAAGACTCGAGATCGGTCTCAAATCTCAAGGATCTGATTGGCTAAAATGGCGACTGGTCGCCATTTCAGCCAATCAGATGCTTGAGATTTGAGACTGATCTCCAGATTTAGTTTTAAAATCTCGGGCACAGGTTCTACACTAGTCGCTTCTTGGTTAGAAATATCCTTATGAATCTAAAAGCAAAAAGTGTAGATCCCGATTCAGATTGCATGGATGTGAAGGCTTATCTGGATCTAAACTGTCCACCCATGCAATAAAGGTGTATCTGAAGAGTAAAGGGATAAAGAAAATCACTATGTATCCATGGAGTGAAGGGTTGGATGCCCATGTGATATCTATGGTGTAAAGATATCTGTGGTGTAAATAAAGTGAGATATGCATTGGCTGGCCATGTGATTAATTGATATACATGTATCTATAGAGTTAATGGTTAAAACTGTATTTGTTGTTGTTGTTGTTTTCAGGATGTTTGAATTGACTACAGTTCTTCCTCTGTACAAAGATCTGAAGATCAAGGTGATGGACTACGACTTGGTCACTAGTGATGACCTGGTGGGAGAAACTGTCATTGATCTGGAGAACAGACTGTTGAGCAAGCACAGAGCGTGTTGTGGACTGCCTAAATCATACTATCTGTAAGTTGTGGACTGCCTAAATCATACTATCTGTAATTTGTGGACTGCCTAAATCATACTATCTGTAAGTTGTGGACTGCCTAAATCATACTATCTGTAATTTGTGGACTGCCTAAATCATACTATCTGTAAGTTGTGGACTGCCTAAATCATACTATCTGTAATTTGTGGACTGCCTAAATCATACTATCTGTAAGTTGTGGACTGCCTAAATCATACTATCTGTAATTTGTGGACTGCCTAAATCATACTATCTGTAAGTTGTGGACTGCCTAAATCATACTATCTGTAATTTGTGGACTGCCTAAATCATACTATCTGTAATTTGTGGACTGCCTAAATCATACTATCTGTAAGTTGTAGATTACCCAAATCATCCTATTCACTCAGTCAATCTTATTTGTGATTTAACTTTCATATGTTCAAAAACTTAAACAATTTAACCCTTTCCTCCATATATACGCCTTTTTACACATGTGCCATCAGTGAAGATCCAGATCAGCCCACACATCCATGCCGTCTGATCAAGATCTACATTGGTTGCATTTAAGTCAGAAATAACCTAACAAATCAAAAAGTGAACAGTTTATATCCTGATCAGATGGCATGGGTGTGATGGCTGATCAGGATCTTAACTGTTTGTCGATGCAATAAAGGTGTATATATGGAGGAAAGGGTTTTCAAAATTCTTGTAGGAAATAAGAAGTGTGCTGTCTGATAGGGAACAATGTTCACTTTTTGGTAAGAAATAGCCAATTAATGAAAAAAATAGTGCAGATTCTGAACAGACGGCACAGATGTGCCAGCTGATCTGGATCTACACTGTTTGCCTATGCCATAAAGGAGTATATATGGAAGAAAGGGTTAATAAACAAAATGTTTATCATTGCAGAGAGGGTCCAAACAAATGGAGGGATTCACAGAAGCCTAGAGAGATCCTAGAAGACTATTGTAAAAAGCAACGTATCTCCGGGCCCATGTTTTATGGAAATAACAGTGCCAAAGTGGGAAGTCGAGTCTACAAACTCTCTGAATTTGGTACATGTTACTTTATGCTACTTACTCATTTAGATTTTGCATACGTTTTAATAAACTTGATCCATACTTTGAAACTACTGGAGGTATCAACTTAAAACTTTGAATATATATTCACTATCGTAATTTACATCATAACCAGCAAGACCCACAACTCTATTGGATTTTTCTTGAAATTATGCCCCTTTTTCACTTTGATATTGAGCCAAGGACTTGCCCCTATCATCATAGTTCTTTCATTAACAACAAAGAAAAAATATCAAAATCTTGCTCAAGGCAAAATGCAGTAACTGTTCTAAAGAACTTTGCACAACACAATGTTATTAATATGTCTTTGTCATGAGATATGTTAAGAAATGTTAGAACTGTAAAGAAAAATAGCTAGATATAAAAATTCTCTTCAAGATTGATTATTAGTTGATTCAAACAAAATTTTTGTTCAAACAGTGCAAATCCAGATCAGGCAGCACTGATGTGCCAGCCGATCTTGATCTACACTGCCTATGCCAAAGAGGTTCATATATGATGGAAAAATGTTAATAATAAAAGATCTCCATTTTGTAGAGCAAGGAAAAATTAGTTCGCCAGATCTGGGTCCGGTTGATCAGAGACTAGCTCTACATATCCTCAACACGTTTGATGTTGTGAAGGAACATGTGGAGACCAGACCACTTTACAATCCACTGCAACCAAATATTGAACAGGTATTCAACATTATCCCTTTATCTGAAATTGTTTTACCCTTATACTTCATGGGATAGTGCAGTCATCTCATGGGTGAACAGTGTAGATCCAGATCAGATGGCACAGTGTTCACTTTAGATTCAACAGGTTTTTTGACAAAGATGTGACCAGTGCAGATCCAGATCAGATGGCTCGGCTGATGTGAATCTACACTGGTTGCACACACATTGCAGTGCATGCACATCGAGTAAAGGATTAATGGTTTTGTTACTTTTCGGCCTTCAGTGACAATGGTGATTACTGATAACAATTTACAATCCACTGCAATCAAATATCAAATTCTGGTATTGTTTTAATTCTTTTGTTATTTTTGGGTCTTCATAGACAACAGGGATTACTAACAGTAATTACATCTAGCAGTTGAGATTCGTGTTTTATTTTATGCTTTTCAGTGAATTATAGAATTTTCCCATTGAAATTAAAATGGTATTTCACTGTTTTCAAACAGTGGAATATCATTTTTATTATCACTGTTTTTTCATGTCGGTACCCAAATGCACATACCAAATGAGATTGTTTAGAAAATGGGCTCAAATTTGTATATTTGACGTCATGAGGTCACATCATAAACAAGTGGTTTTGGCGCCATTTCTGGCAACTTTTCTTTCAAATTCATGCATATTTTGCACTAAAAGCATAAAATAAAAAGAAAATTTGTTTTTACAAGTGAAAGATAGAAGTATATATCACTCGTGAACTTCGGAATTATGTATTTTCACTCGTGGCTTCGTAAATCGTGAAAATATGAATTCCGGATGCTCACTCGGTGAAATACATTTCTATCTTACACTGGTTAAAACAAATATCCTCTATGAGATTGGGTTTGAGATCTTATAGATGCATATCACAAGTTAGTTCCTTTCACCACGAGAGCCTAGATTGATGTCCAAGCTGATTTGGAATTGCAAATGTAAGCATATAAGTGGAGTAAAACATTACAAATTGAAAGTCATAAATTTCTCACAATGTCATTGTTTTTTTACACATTTTAGGGTCGTCTGCAGATGTGGGTAGATGTGTTCCCAAAATCCCTCGGTGAACCTGGACCACCGTTTGATATAAAGGCCAGAAAACCCAAGGAGTATGTACATGAAAAAACTACTTGGCTTTCTGTTAAAATGAACATTTTTCTGTTCTGTTAAAACGAACATTTTTCTGTAGGGAATTTATTCAGTATGAAATTTACAGGGAATTGTTCCTTGAAAATATTCAATATGCAAGGCTTACCAAAGAAAACCTTTCCTTCATATATACACATTTTATCATATGAGCAACCAGTGTAGATCCAGATCAGCTGGCATATCTGTGTTTTCTGATCAAAATCTATACTGTTGAGTATTTGGCAAAAATAACCTAATAAATAAAAAATTCAAACAGCACTGATACTGATTAGACAGCTGGTATAAAAATTAAGGATTATGCCAATTTCACTGCTTCATAAAACATGTTGACTATTTTGATAGATATGTGTTGAGATGTGTGATATACAACACTGTTGATGTCATCCTTGATGAGACGTCAATTACTGGAGAAAAAATGAGTGACATCTACGTGTCCGGCTGGTTGCAGGGGGTAGAGGAAAAACAGAAAACTGACATTCACTACAGGTATCTTATTGTTATTCGTGATAAAGTTTGGTAATACTGCAATGAAATGCTTCTGAGTTGCTTTATTTATGCCCCATCATGCAAACCTGTTAACAGGAAGTTGATGTCTTCCCTTGAAATGATGTCATAAGTTTAGCAGATGACATTGATTATTAAAGCATTTCATAGGAATAAATTTATTAGAAGGTTACAAAATTGTAAAAAAATTCTTTATCAGATTTTTTTTTCCATCAAACTACCTGTTGATGACAGAAATTTTCAAATAAGCAACCATCCAGTTATATTCAAGTTTTGATCAGGGCAGCAGAAGAATTGAGTGAATATTTGATCAAATGCATAACATTTAAAAAAAATGGAGGAACAACAACAAATAATAAACAGCTGCAAAGAATTTCCCTAACAATAGACTTGGGAGAAATTGTCTTCTGAATGTCTGAACTTACTTCTTTACTAATCAAAGAGAAGTTTTGGTTTTCCCTGTTGTAGCACCCAAAAACATACACAGTGAAGTTGTATCCTGTCTTTATTTTCAGGTCTTTGAATGGGGAGGGGAACTTTAACTGGAGATTTGTGTTCCCATTCCAGTACATGCCAGCAGAAAACTGCATGGTTGTCAAGAAAAAGGTATACACATAACAATACTTGACATTAAAACATGTACAATTTCTTCATTCTTTTAAGTCAGTGCAATGGCCTTCCACTTTATTTTTATATTGAGTAATCTGATGAGGAAAACAACCATTTTAGAGGGAAGATGTGTCTGTATGATTTATTGCAGTTAATATCTGCTTTAGTACTGCTTGTTCATGCTTACTTGTTTGTGTTTTGTATCACTTGCAATACAGGTTAAGACAACAGTCTGGACACTGTGGCCTGTGAGAAGAGGTAGAACGCAGAGGCATAGCTAGCCCTCTATTCACATGGATCAATATTTGTGCCATGGTCATCCTCCCAGAAAATTTTGAAAATAATGGCATAATCTTGTGATAATTTTTAATGCAGAGAGAGTTCTCGAAATGGCAGTGTTGCCTGCATTAAAAGATAGATAAATAGAAGCCATACTCTTGTCATATTACATTACCCACTGATTGGGCATATGATTGGTTGAAATTGAGCACTGTTCAACCATAAGCTACAGTTATAAGACCTGTCTGCTGAATCCCTATTGTATTATCTTAACTTGTTATTTATAGTTTTAAACTAGTTATTTTAATTGGTAATTTAAAATGTATTCTGTTGCAAACGTTGTAGGAGAAGTTCTGGAGTTTAGATGAAACCGAGCAGCGTCTTCCTGCCATATTTATGATGCAAGTCTGGGACAATGACAAGTTCTCATTTGATGACTTCTTAGGTAAGCTGTGATTTTTTCACAACCACGGGTTTTGTACCTGTATTGTTACAATCAGGGTAAAGTAGTGTTTTATATTGGGAGAGTTTTAGAGTAACAAGACAAAAGAAAGTACTGTTTAAGCATCTACTCCTTGGTATATGGCCAATATCACATGAACAATGTAGATCCAGATCAGATGGCACAGATTTATTAATTTTTGCTTTATTTTTGAAAAGCACTGAAGTGCAAAAAGTGATCTGTGGGAATATATCTGCAGGCTTATAAAATTTCTTTTCAGAAAATGTTAAGAAAAAAATATTCTTAAAAGTCTGACCTTGTGAAATGTGTACATTTGTAAGTGTGAATAATCACTTTACAATATTTTGTTTATTTACAGGGACAGTTGAACTAAATCTGACCAAGATGCCACTGCCAGCAAAGCGCTCCAGTGGATGTGACCTGAAACAGTTACCCGACATTACCATGGGTAATATGAATGTGAAGACTGTGTCACTGTTTGAGCAGAAACGGCTGCGAGGATTCTGGCCAGTCTATGATGAAAAGGAGGGACAGAGAGTACTCACTGTAAGTATTGTATTTTTGTTACAGTAAGGGTATTGCAGTGGAGTGCTGTTTATGCATTGTAAACCATGGGTTTCCTTGTCACTGCCGATTGTTTCCCTCTTGTAAACAAGTAATCAATTACATGTACATTGTATGCATAAACTGAATATAAAATTTCTGTACACAAAGTGGCACTCATAACTTTAACTTTTTTACATAAGCAGGTTTGTTTACAGTATAAAAGAGTAATATCTGTAAATCAGATTTGTACTTGGGGAGTAGAACAAATCATCACATGGTTTTCTATTACCAAGCATTACTACTGGCATTACATTGTGAAGAATATATTTTCAGGGTAAAGTTGAGATGGAGATTGAGCTTATAACTAAAGATGAGGCAGAGGTGAGACCTGCAGGCAAGGCCAGAGACGAGCCCAACATGAACCCTGTGCTTGATCCTCCCAAGTATGTTGTTTTAACTATGTGTTTTAACATGCAGGTTACAATATATTCACTGTTGTTAGATTGTACATGTGTGTATTAGTGTCTCTGATAGAGCGTGATAGTACTAAACTGAGCTCTGAAGAGTTGTTTAGTAGCAAAATACTCTTGTGAGATAGTCTGTAGGAAGAGACTATTGCTGGGAATAATAAAACTCAGATTGGAGACCAGTCTCAAATCTCTGGCATCTGAGTGGCTAGTGAAATAAAGACAGGAGTTTCCTAAATGTGTTAAATATATATTGTACTGCTTGACATTGAGTTTTAGATTTACGAGGGTTGTTTAATAAGTTCGGGACAGCGGTGTTTATTTTATTATTGTTCATCCAAAGTTAATGAAATTTTCAGGTATTGCGGAATCATGTTTAATAAAATGGTAATTACAAATTTTAACTTTGTTTTTTTCGAAATGCCCATTTTATTGAGGAATAACGCTACCATGGTAACGTTCTATGGAGCAGTCCGTAAAATTGGCATAACTCTTGTTTTTAATGCTTTAAAATGGTAACTTTGAGACGTCGAAATTACGCGGGAACGCGTAACGTCAATACTCAATATGTCAACGTCATTTCCGTTAATTTTCATTGACATCCGTTGTTTTCGCTCGTCGGTACAGCAGTTTATCGCATAGTGATAGAGAAAACCATGACGTCAAATTTAAATGTTGAAACCAGGGCAAATATCAAGTTTTGCGTTAACCTAGGTCATACACCCATGGAAACGTTACGATTACTTGAGAAGTCGAACTCAGCAAAGTGTTGTCGCACTATTTTCTTCAAATGGCATGAGAGATATCGCAACGGACACCCACCGTACTCGCCTGATCTGGCCCCTATGGACTTTAGTATCTTCCCCGAGATAAAGCGTCAACTCCGTGGACTACGTTTCGAGTCAGCAATAGACCTCAGTTTGAAAGTGCGCTCGATCGTGGCATCATTTCCCGAGAGCTGGTATGTTTCCGTGTTCGACCAGTGGATCCGGCGTCATGAGAAATGTGTAATCCGGGAAGGAGACTATGTGGAAAAGTGAACCGGCGCTATATTCTGACGTTGACATTATAGCGTTATTTTCGACGTCGTGCTCCGTAAATCGTTAATGTACCTTTTGTTTTATGTAGTTATTTGTTTATTGTTAATGTAAAACTATTACCAGTTGTTGTATTGTATTCGACTTGAATTACAGATCATGCACATATAAATTTTATACATGTATTTTGTCGTTTTCTGTTTTTACGACCGCTGTCCGCGAATTTATCAAACAACCCTCGTATTTAATCACATGCTTAAAATATAAAAAATGAGTGACATTAAATTAAGACAAAAGAAGACTTTGGAGAAAATCATATGTTGTCTAGGCCCTGGTGTCAGGACATCATATAAACTACCATGTTTCTAATTCTGTTGGCTAGCTGAATTAGTAGAATTGTTCAGTAACAACATGTGTTAGTTAGAAATATTTGTAATCTTTGTATTACTGGATACATGGAAAACAAGGGTAAACTTGTGATAAATACAGTAAAACCTGTCCTTAAGGACTACTAGGGAACAAACCCAAAAGTGTTTTTGCAGGCAGGTTGTCTTTGTTCAAAGGTGAATTTGTTATTTATATCAGTCAGCAGGGCTTTCACTAGAGGGCGACGGAAGAAGTGGTCTTCCAAAAGTGACCAGACTTCTCGTTTCTTTGAGCTATGGGAGAAGTCATTTTGAATAGACTATATAGGGAAATAATGTGGTTGACTGCAAACTTCTCCATAATTCAGTAAAATTATGACAAAACTTCTCCATGATTTGCAAGTCTAGTGAGAGCCCCGAGTCAGTGGGACAAATATAAATGTGGTCTTTATCCATAGATAGTCTGTGTTTACAGGTTGTCTTTAGCACAGGACTGTTGTGCTGTATGTAATTGTAAGAGAGCTATTCTAACCATCGTATTTTTGTTGTGTACAGGCGACCAGAGACATCTTTCTTATGGTTCACATCTCCCTTCAAGACGCTCCGCTACATCATCTGGGCCAACTACAAGTGGTACTTCATCATCGGTCTACTCATCCTCCTTCTAGTGTTGTTGATTTTCCTCTTCATATACTCATTCCCCGTAAGTACACCCTGTTGTTGTTGTAATGGTCAACTTTAGCAACTAGTTTTAGCTCATTCATTAGATAAAGGAGGAAATTATCCGGCTCACCCTGGCTTCTTGGTTATAAAAATTAAAATAAAAACCTGTCTCAGATCTAAGCTGTCTGATTGATTTGAATTGAGCACAGTCTCTAAATCTGAGATCCGAGACTGGTTTCATTTTCAGCTTCATAACCTTGGTGATTGACTTCAGCAATGGTGCATGCATCACATAGTTATCCATGAATTTTAAAACTGCTAAAGATACCTATGCTACAGGGTGAAAACAATTTGCAGCTAGACTGGGACTCGAACCAAGACCTCTTGCTGACAGGGCGAGTGCTCTCCAGACTGAGTATCTTGGCTGCTTACACATATCGTCCCAGGATAGATTCTCCTCTAGATTTTTACCACAACAAATTCCCCCACCCCCCCCCCCCCCCCCTTGAATTTTAGAGGGTAATGTTTATAGATAACTGCAGGCATTTTAGACTAAACATGTAATGCTTTGTATCATGTTTTCATGAAGTTACTATTTTTCAATTATAATTATTCTTTGTTACAGGGCAACTTTTCTAAATGGATTCTGGGAAATTAGAGAAACTGACATTTACTACAAACCCCTTTGAAAACAGAATACCAAATTGTGTTCTTTCAGTTATATCTCCATTTATTTTATCTGTATACAGTGAATGTAAATTGATTTTTTCACAAACTTTCTTCTTTTAGGGGAACTTCTCTGCCTGGATTATGGGAGGAAAAGGATAACTTAGAAGTTGTGAAATGGATATTACGTCATGTGATCATGTGTGGACACTGATGATTGGATGCAGAATAAAGCCGGCATAAGTGGATTCTTTCATTCTGTAAAACTGAGGCTAAACATTAAAATACATCGTGTTAATGGGAGCATCATACTAGCTACAAATCGTCCTTTGCCAACTGTGCATTGATCACTGTGATAGTGTAAACAAAATAGAACAAAACTTGACCATGACTGAAATTAGATCCGAGTGACCTATGTTGAACATGTAGTAATTAATGACCTGGTGAGAAACCAGAATTTAATCATTTTGATATGAATGAACTGTGTCATGTGAAAATGTGTGACTGTGAGTTAGACATCATTTCTTCCAATAGCATTATATAGATTTAGCAGACCACATTTTTTATTAATTATTTGTGGCAATAAATAAATAATGGAATCAAAGTTCATAGTTGTGAAAGGTGATTTTAATTTATAGAAAATGAAACATAAACTTGCTTTCTTACTTAAATTAACCAAACCAGAAAATGTCAAAATTATTTCTGAAAATGTATGATGCAACTTGAATCATTACTAAGTGCAAAAACAGTTCAAATACTATTAAAATAAGAAGTAGTTATTCTGTTTTCATACTAACATGTTAAAATATGCCTTTGTATGAGGATGGTAGATGCAGCGTGAATGTTGCAGAGTTTTCTGAAAGTTGTTGTTGTTTTGTGCTGACCGATGTGTGTAATGCTAACATTACAACCAACCATTCAGCTGGATAGTAATAGAAGAAATAAGCCTTTACTACATATATTTAGGTTTTATTGTAAAGGCAAATTGTGTAGATTCTGATCAGCCGGCACAACTGTGCCATCTCATCAAGATCTGCACGGTTCACATTTGATTTATTAGGCTATTTATAACCAAGAAGTGAACATTGTAGAGCCTGATCAGATGGCATGGATTCGCCAGCTGATCTGGATCTACACTGTTGGCAAGTGTTATAAAATGCATATGTATGGAGTAAAGGGATAAAGATGTAAAAAGAGATCAAAACCAAGCCATTTTGATCAAAAAAATATTTTTGCATACTAAAAGGTTTATTTGTATTTGTTTTTCTATTGACACTTTTATAATTACTTTATGTATCTTTTTTAAAGCTTTTTAGGGCTTGATTATTCTGATTAACAGTGCATGACTTATTCTTGTCAGTAATTTAGGTGCTACGTGATAAATATCTTTTTTATACGGAGCTAGTTTTGTAAAGAAAAGTTTGCTTTGGAGGTTAAGCAACGTAGAGTTGTAGCTTTGATTTTATAAACTGGTATTATTTATTCTTAGTTCCTTCAATTAATTGTTAAAAAAATCAATTTTTGTTTAAACTGCATTTTTGAAATGATTGCATTAATTAAAACTTGAATCTTTATGGTCATTTTCAATATGACAAAAACTTTTATCACACTTGCAGCAAGTGTTGAGGACCAGATCAGCAGGGGGATTCTAAGAAAAAATACTCTTGATTTTTTTTATAATAAAATTTAGACACCCTGACACTTGTATATTTCATTAATATTTGATTGTTATAAATTTTGCATCATGGTGAGGTGGACAGTACTGGTTACTTATCCCTTTAAACAATGCACAAACACCTTCATTGCATGGGCGATCAGTGTAGATCAAGATCTGCCAGCACATCCATGCCATCTGCTCAGCATCTACACTGTTCACTTTAAGATTTATTAGGTAATTTCAGACCAAAAAGCGACCAGTGTGGATCCAGATCAGACATCAATGTGGGCTGATCTGGATCTACTCTGGTTGCTATTTGGTCAGAAATAACATCTGTTTAAATGTTATATGGAGTGAAGGGTTAATAATATCAGCCAGTGTTTGCGATTAATATTTCTGAAAGTTGACCAAATATGCTTGCATGACATTGTTATTGTTATGTTCATGACAGAGCTCTGTTGATATGAAAACTTGTTAAGCTTACCTACTAACATGCTTCATGAAGTCTTTCATTGCTGAAATTATACATATAGTACATTTATGTGTTAGTTTACAATGACATATAGTATATAATCCTAGTGCCCCAGATACTCTTTAACCCTTTCCTCCATAGATACATCTTTATTGCATGGGCAAACATGACCAAAATGCAACCAGTGCAGATCCTGATCAGTCGCCACAGATGTGCCAGCTGATCTGGATCTACACTGGTTGCACATGCGTAAAAATAAATGCATATATGTGGAGGAAAGGGTTAATCTTTGTACAATATTCATGTTAAGTCTGCCATCTAGTTTTAATCTTTTATTATATGTGATATTACTGCTATCCCATGGGTGAACAGTGTAGATCCAGATCATCTGGTACATCCATACCATCTGATCAGGATCTACACTCTTCATGTTTTGATTCATTAGTTTAATTTTTGACCAAGAAGCGTTCAGCATAGATCCAGACCGGATAGTATGGATATGCTGGCTGATCCAGATCTACACTGGCTGACCTAGATCTGCACTTTTTGCAAATGCAGTTAAACCCATGAATATGGAACTTTTTGGAGTAAAAGGGTTAAAGACTTACAATAGCGTAGCCCCAAATTAGAATTAAATAAAGGTTTTACTAAACAAAATATAATAAATAGTAATTCCTTTGACATTGTTTTACATAAATATCAAATCCCATCTAAATACGAAATAACGAGGAAATATTGTTATCAGATCAACGAGAATTGATTGGGCTTTATGAATATGTAAAAAACTCAATTTCGATTTTTAAGTCACTATTGTCGGTTTTCTCACAGAGCGGCTCATGTGTTAATGAATAGAAAGGCGAGTCTTGCACAAGTTCATTAAATAAAAGGTTGGGATATTTCTTTATAAGTAGTAAAAGGTAGTTAACTCTCACAAGGATAAACAGCAACAAAACAATCAAAAGAGTTCTGGGTTGAAAACTGAGTATGGAAACCAGTCTGAAATCTCAAGTATCTGATTGGTTGAAATGGCGACTGGTTATGGTTAGTCATTCTGACAATAACCTGTGCCCAAGATCATAAAACTAAATCTGGTGATCAGTCTCAAATCTCAAGGATCTGATTGGCTGAAATGGCGACCAGTCGCCATTTCAGCCAATCAGATCCTTGAGATTTGAGACTGATCTCATAACTTAGTTTTATGATCTTGGGCCCTGGGGAAACAGCATTTAGGTGTTTATGATTATGAAGTAAATGATTAAAGTCATTCTAACGATAACCGGAGGCTGGGGTTGGGGGGTGAACAGCATTTCGCTGCAATCTGTTACCATGATGTTTTAATGTATACCTCATTCTATTTGTTACATGGACATTTTGTGCAGATCACAAAATATTTGCTATGCAATTTACCTTCTTTTCTTTGATATAGACTCTATTTTACAAATATATAAATATACTATACATTTACTGGAATTGCTTTTTGTAGATGAGTGATATTTACATATGTATGTTTAATGCAATGGTTAAGGTATTAAAGGTCATTAACTATTTCTAAAATGCTGTTTGCTTTTGTTGTGTCTCCAAATGGCAAATTGAATCATTTTGTTTCAGGTGGGATTAACTTTCATGTATTTCTTGCTACCACAAGCATGCAAAAATCAGCACCAGCAAAAATTAATCATTTAATGTGTTCTTAATAGAATAATACACTTGCGCAAACTTGTGCCTCCGAAAATTTGTCATTAGCCGATTTTGTGCGAAAATTAGTTCCCGTGAAACTAGATGATACTACAGCAGTTTTGTGGTGTCGTTGTTGTCCAAAAGGGCAAGACGTAGTGTATAGTCGGTTTTAAGCTTACCTGAGCCACAGGCTAATAGTAAGCTATTTTTGCCCCTCTTTGTACACTGTCTAGTGTCCGCCGTCCATCAACAATTTGCTTCAGACAACTTCTCCTCTGAAACCATTGGACAGATTTACACAAATTTGACCTAGAGCATCTGGGCACAGACCTCTTAAGATTTTGTTCAGATAAGAACATAGTAACTGACTGAAAACGTTTATAACAAAGTTCAGCATCAACTGTAAACGAGATAAACAAGTAGGTGACCAGACCGATTATAACCCCATAAAATTTTTAAGTAGGGGTCGAATTATCTCTAGTTTTCAAAAGGAAGCGAAAACACTACTCCTCCACTGAATATAAAACAGTGTAGACCCTGATCGGGCTATGTAGATGTTCTGCACTGGTCACAAACGATTGCACTATACGGGCAAATTATTACTGATTATGGATTAGTAAACAGTCACGTGATACTCTGTTTATAGCAAGAATGAACTTGTGGCAGACAGGGTCGAATAAGATATCCCTTTACCTCATATATACGCCTTTTTATCCTTGCCGTCTGATCAGGATCTACGCTTTTTGGTAAGAAAAAAAAAACTAATAAAAAGAGCGAACAATTCAGAATCGTCCCAAGGTTATAAAACTGAGAATGGAAAACCAGTCTCAAATCTCAAGCACCTGATTGGCTGAAACGGCGACTGGTTGCCATTTCAGCCAAGCAGAAGCTTGAGATTTGAGACTGGTTTCCAAACTCTCTTCATCCATTATCATCGGAGTCCATTGACTAAATTAACTCTAGTGACTTAATAACTCCCAGAGACCCCTCAAGCCAACACCCCGTCACCCCCTTCCCCGTGTAAAACAACAAAACATCAACAAAGATACACGTGAAAATTCAAGAAATAGTAATAACTCCCATCACAAAATTGTAGTCGAGTCCTTGAATTGAACTTTTTTTTTAATTTAAGGGTTCCATTTGACCAGATCAGATGCCTGAAAATAATTGGGGTTTATCATGAGATAAATATATGCAAGAGCGTAGTGTGAATTCTCATGTGAGTGTCACGGGGGTGAGTTTAGACGGTGTAACCCTGATCATTGGTAAGGGACTCCGAGGACGAAAACAGGAAAATGTTTTTCATTCTTGCGTCCTTTGGCAAGTTTTAGAAATTTAATTAAGTAATGAAACAAATTACTATTCACTGACCAATTAAATTAACGTTTTAATTAACACGAAATAATCGAATTCGGCCCCACCCCCTCCCCCACCTATAAATCACATTTTATTGCATTTTCGAGTAGACTTTTTCAACCTTTTATCATGAAATTCCACGATAGCAAATCACTACTGCGGTTTCGTTTTATTTCGCGCGGGTTCAATTTTCGCGTATTTTCCCGAGATAAATTCGCGAATTCAAACCCCGACGAAATGAAACAATGTATTAACATACATGTATCTTAATAGAAAAAAATGCGCGCGCGAATTCATTCCCGCGCTAATATAAACTTTGTGGCTTTTGCATGAAAACTATTTCCTGCGAAATAAAATGTCATAGTATGGCTCGCTAGTCGCTGGTACTTTCTGACATCGCTCCCCATCGACTTTTAACAGAAATCGCCATGTGATCACCCCTTCCAATCGCCACTTCCTTTATTTAAATGGTTCCTTTGGAGCTACTTTTCGAACAACGAGAGGGCCGTAGCGTGAATGGGATGAGTGTTACTCATGAGATGGGTTTGGGAGCACTATCTCCCGGGTTTGGTAAGGGAGTCCGAGGGTGGACCGCAGAAATTGCGTTTTATTCTTGCGACTTCTAACGAGTTTTAGAAATTACTTTTAAACATACAGATTTATTTACCGACCAATTAACCATTCCCTCCATATTTTCACCGTTTGTCGCATGTACGTACCATGTAGATCCAGTACGTACCATGTAGATCCAGATCAGCCAGCACATCCGTATCATCTAATCAGGATCTGCAGCATTTTCTTTTTGGTTAGAAATAACATAATAAATCGAAAAAGAAAACAGTGCAGATTCTGATCAGATGGCGCGGATGTGTCGGTGATCTGGATCTACATTGTTCGCCCACAGGTAAAGGTCGTATCCTATGGAGAAAAGGGTTAAATTCACGTCTTGCACGAAAGAATCCCATTTTACCCCCAATATAACTCGCATTTTATTGCATTTTTGTATTTTTAAAGATTTTCATGTTTTCAACCTTTATCATGTTTCACGAGAGTAAATGATTAAAGAAAAATAAATGTAGTATCATTTTATTTCGCGCGGGTTTAAATTTCATGCATTTGACATGTGGTTAATGCGCGACTTTAAAACCCTTTGAAATTATGGTGTGTTAGCTTATCTTAATAGAAAAATACAATTGCGCAAAGTCATGCTTGCGTGAATTTGGCCTATATAACTTGTAGCTTTTGCGCAAAAATCATTCCCCCGAAATTAAATGATATCCTAGTATTGGCTGCTGCTACGCTCCTGACATCGCCATACAACTCTACCCTCGTCCATTCTTTAGCTGCCCCTGGAAGTTTAATCGACACTGGCAGAAGACATAATGCCATTGTGAATAGATTCATTCATTGACAATCATTTTAAGAGGTCGCAAACATTGCAAATGGCGAAAACAGGCTAAAATTTCAAAAAATGAATTTTGGGGGAATACTTATTGCCACCTAGATTTTAGTAAATAAATGTATTTAGCTATGGATGCAGTAAATGTTTGCAAGCTCAATTTAGTCTAATTTATGTTCTTATTACCAAGCACATACTAAAACAAAAGAAAAACCATTTGCATGAGAACTCTAAAATTCATGAACAATATACCAAAGCAACTCATACATGAAATAAGTATATGCTGGTCTACACTATTTAGTGTCAATCCGTCAAAATAATATTAGGGTTATCAAGAAATTCAATGAAAACTTACTTCCTACTTTCACTTTCTACTTTCACTTTGAACCAGGAAGTAAGATTTCCTTGAATTTCTTGAAAACCCTAACATTATTTTGACGAATTGACACTAAACATTGTAGACCAGCATATACTTAATTCAGGTATGAATTGCTTTGGTATATTGTTCATGAATTTCAGAGTTCTCATGCAAATGGTTTTTCTTTTGTTTTAGTATGTGCTTGGTAATTAGAACATGAATTAGACTAAATTAAGATTGCAAACATTTACTACATCCATAGCTAAATACATTTAATAACTAAAATCTAGGTGGCAATAAGTATTTCCCCCAAAATTCATTTTTGAAATTTTAGCCTGTTTTCGCCATTTGCAATGTTTGCGATACCTTAACAAAAGGTACCGTCAGAAAGCCTCACAAATAATCATTTTAACAAAAGCATGTAGCCAAAGTTTGCAGAACCAATCACATATTCACAATAGTGGACAGGATAAATATTTAAATATTTAAAAAGTCCTATTTTAATAATAAAAGGTGCCTTCACGCGTGAACAATTTAGAGATAAATTGGAAGTTTCGGTAAAGGGGGATGAATTTAGACCTAAATGTATTCTGACCGCACAGGAGGTATACGATTTCAAACTTTTGTGGTTACTATGATAACGTACCCTTAAAATACAAAGCTACATGTACATATTACTCGAGAAATAGGACATCATGGAGAAAAAGGTGCAGTAGTGCCCGTATTAGGTCGCCTCGGTACCTCCATTGGTAAAGCGTTGGTACATGAAGCCGTAGATCCGAGGTTCAAATCCTAGGCCCAATATCATTAAACAAACTGGATACCAGTCTAAAATCCCAAGCATCTGATTGGCTAAAATCAAACTGTTCTCCATTTTAGCCAATCAGATGCTTGGGATTTGAGACTGGTCTCCAATGTCAGTTTAATGATCTTGGGTACAGGTCAGTGTTTAAACATTTGTTTCCTCCCTGAATGATATCATTTAATTTCGCGGGGATGAAATTTCGCGGATAAGACATAAATGATCGCGCGGGTATAAATTCTCACAGTTGTGTTATTGTCATAAAATTAGACAGTCGATAGATCGATACCCCTGGGGTTTGATTTCGCGCACATTCCAAGCGCGAAATAAGTGCTTGAAATGCGCGATATAAGCAAAAAAATGAACCCGGTCGAAATATTACTGAAAGAATAGTATTTCATTGGTGGCTAGAACTGTTGTTAATCAATTTACTCTAGCAGCCCTACTGGGCGAAACATTGAATGGGATATTTGTACCGGATCTGCATTGTTTAAAGTAAGCATTTGTTGATTAAGCGACTATGTCTAATGCAGAAGGGAGTTATGTGTTAAGTGTTTAATTTAGGTGGCTTAATTTGTAGACTGTCGTGCTGAGCCAGAGATCCGATGTTCAAATCTTAAAAACTGAGTCAAAACATAATATTTGTATAGTTTACAAATGTATCTTGTTTGGATTAACTAATAAAAAATATTGTTCTGTTCTATTACATGTAAAAAATGCCTGGGAGACGAAGTGTCATCCGTATACAGTGTTTAGATTTTCTTTTAAATTTAAATATTCCCAGTTAGAGGTTAGTACTTTATTTACAGTAAATATGCTTCAAATTCCCGCAAATCTGTCACTGTGATAAACACAACTTTCTAAACTTAAATTAATGTACATTTTGACAGGTGCTTCCTGAGAAATCCGGTTCCGACCAGTTAGCGATCGTCTGCTGCAGATTTCACGAATGAAGAAAGTTTTAGGCAGCGCGAAATTTAAACGGTAAGATTTTTAAAAATTATTAATTTATTTTGAAGAAAAAAAGTTACAAATTAATTGAGAAATGTATAGCTTTGAAAGTTGGTGAGGGAATTTGCCTATTACGCCTTTTCTTAGAATAGGAAATGTTTTGTCATTAATTTTAGCGACAATGGTAACTGTTGGATACATTGTTGTTGTGTTTTCAAATACAAACTGATGTGAATGATTGTATGGCTTATCATCGTTGCATTGGTAATCACCCTGACTCTGACTTGCAAACGATACTGGGATTCCTGGACGTCCCAATCCGGCGGCCGCGGGTTCGATCTTTTGCGGTCGGCTTTTGTTGTTGCTGCTGTTTTTTTTAATAATAACTTTAACAAATAACTTGTGTTATAGGTAGGTCTAATGGGTCTCTAACATGTTTGTGGTTCTAACGCGCATGTTTTAGAAAGTGAATTCACGAAATAATTAAATCTTAAACTTGTTGAAATGAATGTCCATGTTACTACTGGTCTGAATTGTTGCAAATGCAGCTGAACTCGCATTTTAAGTAAATTAATTTCGACTGTAGGTAATAATATTCTTGGCTTAAGTGGCTTAAATCATCCCGAAAGGAATAACTCTAACCTTCCCAAAGGAAAAGATGGGCTAAATCTGTGGTACTCCCTACTTATTTTTAGTTTGATTATTTCTTAACTCAAAAAACGTGTTCTAATCTGTGGATTCGGGGAAGAGGGGTGGGGGGCTAGGGGAGTGACCGCGAGGTTGGTTTAGATATTTCATCCTTCAAATATGTTTCAAAATTATTTTTCATTTATTTATTATTATTATTATTATTATTATTATTATTATTATTATTAAAGTCCAACCAATATATTTTTATTTAGAGGGAAAGGAGATGGTAGGAGTTTTGGGCAGCAACCCTCGCCACCCCCACCAACACCCGCCCCCCCCCCCCCCAAAAAAAAAAAATAAATAAAAAAAAACAACAACAACAACAACAAAACCAAACTCACTCAACAATATTGTTGTGCGAGTATTGGGGTGGAGAAAGAGTATCAGAGAATCAGGGAATGTTGGGTGGGGTGACAAGTGGCAGTCCTCCAAATAAAAAAAAAAATTTATTTTATTATTTAACCCGGACAGCAAACTTTTTATGGGAAAGATGCCCGTTTTCTGCTCCACCCAAATAGCATGAGTTTGTTTGTTTGTTTTTTTTACATTTCCCTATATTATTTTTAGAACACAACGAAAGATCTTAAGACGGTGTCGGGAAGGGTAGGGTGAATGAACTTAAACTAATAAAACGAATTATTTTTTGTTCCATAGAGGACAAAATTACCCGAGCAACACCCTTTTTACATTACAGGAACCACACAGCCACGGTCACTGGTTCAGACATAAGAGATTGACCACTCAGTGAACGCACATTGATAGTGATATTTTGACCGGCCGTAACCAAAACACCAACGTTCGAGCGATGGGACGAGGAAGGATGGGGCACTATGAATTTTAAGTTTTCGGTATTTTCTTTGGTTATTATACCAATTAATATCTAAGATAATTAGTTTTATTTCCTTTGCTTGTCTCTTGGTTTTGCGGAGTTAGTCATTTATTATGAATATCGCAAGCTCAAAGCTATTTAACGCGCATCTGCTTAACAATTTGATACATTTTATCATACTTACGGCGACTGTTTCCATTTCTTAATTTCAGCTCAACTTATATATTCAAATTGTGAACAGATTATAGTTTTACTTGAAATACTTAAATAACATAAAATATCATGATGGAAATATTTCAAATCCTATCATAGATGTTTGAGTTTAAACACAGATATTTAAGTTTTAACTAAACAGCTTCAAAGAATGCTAGTATCTAGTATGCTAGGTATTTTCAGAATTTTAAAATGATCAGGGCCAAATGTAATCATAAAACTAAGATTGGAGACCAGTCTTAAATCTCAAGCATCTGATTGGCTGAAATATCGACCGGTTGACGTTCCAGCCAATCAGATGCTTGAAATTCTAGACTTGTCTCCAGATTTAGTTTTATGATCTTGGGAACATTATGAGTTCATTTTAAGTCCAACTTCGTTAATATATCCCATTCATTAGGAAGAATTCTCTCCCCTTCTGGAATGAAATACCTGCAAACTGTAAAAATTTAAACTTTGTAATTGCTCTGTTTAATATAGTTTTATACTGACAGATTTTGGTGGAAGATTTCATGTGTCGAGAACCAGGAACCAACAGACTACAAGAACATACATCATTGTTTGCGACAAAGTGTGAGGACATTCGTACTTGACTGTGACAAAATATGAGGACATTCATACTTTATAGTGTTGTGTTATTCAGTGGAAGGACTTGCTTCAAGATTGGCAAGACCATTAGAAGTCCTGTGAGTACTACCTGTTTCATGGGGTATTAAGATATTCTGGCATTAAGCAATCTACACTAAGTATCAAGTTAGTACCTACTTTTAATATTGACAATTAATATTCGCTTCCTTAAACTGCTAAAATTTCAGAATATCTTTTTATCCAACTAAATGGCGTCATAACCTTTAACTTTAAAATTGATTATACCTTTTATATGCCATGCGTTCAAACTTTCAGGATTTCACTATGTAAGCTTATATTCTAGCAGTCTGGCACTATTGTATTAAGTAATGGCCCACCACTTGATGTTAGAAAAATGTTGCTAGTTAGGGAAAGCAACACAAATGCTAGTCAGGAAAGCCACACAAATGACAGTCAGAAAAAGCCACACGTTTGCTGGTCAGGAAAAGCCACACAAATGCTAATCATGAAAAGCCACACAAATGCTAGTCAGGAAAAGCCACACAAATGCTAATCAGGAAAAGCCACACAAATGCTAGTCAGGAAAAGCCACGCAAATGCTAATCAGGAAAAGCCACACAAATGCTAGTCAGGAAAAGCCACACAAATGCTAATCAGGAAAAGCCACACAAATGCTAGTCAGGAAAAGCCACACAAATGCTAATCAGGAAAAGCCACACAAATGCTAGTCAGGAATAGCCACACAGTTGCTAGTCAGGAAAAGCCACATTGTTGCTAGTTAGGAAAAGCCACACAAAAACCAGTCAGGAAAAGCCACACAAATGCTAGTCAGAAAAAGCCACACAAATGCTAGTCAGGAAAAGCCACATTGTCGCTAGTGAGAAAAACCAAACAAAAGTCAGTCAGAAAATGCCACATAAATGATAGTCAGAAAAAGCCACACAAATGCTAGTCTGGAAAAGCTACATGAATGCTAATCAGGAAAAGGCACACAAATGCTAGTCAGGAAAAGCCACACAAATGCTAGTCAGGAAAAGCCACACAAATGCTAGTCAGGAAAAGCCACAGTGTTGCAAGTTAGGGACAGCAACACAGTTGCTAGTAAGGAACAATAACACAGCTTCAGAAAAAAACAACAACACAGATTCAGGAAAAGCAACAGAGCTGCTTATCAGAAATAGCTACACAGCTGCAAATAAGGTAAAGCAACACAGCTTTTTGTTAGGTAGTTAGGAACAGCAACACAGCTGCTAGTTAGGAATAGCAACACAGCTGCTAGAAACAGCATCAAAGCTGCTTGTTAGAGTCAGCAACACAGCTGCTAGTTAGGTAGTAAGGAAAAGCAACACAGCTGCTAGTAAGGAACAGTAATCCAGCTTCAGGAAAAGAAACACTTGTTCTAGTTGGGATTAGCAACACAGCTGCTTGTTATAAATAGCAACACAGCTGCTAGTTAGGAATAGCAACACAGCTGCTTGTCAGGTAGTTAGGAACAGTAACACTGCTGCTAGTTAGGGAAAGCCACGCAGCTTCAGGGAAAGCAACACAGCTGCTAGTTAAGTAGTTGGGAAAAGGAACACAGCTGCTAGTTAGTAACAGCAACACAGCTTGCTTCAGGAAAAGAAACACAGCTGCTAGTTAGGTATTTAGGAACAGCAACACAGCTGCTAGTTAGGAGTCATAGTTTATGAATGCAGTTATACAGCCAATTATGATGTTTTTAATAGTTTAGTAGACTGTTCATTTTAATAAACATTATATTACGTACAAGAGGTAAGTGTACCATATCGAGATATCCTGCAACTGGAGGAGACTGGAGCGGTTGGACTGGTGGGGGACCTGGGATGAAGACATGAGGTAGGAGCTTGAACTAACACTGTTTGAAAAGTTGAAAAGTTTGTATTCAGTTGACCCGAATGTAAAGTCCAATATGGTACACTTGGTGCCATGGACTTTTTCCCTTGAAGAGATATACACACAACTTTTGAAGTGATTTATAAATATTCATCCAAACAACATACACACACCCACACGCACTGTTTATTGCTTATTAATATCTGTATCCGAAATAATAAATTACAGATGTTTTCATGGGCGAGTCCAGATGGGGATTACAAAACCTCTTTTCGGCAGCAATATTCAATTTTTCGACCAAGGTGTTTATACTGACTAATTTGATATTTTTCACCTAATTATTTTAAATTTTAAAACTTTTTAATGACACTATATTTATTATATCGGATGCTCTTGTGCTATGTTTTATTATTAAGGTTATGACGTCATTTAGTTTATTCTTGCTGCATGTTAGTTATTACTCGAATTGTCGCTCATAGATTAATTAAAAGAAAACTGGATTATTTCCAACCTTGTATGGACCTTCATGTGTAATGTAGATATACATATATATAAACAAGTTTGGACCAATCTAAGAGCGAGTTTATTTGTGAAGTTCTTCTGTAAGCGGATTGTGAACCTGGCCCCAATATCATAATACTGAGAACGGTAACCAGTCCAAGATCTTAGACATCTTAGTGGTTGAAATTAAGACCAGTCTGTAAATTGACATCACAGGCTACACCACTGAGACTGGTCTCCAATTGCAGCAACGAGGAATGCGGGGATAAAATGTTAGCTTATGGTTATATTAAGAACTTCACAAATAAACATTTCACACAACCCATCATCTTCATGTTCATTTAACAACAATCTATTTAATTTCTTTTGACATTTTGTACAGTATGTGAGATATAATTAAGATCGAGTTGCATGGGCACACGCAAAAGTGTAAAGTTAAAGAAAGAATTGAATGTGATATAAAGGTTAATTCGAATAAATTCCGGAAATTTTCAATGCGCAAGTTTCGGTAGATTTTAGACGGGTCTTTTCCAGTGCGGGTTACCGTATTTTGATTTCCGGAAAGTTCCAGAGTGAGAGGTTCGGTAGATTTTTCGACGTGTCCTGTACAGTGCGGTGAATGGTATTTTGAATTCCGGAAATTTTCAATGAGAGAGGTTCGATTCTAGTGCGGTTTGCCACCGGGTATTTTGAATTGCGATCGGCCTTTTGTTGGATAACCGAAATCTGTTTTGACGGTAATTATGTCTGTTATATCATTTACAATGCCTTTTGGAATATTTCGATTTTGAAAAATATCGGCATATTCAAACTTTCCCTTTTGTTTTAGAGCAACCACTGTTCAGGCTTCAGCAAATGAAAGAAGATGGAAATTGGATAGAAATGTTATGATAAAATGTAAGCATACTTGTTTAATGGCTCAATGTTTATTGAGCATAATTTACTGCAAAGTTAAGTTCCCTTACGCACATAACTTTAACTAACGAACACATCGGTATTTACGGTAATTTTTCACGGTCGGCATTTTGAGTCGGCATTTCGAAGGTTAAAATCGGTTACCTCCCTTCCTTTCCAAATTATAAATTTTGCATCTACTGTACGAGTCTTCTCTTTTCCTGTATGTTCTAAACTGTTTAACAAACACTCGGACGACAATCGATTAAAATGCTATTTAATGTAATTGAAGATGTATAACGGATGCACACCTTCAAAAAAATACGGTATTGACGATTAAATTTCGGACACTTTGAAGCAATGACGCGAAGAAATTGTCCGGCTTTTTCGAATTCGGATTTTTCGGACATTCGCAGCTTTTATCCGGAATACCCTAAATGCAGTCTATAAGGTATGGCATTTTATTCTCGTTTTTATGAGAATAATTGAATTTCACGAGGCATTCGAAATAGTTCATGACTATTCGTGTTTTTGAGACCAATAAAGTTGTGTCTTTTGCAGAATCTACCGTTGCTTCCAATTATGGTTTAAGATGTGACCTTGGTGCTTGGTTTGTTCTGCAACAGAATGATGTAGAAGACCGGCGAGGAATGCGGGGATAAAATGTAAGCTTAAGGTTATTGTAGAACCGTTTAGTTTTAAGACTGATATTTTGGTCTCCCTTAGAGTACAAGTCAAATAATTCCCGTACTGAGCCAATTTGGTAGGAGGTTTAAGGCATGAACATTGCGAATGCTAACTTGGATGATTTAAAATGGCGGCGTGAAAAGTCGTGTATTTT
Source organism: Corbicula japonica (assembly GCA_038501625.1). Classification (NCBI taxonomy): domain Eukaryota; kingdom Metazoa; phylum Mollusca; class Bivalvia; order Venerida; family Cyrenidae; genus Corbicula; species Corbicula japonica. The sequence goes on from JAZAYU010000007.1 coordinate 4,775,907, forward strand.
GCGTGTTTATCAGAACAGAAGAGCAATCGAACATTTCAAACAATAACGCAATTCGTTAAAAGCGCGCGAACCTGGAGATTTCTGACACGTTATTTTGATGTGTTACGATTTCAAGGAGGTGGAGGATTTTAACGGGACTGCGTGTTTTTAGTGAGTTTCGCTGTACTCCTGATTCGACTGGAATTATGCCACCGTGTTAAAAATAATGTAAGTTTACCTACATAACACTATTACATCTTTCTTTAAAACTTGGGAGATATTAGAGTTTAGCTCAAAGCATTAAATGTCTTCTGTAAATGTCTTCTGGGCCGAAGATTGGAGACAAGTCTTTAATCTCAAGCATCTTATTGGCTGAAATGGACCAGTCTCCATTTCAACCAATCAGATTCTTGAGATTTGAGACTGTCTTCAGTTTGAGTTGTATTATCATGAGCCGTGTTCAAGCGTATAGTCTTCGTCATAGATGACCAGGGCTGAATGATATAAAACTACGATTGGAAACCAGTCTCAAATCTCAAGTATCTGATTGGCTGAAATGGCGACCAATCGCCATTTCAGCCAATCAGATGCTTGAGATTTGAGACTGGTTTCCATTCTCAGCTTTATTACCTTGGAACCAGTACAACTTGTTTTGTCAGTAACTTGGCTAAACGTTATTCCCATTTTGTAATGGGTGGAAAAAGATTGTTTGAAATAAGAAACCTATAAAATAAATATTTTATGTACAAAATATTTCTTTTAAGCTGTGCCCGACATTGTTTTAAAACATACAAAATATCGTTGCCTTTTAGATCAGAGAGAGGTTGTTAAGATCACAGGACGGAAGATAAAGAAGGGCTCCTTTGTTCAAGCATTGAACTCATGGTGAGTAATTGGGTTTTCCAACAGTTGTACAGCGTGGGTGTAAGCAGTCTGGGCTAAATTTGAACATACGGTGGGCATTTAATTTCAGTAAATGAAATGAAGTCCATAAACGGATTGCTTATTTTATGTTTGCACCCAAACTGTACAATAAAGTTACTAAAGTACGTTGTTATTTATTTGTTATTTGCATTTAATGCTAAACTTAATGCACGAACTTCTTAATCCAATATCAGACTGGGATTGAAAACAAGTCTCTAATCTTAAGCAGATGATTGGTTGAATCTAAGACCACTCTCTAAAATGACCAATCAAAAGCTAGAGCTTTGAGACTGGTCACCGGTCTCTGTATACTGATCTTGGGTACATTTTTTTTCGTAACCAGATAAATGTCCATGAACTCTTAGTGGTGAATATGTAATTAAAACAGATCAGTAAAACCCCATCATAAAACTAATCGAAAAAACTTAAATAAGGAAATTAAATGAAAAAACCAACAACACAACAACAACAAAACAAGACAAATTAGTAAAACCATGCTAACCTTAAAAAATAATTAAGGAACATAAATAAAAAAAAAGGGAATGGAAATATAAGGGTTAAATACCTCCTTCACAAAATCAGTCCCGGTATTTTCTTTCCGAAGACCATAGACACGTGCTTCATAACTCGGTCGGTTTTTACTTTGGTTCGATATCAGTTATTTTATTATTCGGCAGTTTTATTATGCGGACACATCGGTTATTTTATTATTCGGCAGTTTTATTATGCGGACACATCGGTTATTTTATTATTCGGCAGTTTTATTATGCGGACACATCGGTTATTTTAGTTTTCGGCAGTTTTATTATGCGGACACATCGGTTATTTTATTTTTTCGGCAGTTTTATTATGCGGACACATCGGTTATTTTAGTTTTCGGCAGTTTTGTAATGCGGCCACTTGAGTGTATTGTGACACACATACGCGGCATTTTTTCGTCACATCCATGACTGACTGATTTGCGGTATTTTGATGTACCCAAGGCAGCCAGGAGACAGCTCGGTCGGTTTTTTCAGTAATGTGGTTTGAAATCGGTTATTTTTATTTTCCGGCAGTTTACATTATTCACGGTTTTGTAATGCGGACATTTGACTGTGTTGTAAGACACATACACGGCTTTTTCCATCACAACCAAGACTGACTGATTCACGGTGTTTTGACGTATCCATGACCGCCAGATGGCAGTTTGACCTACAAAATAATTCTTCTTACGGAGATCTTGTATCGATGGAGGTTGTTAGGTAATAAACCGGTAAGAATTGTGACGTTTTATATGTTCTTTTTTGTTAATAACCTAGTTGAAGAGTTCCTATTTGATCGGAGGAGATATGGTGTAGATGGCGACAAGGCGTGTTGGAGATGGCGAAGTGGCGTGGTGGAGATGGCGAAGAGGCGTGGTGGAGATGGCAAAGTGGATTGGTGGAGATGGCGAAGTGGCGTGGTGGAGATGGCGGTGGCGTGGTGGACTTTGCTGTGAAGTTGCCGTTTATTATTTTTGCCGTTGTATATGTTCTTTTTTAGTTAATATGGTAGTTGAAGTTTCTAATTTGAAATATCTTTGATGATCGGAGGAGATGTGAAGAGAAGTGGTGGAGATGGCGAAGTGGCGTGGTGGAGATGTCGAAGATGTGTGGTTGAGATGGTGAAGAAGCGTGGTGGAGATGTCGGTGGCGTATTGGAGATACTAAATGGCGTGGTTGGAGATGGCAAAGAGGGGTGATAGAGATGACGAAGTGGCGTGGTGTAGATGGTGAAGTGGCGTGGAGGAGATGGCGAAGTGGCGTGGTGGAGGTGGCTAAATGGCGTGGTGGAGATGGCGAAGAGGCGTGGTTGAAATGGCGAAGAGGGGTGATGGAGATGGCGAAGTGGCGTGGTGTAGATGGCGAAGTGGCGTGGTGTAGATGGTGAAGTGGCGTGGTGGAGATGGTGAAGAGGGGTGATAGAGATGGCGAAGTGGCGTGGTGTAGATGGCGAAGTGGCGTTGTGGAGATGGCGAAGTGGGGTGATGAAGATGGCGAAGTGGCGTGGTGAAGATGGCGAAGTGGCGTGGTGGAGATGGCGAAATGGCGTGGTGGAGATGGTGAAGAGGGAGGATGGAGATGGCGAAGTGGCATGGTGTAGATGGCGAAGTGGCATGGTGGAGATGGGTAAGTGGCATGGTGGAGATGTTGAAGTGGCGTGGTAGAGATGGCGAAGTGGCGTGGTGGAGATGTCGAAGTGGCGTGGAGGAGATGGCGAAGTGGCGTGGTGGAGATGGCGAAGAGGGGTGATGGAGATGGCGAAGTGGCGTGGAGGAGATGGCGAAGTGGCGTGGTGGAGATGGCGAAGAGGGGTGATGGAGATGGCGAAGAGGCGTGGTGGAGATGGTGAAGAGGGGTGATGGAGATGGCGAATAGGCGTGGTGGAGATGTCGAAGTGGCGTGGTGAAGGTGGCGAAGTGGCGTGGTCGAGATGGTGGAGATGGCGAAGCGGCATGGTGGAGATGGCGAAGTGACGTCGTGAAGAGGCTGCGAAGTAAGACTTCATAGCAGAATTGTTACTTTTGTTTATTTTCCTTTTTATTATCATAAGTAGAGGAGATTGTGAAGAGGCGTTAAGATGGCGAAAAGGCGTGGTGGAGATGGCGAAGAGGCATGGTGGAGATCGCGAAGAGACGTGGTGGAGATGGCGAAGAGGCGTGGTGGAGATGGCGAAGTGGCCTGGTAGAGATGGCTGCACAGTAAGCCTTCATTACAGAATTGTTACATTTCTATATGTTTTTTGTTTATACGCTAATTGCAGAGATCATTGTTTGAAATATATTTGATGATCGGAGGAGATTGTGACGAGGAGTGGTGGAGATGGCGAGATTGTGACGAGGAGTGGTGGAGATGGCGAAATGGCGTGGTGGAGATGACGAAGAGGCGTGGTGGAGATGGCGAAAAGGCGAGATGGAGATGGTGAAGAGGCGTGGTGGAGATGACGAAGAGGCATGGTGGAGATGGCGAAGAGGCGTGATGGAGGTGGCAAAGTGGCTTGGTGGAGATGGCGAAGTGGCGTGATGGAGGTGGCAAGTGGCGTGATGTAGGTGGCGAAGTGGCGTTGTGGGGATGGCGAAGAGGCGTGGTGGAGATGGCGATAAGGGCATGGTGGAGATGGCGGTGACATGGTGGAAATAGCTGCATATAAGTAAGCTGATATTAAAAAAGCGATATTCAGTAAGAATCCGAAATATTAACTTCACGTCCCAGATTACTTTGAATACATTGTGTTTGAAAGGTGAAAGGTCAGTGTAACAAAGATCTCTTATTGAAACAGGTTTCTGATCAATAACTTAACAACAATTTGAGCTTCAACACTTCATTCACTACAGTAAGGGTGTATGCCTTCGGCAAGAAGATATGTCTCTTGCAATACAATTTTCGTGGTGAGGTCAAGGTCACAGTGAACTTTAATTGAAATTGGTATCCGATCAATAACTGAAGAATTGTTCTAACAGTAGATGTCAGCTGATCTTGAGATTGAACCGAAACAGTGATACAACGCTAAATAATTTAAGTTGTCCATCATTTATTGAATGTTCTGGATTAGCTGTCGTAGAACATAGGTATAGGCCCAAGATCATATAAAACTAAAACTGGACAACAGTCTAAAACCTCAAGCATCTGATTGACTGATATGGCGCCTGGTCTCCAGCCTCTGTTTTATTATATTGGGCCATGAAACTTAATACTAGTAGTTGGCGCAGATCAAGTTTGCCTAACCTTGCTCGGGGATGCACTAAGGCACACACCATCAGTACCTGAATCAAAGTAAACACCAAACCATGTCCTGGTTCGAACCTTAAGGTTATTTTACAGTTGTCCCGTATCATTTACGTACATATCAATACCTGCACCTAAGTAAACATCAAACCATGCCGAAGTTCGAACCTTAAGATTATTTTACAGCTGTCCCGTATCATATACGTATATATGAGGTCCTGTGCCGAAGAAAAAAATCAAACCATGTCGTGGTTCGAACCTTAAGATTATTTTACAGCTGTCCCGTATCATTTACGTATATATAAGTTCCTGTGCCGTAGCAAAAATCAAACCATGCCGTGGTTTTAACCTTAAGGTTATTTTACAGCTGTCCAGTATCATTTACGTACATATCAATACCTGTGCCGAAGCAAAAATCAAACCATGCTGTGGTTCGAACCTTAAGGTTATTTTACAGCTGCCCCGTTGAATTTACGTACATATCAATACCTGTGCCGAAGCAAAAATCAAACCATGCCGTGGTTCGAACCGTAATGTTATTTTACAGCTGTCCCGTATCATTTACGTATATATCAGGTCCTATGCCGAAGCAAAAATCAACCCATGCCGTCGTTCGAACCTTAAGGTTATTTTACAGCTATCCCGTATCATTTACGTACATATCAATACCTGTGCCGAAGCAAAAATCAACCCATGCCGTTGTTCGAACCTTAGGGTTATTTTACAGCTGTCCCGTATCATTTACGTACATATCAATACCTGTGCCATAGCAAAAATCAAACCATGCCGTGGTTCGAACCTTAAGATTATTCTACAGCTATGCCGTGTCATTTACGTATATATCAGGTCATGTGCCGAAGCAAAAATCAAACCATGCCGTGGTTCAAACTCTAAGGTTATTTTACAGCTGTCCCGTATCATTTACGTACATATCAATACCTGTGCCGAAGCAAAAATCAACCCATGCCGTTGTTCGAACCTTAGGGTTATTTTACAGCTGTCCCGTATCATTTACGTACATATCAATACCTGTGCCATAGCAAAAATCAAACCATGCCGTGGTTCGAACCTTAAGATTATTCTACAGCTGTGCCGTATCATTTACGTATATGTCAGGTCATGTGCCGAAGCAAAAATCAAACCATGCCGTGGTTCAAACCCTAAGGTTATTTTACAGCTGTCCCGTATCATTTACATAAATATCAGGTCCTGTGCCGAAGCAAAAATCAAACCATGCCGTGGTTCGAACCTTAAGGTTATTTTACAGCTGTTCCGTATCATTTACGTATATATCAGGTCATATACCGAAGCAAAAATCAACACCTGCCGTTGTTCGAACCATAAGGTTATTTTACAGCTGCCCCGTACCATTTACGTACATATCAATACCTGTGCCGAAGCAAAAATCAAACCATGCTGTGGTTCGAACCGTAAAAGATTTGTTTACAGCTGTCCCGTATCATTTACGTACATATCAATACCTGTGTCGAAGCAAAACTCAACCCATGCCGTGGTTCGAACCTAAAGGTTATTTTACAGCTGCCCCGTACCATTTACGTACATATCAATACCTGTGCCGAAGCAAAAATCAAACCATGCTGTGGTTCGAACCTTAAAATTATTTTACAGGTGTCTCGTATCATTTACGTATATATCAGGTCCTATGGCGTAGCAAAAATTAACCCATGCCGTGGTTCGAACCTGCATGGTATCTTACAGCTGTCCCCTATCATTTACGTACATATCAATACCTGTGCCAAAGCAAAACTCAACCCATGCCGTGGTTCGAACCTTAAGATTAGTTTACAGCTGTCCCGTATCATTTACGTACATATTAATACCTGTTCCAGCAAAAACCAACCCATGCCGTTGTTCGAACCTTAGGGTTATTTTACAGCTGTCCCGTATCATTAACGTACAGATCAATACCTGTGCCGAAGCAAAAATCAAACCATGCCCTGGTTCGAACCTTGAGGTTATTTTACAGCTGCCCCGTACCATTTACGTATATATAAGTTCCTGTGTCGAAGCAAAAATCAAACCATGCCGTGGTTCGAACCTTAAGGTTATTTTACAGCTGTTCCGTATCATTTACGTATATATCAGGTCATATAGCGAAGCAAAAATCAACACCTGCCGTTGTTCGAACCATAAGGTTATTTTACAGCTGCCCCGTACCATTTACGTACATATCAATACCTGTGCCGAAGCAAAAATCAAACCATGCTGTGGTTCGAACCGTAAAAGATTTGTTTACAGCTGTCCCGTATCATTTACGTACATATCAATACCTGTGTCGAAGCAAAACTCAACCCATGCCGTGGTTCGAACCTAAAGGTTATTTTACAGCTGCCCCGTACCATTTACGTACATATCAATACCTGTGCCGAAGCAAAAATCAAACCATGCTGTGGTTCGAACCTTAAAATTATTTTACAGGTGTCTCGTATCATTTACGTATATATCAGGTCCTATGGCGTAGCAAAAATTAACCCATGCCGTGGTTCGAACCTGCATGGTATCTTACAGCTGTCCCGTATCATTTACGTACATATCAATACCTGTGCCAAAGCAAAACTCAACCCATGCCGTGGTTCGAACCTTAAGATTAGTTTACAGCTGTCCCGTATCATTTACGTACATATTAATACCTGTTCCAGCAAAAACCAACCCATGCCGTTGTTCGAACCTTAGGGTTATTTTACAGCTGTCCCGTATCATTAACGTACATATCAATACCTGTGCCGAAGCAAAAATCAAACCATGCCCTGGTTCGAACCTTGAGGTTATTTTACAGCTGCCCCGTACCATTTACGTATATATAAGTTCCTGTGTCGTAGCAAAAATCAAACCATGCCGTGGTTCGAACCTTAAGGTTATTTTACAGCTACCCCGTACCATTTACGTACATATCAATACCGGTGCCGAAGCAAAAATCAAACCATGCCGTGATTTGAACCTTAAGGTTATTTTACAGCTGCCCCGTATCATTAACGTAAATATCAATACCTGTGCCGAAGCAAAAATCAAACCATGCCCTGGTTTGAACCTTAAGGTTATTTTACATCTGCCCCGTATCATTTATGTACATATCAATACCTGTGCCGAAGCAAAAATCAAACCATGCCATGGTTTGAACCTTAAGGTTTTTTTACAGCTGACCCGTATCATTTACGTACATATCAATACCTGTGCCGAAGCAAAAATCAAACCATGCCGTGGTTTGAACCTTAAGGTTATTTTACAGCTGCCCCGTATCATTTATGTACATATCAATACCTGTGCCGAAGCAAAACTCAAACAATGCCGTGGTTTGAACCTTAAGGTGTTTTCACAGCTGACCCGTTTCATTTACGTACATATCAATACCTATGCCGAAGCAAAAATCAAACCATGTCGTGGTTTGAACCTTAAGGTTATTTTACAGCCGTCCCGTACCCTTTACGTACATATCAATACCTGTGCCGAAGCAAAAATCAAACCATGCCGTGGTTCCAACCTTAAGATTATTTTACAGCTGTCCCGTATCATTTACGTATATATCAGGTCATGTGCCGAAGCAAAAAAACAAACCATACCGTGGTTCGAACCTTAAGGTTATTTTACAGCTGTCCCGTATCATTAACATAAATATCAGGTCCTGTGCCGCAGCAAATATCAACCCATGCCGTGGGTCGAACCTTAAGGTTATTTTACAGCTGTCCCATATCATTTACCTACATATTAAAATCTGTGCCGAAGCCAAAATCAACCCATGCCGTTGTTCGAACCATAAGGTTTTTTTTACAGCTGACCCGTATCATTTACGTACATATCAATACCTGTGCCGAAGCAAAAATCAAACCATGCTGTGGTTTGAACCTTAAGGTTATTTCACAGCTGCCCCGTACCCTTTACGTTCATAACAATACCTGTGCCGAAGCAAAAATCAAACCATGCCGTGGTTCGAGCCTTAAGGTTATTTTACGGCTGTCTCGTATCATTTACGTATATATCAGATCCTATGTCGAAGCAAAAAATCAACCCATGCCGTAGGTCGAACCTTAAGGTTATTTTACAGCTGTCCATTATCATTTACGTACATATCAATACCTGTTCCGAAGCAAAAATCAAACTATGCCGTGGTTCGAACCTTAAGATTATTTTACAGCTGTCCCGTACCCTTTACTTACATATCAGGTCCTATGCCGTAGCAAAAATCAACCCATGCCGTGGTTCGAACCTTTAGGTTATTTTACGGCTGTCCCATATCATTTACGTATATATCAGGTCCTATGCCGAAGCAAAAATCAATCCATGCCGTGGGTCGAACCTTAAGGTTATTTTACGCTGTCCATTATCATTTACGTACATATCAATACCTGTGCCGAAGCAAAAACCAAACCATGCCGTAGTTCGAACCTTAAGATTAGTTTACAGCTGTCCCGTATCATATGCGTACATATCAATACCTGTGCCGAAGCAAAAAACAACCCATGCCGTTGTTCGAACCATAGGGTTATTTTACAGCTGTCCCGTATCATTTACGTACAGATCAATACCTGTGCCGAAGCAAAAATCAAACCATGCCCTGGTTCGAACCTTGAGGTTATTTTACAGCTGCCCCGTATCATTTACGTACACATCAATACCTGTGTCGAAGCAAAAATCAAACCATGCCGTGGTTGGAACCTTATGATTTTTAACAGCTGTCCCGTATCATTTACCTATATATCAGGTCATATGGCGAAGCAAAAATCAACCCAAGCCGTGGTTCGAACCTTAAGGGTTTTTTTTACAGCTGTCCCATATCATTTACGTACATATCAATACCTGTGCCGAAGCAAAAATCAAACCATGCCGTGGTTCGAACCTTATGGTTATTTTACAGCTGTCCCGTATCATTTACGTGCATATCAATACCTGTGCCGAAGCAAAAATCAACCCATGCCGTTGTTCGAACCTTGAGGTTATTTTACAGCTGTCCCGTATCATTTACGTTCATACCAATACCTGTGCCGAAGCAAAAATCAAACCATGCCGTGGTTCGAACCATGATATACCAAAGCGTCTAAGAATTGTACTTTTGAAAAAGGAGAATGCAGATTAGTCGTTCACGAACATTGGTTGCAGGAAACTATTATTTTATTTAGATTTGATAAAGCTTGAAATATTTTGATAATGCTTATGTCGTGTGCTAGCTTTTGGAAAATGTAATTGTCCTTAAGCTAGCTACAAAGAGTTGCTTGGAAACCAATGATACCCCTGTCTTGAACAGATAATACCTCATGCTTGCATGTACATACAGTGGTTAATACAGTTAATATATGATCAGTGCCAAAGGTTATAAAACTGAGCATGGTAACCAGTCTTAAATCTCAAGCATCTGATTGGCTGAAATGGCGACCAGATGCTTGAGATTTGAGACTGGTTTCCAATCTCAGTTGTATAAACTTCAACCCTGGTTTTAGCTTTGGAGTATTTCCGTTGCGTCGTATGATTGCTGCTTTTTTACCCGAGCTTCTCAAAATAATAAAAGAACCCAAAACACTAGATATAGGCCTCATCAGGCGCAACTGAGAAAATTCTATCTTATGAGCGTTTTTCAAACCATTTTTTCTAAGTTTGCCTTTAAGAAAAAAATGAGGCCATAACACCGATTCGTGATTTCTTAAGGTTTTTGCCAAATATTTGTTGAGATTGACTTAAAATTATTAAGTACAAATTAATGACAGAGTTAGCAGGTAACTGCTAATAAGCAGGTTTAAATATTTATTTCATACACGCAAATATTTTTATAATAATATATATATAATAATTCTTAGTTTTAACTTTTAAAATACATTACTTTAAATTTTGAAATTTGTTTAACATACTCTTGCATGTATCAAGTAACGACTTTTAACATTTTATTCATTGACAATGAGTTCAGACATTTCTAATAATATAATTGAAACAACTCTATGAAATTTTATTTTAGTGTTAATCATAAGTTAAGTCTGTAGCAACACTAGAAAGTAGTTAGGAGCGACCTTGACTTAACACTTTCAGTCTCAACACTCAGACGTTTGATTGGTCGATTAAGAGGCTGGTCTGTATTTCAACTAATTAGATGCTTGAGATTTGAGACTGGTCTCCAGTCTCACCTTTATGATATTGGGCTTGGTTGCATGCCGCATACTTAAAATGGAGGTCCAACAGTTCCCTTTTATGAAAAATTTTCCTTTGACCGAAATAAATGATGGTATTAACACATAAACCATTCAAAGCTAGAATCTTTTAAGTTAGTGTAAAAGTAAACATGCATAGAGTGCGAAATATTTAATGTAGATGCAGAATGAGGGGGGACTAGTTACAATGGACAATTGCATTTTTCCATCGTGTTGGATCAAATTTATAAATGGCTGTTTTAGTTGTAGACTGAAGTGTCATTACAATGGATGGATTCAGCTCAGGACTGTTTTACAAGGACGCTTTGAGACTCGTTAAAAATGGTAAGTGGAATTGATTATCTGAAAACAACGATGAAAACGTTGCGTTGGCCACTAGCAAGACGACGTTGATTTACATGATCAAGTAGATTTACATGATCAAGCTTAAAAACAATTAATTTAAGAATTTATGAAGATTTAAATAAATTGCTTATTTGTATGTACCGGAGAGTCGGGTACATGTAGAGATCGCCGTGTCTGTCAAACCATCAGATCTCTGGATATCTGTCCGTCTGTCACAATTCTTGTTTTAGAGCATGTATTGGCAACCCTTCGAGGGATTGTAACCAAACTTTACACAAGTGTACACCTTATTGAGGTAGAGTATCGCGTTCTTCCTCAAAGGTCACAACCACAAACAACCTGTATATGTTAATTTATTTTACTGAATACCCCCGATCTTGGTTTTATTACTATATTTTTGTTTTCGTACATGAGTCTATGTAATATTTTCGATGCTACCGAAATATGGATTTGGAATTATATGAACGTACAGAAATAGAATTTTAGCACGTCCTCATGAATTCGTGTACTAAATAGCTTATCGAAGCCGACTTAATGTCGGACGTTTGTGCGCATAAATAGAACACTTTGATATGACTTTCGCACATTTATTGTTCTTACATGTTAATATAATTGTTATAATACCATGATCGTAAAGGCACGCACCAGTGTAAGTACATAAGGGGTGCATCATGGAGAAACAATACCTTCGGACATCTGACGTCAGTTCTTGAAATGACGTCATAAAGTTGAGCAGACGACATTACTTATTATGCATTTAGCGGTAAAAAGTAACATTATAATTTCAAAATGTGTAAGAAACTCTAAAAATAATGAGAAAATCAGAAAATAATAGAATATTGTAAGTTCTTCCCCAATACAGTAACAACTGGAATCTAAAACGTCAGAAACGATCAGCGCAGACACATTTTCCCGTGACATGCCACAATAAAGTTATTATGCGAGGCTGAGAGACATCACCACAACTTAATTAATACTACTACAAAAATCCTTCTTCCTTGAACACTTGTTTCAGTAACTGTTCGTTCTGTTTGGATATAGGTAGAAGCGGTGAGCGGTTCGGGCCTCCATAGTATCCTAACATGTCCATCGCACACTTCAATCCGGGAATGCCAAATCGTTTTGTTACCTGAAATCGACAATCTGATTACAATCGTCGTCTGAAAAAACACTACGATATCAGGTCTGACTAAACTGTGATTGCTGAATTCGATTTATATGTTTTGTTTATTTGATATTTTGGTTACCAAACTGCATTTTTTGATATTTTTCTTGGATGGATCAACCTGGCACTTGCCCCGTAAAATGCAAATATTAACGGACCAGTAATCGCTCCATATTTCCCTTTGATTCTGTAATCGGTGATTATTACATGTACTATCCGCTGGTATTATTTGTTTTGGCAAATGGTCTCAATTTATAAAAAGCGCAATTTTTCTTTAGCCCAACAAGAGCAATATCCGTGAAAAAAGTTTTACCCACCGCCCAATTTGGCCCTATGAGTCTATGCTGTAGCAGTTTAGCTTCCTCCGTTTTGCCCGCTTTGAAAAGTGTTCCGATGTTGCAACATTGCTCGCCCAGAACGTTGGCAAGACCTAACACCCCTCCGACAGCACCTGTTGCCAAATAAATACAAAATTTAACTCACGTGCAATACATTGTTTTCATTAATGTTTTGCAAATAAATACGAATGAAGATTAAAAAACTTTCAAGATTCAATAAACAACGGTCAGAGGCGGACCAAGATGGGGTTCACTGGGAGTTATTTGAACCCACTTTTTGGGTGGCAATATTTACTGTTAATGATTCTGATGTTGGATATTATCATTTAACTACCCTACCCTTCCCGAAGATGAATCCACTCTTTCAATCTTGAATAAGACTCTGTCGGCTAATATACTATTTGACTAAAATATTTTGGGACGGACGTCAAGATCATATGATTCAGTCAACAGTTGGTTAGCCAAAGTAATGGGATGTCGAGTAGAATAAATGCCGGAACACGTACCCACAGCGTATGAAGCAAATAAAAAGCTGGCCGATCCTGCTAAAACCTGGAAATTATTTCCAGTTGTCTTGTGTACGATGTATGCTATCTTCGAAATCTGTAATATTTTATTTTAATTTGGAATTCGAAATCTGTATTCACTTGCATATGAACGAGACACATACTATGTAATACAAAATTAATACAATGTTAAATCTAAAAAATAAAATGTTGTAAATAAATCAGAATTTATAATTAATGTATATAGAAACTATAAGTATGTTCTCAAATACTATCGCTAATACTATTTTAGAATTTTATAAACAAAATCCAAATGCAAGTCGCCTTTAACGTAATTATGTGTTCACTTAAGTATTTACATCTGGTGAACACATTATTTCGATGCGCTCATTACGAATAAGTAAACGGACAAAAATCGTCAATCATGAATACTATCTTTATTTATTATCATCGTAAGATTTTACATGTTAAACAGCCAATTTTTAGGGAATTTCAAAATAAATTATAAGTATGCTAACTTGATTTAAACTTATTTTATTTTCTAAGAATGGATAAATGTTTAGAAATACATACGTCTCCACCGCTATCTTTGACCCCGGCTATATTTGGATGACTCGACAGTTGTATTATAACTTCTGGTGCCAGGTCTATCCCTGTATTACCAGGTACGCTGTATATTATAACGGGTACAGGGCTTGCATCGGCTACCTGCAAAATTAAAGTTTCAATTTCAAAAGCTGCAACATGCCAGATATTGGGGTCTTATTTCGCACATGTTCATAAAACATTCTCCTAGTTGACAAGTACAGTTGAAAAACATAACATTTAGCATTACTGACGCAAAATAATCGCGATTACAAACCAACACTGTTGTCGGCGACCAGAGAAACATTGTTGTCGACGGTCAGAGAAACATTGTTGTCGACGGTCAGAGAAAATTGTTGTCGGCGGTCATAGAAACATTGTTATCGGCGGTCAGACAAATAATGTTGTCAGTGATCATAGAAACACTATTTCTTTTGTCAGAAAAACACTGTTGTCGGCGGTCAGAGAAACACTGTTGTCGGCGGTCAGAGAAACACTGTTGTTGACGGTCAGAGAAACAAAGTTATCAGCGGTCAGAGAAACATATAAGAAAACTTAGCTTACCTTGGTAAAATGTTGGACAAAAGCTTCGTTGGTCATAAGACCTTTGTAGAAACACGGGGTGACCACCAACACCGCACTTGCGCCCGCCTCAGCCATCTTCGTACACATTACAATAGTGTCTCGTGTTGCTGAAAAAAAAGCCGTTCAACAGTCCTTAACGTAATACTGAGGTGGTCTAGATTGTGGGATGGTCTTAATGTGTGGCTTTAGTGTACTAGCATATCATTAAACAGAATTCTTCATCTTTTCGCGCAAATATGTATACTAGCATGGTATGGAAATAAACGAAGATACAGAACTTTACACATCCGGCTATATCAACAGCACGTTGCAACAACAAAAAAACAAGAGACTAAAACACTGAAATTTAAGAGATAGTCAATTTGAAGAAAAAATTGAGAAAATTTGAAAGATTTTCAATTCATACTTCTTTAAAACAAACAACAAAAACATGTATATTACATTCACAGCCGGCTCCAGCGACAATGATTTTGCCTGGTGCCGACATCTGTGCGGCTCTTCTAACCAGCTCCACCCTTTCTTCATCCCTCAGATACACATACTCGCCGTTTGAGCCTTGGATAACGTAACCTTAAAAATAACAACGGCAGAAATCGTAGTGAAAAGTTAGCCAGTAAAAAGTTATCCAGTGAAAAGTTAATTAGTGAAAAGTTAATCAGTTAAACAGTGAAAAAGTTAATCAGCCTGAAAATCTGTCATCAGCTAAATTAGCGTAATGGGCTAACCATTTTTTTAATGCGAGTCAGCCGATCATTGTTCTAGGGTGTTATAAAAGAATTATCGAATGAATTCGAGCAGCGGTCTATCCCCTATCCTGGTCAATACATCACAGGGTCGGATGCATCATTTCAATAATGGGGTTTCGGCTTAGGCAGTCTTAGAATAGGTACATGATAATAATTTCCAACATTTTGGTCGAAAATTAAATATTGCTGCCCAAAAAGAGAGTTCGAGCAACCACACTGAACCCCATCCGGGACCGCCCCTGTCTGATCTTTGTGCGACATGTATCGGCTATGCTTCAAATATCGTGTGTACCACTAAAGTAGAGGACATGTGCAGTGATGCAGTCTATGATTAACCTAAAAATTAACGTCAAACAGCTACATAAACCAAAGACCTATATAGGTCTTTGCATAAACATCCAAAATCATCCTACAGTCCCCAGTCCACCGTCTCCTCTCCGCCACTTCCCATCCAACATCTATAGCCAGTACTTGTACTAAATCTTTAATTCTGTTTTCGAAGTTTCGAAGTACTTCTCTCGGCGGCATCTTTATTAATGATTTACATTATTATTAAAATTGTAGAAAAGAGCCTTATGTACAAAATTGGGAAAAGGAACACAACATAGGCTTATTTTATTAAGCCTTAATAAGCTCATAGTTCAGCTCTGTGCAAGTGTCTATTGTATCTTACCTCTGAACGGTATTTTATTCCATTTCTCCATGTTCTTTTGAAGTTTGTCGTATGCAATTGTCTCATCTCCATTAAATGGTGTTATAATAGGCGGATAAATTCCACTTAAATCAATCTGCATTTTAGTTGCCGATGCTGGAGCTAATAAGCGAGACGATGACGATAATGCAACCGTGCCAACTTTTGTCCATTCCAAATTTCCACTGATCCTTAAGATCCTTGTAACTTCTTTCCAGTTAGCTCTAACCAGTAAACTTGCCATGTCTTGTATGTTATGTAGTGTCCTTGAACGCATTAAAATGCGTACATAACCATTTATACATGCCGTTGCATATCTAGATTTAATACATATCCGAATACATGCATTAATATAACATTGAGGTCACTAGCACATTTCAATATTATACTGGCCAATCATATTCGAAGGAGATTAATTTTCGCGTATAAAGCATGTCATCCTATAACGCAAGTCTGTAGATACAGGGGCGGATCCAGAGGGGAGACAATGCGGTTCACTGGGCCTCTTTTGGGGCAGTAACACTCGAAAGAGGACTAGGCAGTATTCAGAGATAGACTTTGGCCAGAAAGTTAGAAACTATCTTCTAACTACCCTAAGACTGTCCATTTATGAAAATCTTGCGTCTGACTTTGAGATTAAAGATTAAATTCAAGAAAAAATGCAGTTTCTGTAATGGATATCGCTTCATCTTAATCGAATGTTTTATTTTTTATCGTGTGAAAATGTAGTACTACAAATATAATGCAATAATAATACTTAGGTTGCCAACAGGCCTCTCAACGCCAAAACTTCCCCTATTAATGAATACTTTGTGTGTAAAGAGTAAAGTCATTTCTTAAGGTACAGTTTTATATCTGACAAATTTAAAAGAGAACCCAAAACAAATCAAGAACATCTGAACCATTGTATTGTCACGAGACATGTAAAAAAAACATCAAATAAGTTGGGGTCAATGTAGACTTGGTTTTATCGACTATATTATCAACCTCATAATCATCACCACCACCACCATCGCGTCATCAACATGGGGAACTTGAATAGTGTTCAATAGAAATTGTCAAAATGAGAACAACAGTTAGGTCTACTATTTACTATCTCAACTTTTTAATAAATAGCGATACACATTTCTAATCAATGTCTTTCTTAACAACACATATATTTTTTAATATTTGACGTAAAGAAAACCAATACATTCTTACATATTAGAACAATACCTATATGTATTGACACTAGTTTAGCAAACCGATAGACTCTTTCACCGTCGTTATCAGAAAATAAACGACTGTTGTAAACCAAAAACAAGAGGCCTCTGATTGGCTGCTGGATTACGTCACGCCTGCTTTCTGTATCTATTTTAAAATTTTCTCTCCAGCTTCTTATCAACTAGGCCTATTGCTCATTACAATAATTCATCATAACACTTGACGTGAATAACAGAATAACGAGTAAATATAAACCATTTGTGATAAAGAAAAGAATAGGTACAGCTTATACTTTATTAAACCAGCATCTAGAAGGTTTAAATGTCGCCCTGAACGACAGGATATGGCAAACATTGTAAAGCATTTGTGCAACTCAAATGGTTAACATTTAAACCCCCGATGCACTACACCAGCAGTTATTACAAGCGTCGTAACAATACAGATAGCCTACATATTTCAGCATAATATCCATTCCAAACATATGAATGGCAATAAAACAGTGACCGACATTGAAGTGGCATCAAATTGCTATCAGCAACCCTGCTGGGATGATGGTAAACATACATCTTGTAATATGACTCCGAGTTCGTTGTAATTTTAAATCTAACTGGTGTTGTTAATCTCCAGCAGCAGAATGTACTTTACTTGCAAGCGTGGGGAATACCGCCTATATTTAAACCTCCAGGAAAGATAACTGAAGCTCGCTAAGGATTCTCTGGCGGCTATAGCATCCAGACAAAATTGGTTTACTACTGTCGTTGTCTGATGAAATACAGACATGCGCAGTGAAACAGTCAAGCAAACCGATTTATACCGACCTATATCGGATACCGGTAAATAGCAAACCCAAAATGGCTGCGCCCATTGAAAATGCTGTCGAAATAATACAAACTGATTCTAGAAAGGTATTTCTAGTTTCCTAACTAATCGTGTGATTACCAAGATATAATTAGAAAAAATCGGAGCGAATGTTAATATTTAAAACGCTTTTACTTTTGTCGAATTTTTAAAATATCATTATTGTCATTAGTTTTTGCGACAGGTTTATCCTTGCTGTTTTATAATTTAAATTGTATTTGTTTAATCTTGCAGGGAAGAGGACTATTTGCAAAGAAAGAATTCAAGTCGGGAGATGTTATTTTAGAAGAAGCCCCAATTGTCAGTTGCCAGTTTGCATGGAATGAATTGTACAAATACAAAGCGTGTGAATATTGCTTGAGGTCCCTGGAAACAGCTGAGGCAATGGCACAGAGGCTAACTGAGAGCCCGAATCTCATATTTCCTCACCCAGAATGTTGTGAAGTCCAGACTGATAAAATTTCACCATGTCCACACTGTGGGGTATGTCAGAAAAACCTTTTTGCATAGTATAAAACGGTTTATACCTGTAGGATGCTGTAGAGTTCGTTGGAAAGGTCGTAGACCTTATGAAACCGCTCCTTCTTTGGCTTATGATTTCAAACAAAAGCTTCCCTCTTCAATCTTCTTAAAAAGTTAGTGGTGATTGGTATATAAGTTTTGAAGAATTAGAGCTCTTAGCTGTAGATGTTTTAGTGATTCCACTCGTACATGACATGTTGAAAATGCTGATCAAATAAATTCTTGAATATGTTCACATTTTTACCTTATACTACATGCTGAGGCAGTGAGTTCCAAAAAATTAACTACACATGCAGGAAACATATTGAGGGTAACAGTTGTTCTTTGTCTGGGTTTTTCTAACTTGAAGGGATGCCCTCTAGTTGAACTTATGGATAGTTTGATACCTGGGGCATATCTCAGACTCAGTTAATCAAATTTCTACTGTAAACATTTGGCAAGTGAAGAAAGTCTTTATCTTCAAATACTTATGCTCTGCGAACCATTTTATGATAGAAAATCCTGTCATCTTATTTTGTAGTATTTTGACCATTTTGTATGTGTCTGCTTTTTTTATTAAATATAGTTATAAATTGATTTTTTTTAATAAGAATGAATGATAAATTTATGAACTGAAAAATTATAGTGTTATGTTTGAGGTCTTCTTTTACGTTTACGTTTCAGAATCACTTGCTTTTTCAGATGGTGAGAGATGTAATTGACATTTTACCAATATGAAAGAAAATTCCAAAGTGCATAACTCAATTATAATTTTATTTGATAAGCTAGAATTAATCCAAATATATGTACTCTTTTGATACAATATATACCAGCTTTGAAGATTCATTTCAACATAAGTTTGGTAAGAATTCTTGTTAAATCCTGAAAAATCATCAAAAAATAAAAAAGAACATTTTAGACTAAGTTTTTCTCCTGTATTCTTTTTTTCTTAAAAAATTATCCCCTTAGGATAGAATAAAACACATTTTTGAGAGCAGAGCAAGTATGGGGATTTGGTTTATAAAAGCAGTATATTTATTCCTAGTTCAACTTTGCCCTCTCTCAATAAGTTAAAAATGTTCCACACATCACGAATATAGACATTTGCTTTGATTTGCTGTGTTACTTAAATGTTATATTACATGAAAGAAACCAAATAATTGAAATATTTTATAATGATTATAATGATCAAGTCTGAAAGACCACCTTGCTGTTGTTAGAAGATATTCATTGTGTTGAAAACTTCTTATTTCTTAGGTCACATATTGTTGTGAAGAGTGTCGACTTAAGGCCTGGGACAGTTACCACAAGTGTCTGTGTCTAGGTCCGGCACGTGAAGATCCTGAGCATCCTATGAACCGCTTACTGGAAACCTGGCGCAACATGCACTACCCTCCAGAAACAGCTAGTATAATGTTACTGATTAAAATGATTGCAATGGTTAGACAGGTAAAAGCGATTTTTTATTTTCTATAAACTTTCTGTCTGTTTTAACCATCAAGTGCAGCTAAAAAACAGTACTGTAAAGTTGAAGCACAGCCAAGTAGCTGAGTACTTTACTGTGAAGAGGATATGACTACCAGTCTTCAGTTTGCAATAATAAACAGTCTTTAGTCTGGTACCTGACCTCCGATATTAGCATAAGAACTAAGGGGCAGTTAATCTAGTCAACTTTAGGACCCAAATTGGGACATGGATATGAGTCTGCAGACCCATATTAAATATTATATATGGGAGACTAAAGCCATGCTTATATCTTGTGCTTGAAATTTGTCAGTTGTGAGACAGTATTCATTACAGAAAATCTGAGATCCAAGGCAAGACTACAATTTTTATTTTATCACTTTTTTATCACTTTGAAATGGTGACAGAAAGCAGGTCAGGTGAGGGGAATGCTTTTTTTTTAATTTGTGCAAAAATGGTATTGAAATTATAGAAATAAACAAAAACCAATAAAACAAACACAGTGAAGATGTTATCGGGACATTAAATTGCTACCCCAGAGAGTGCAATGTTATAATTATGTCTCCCCCCGTCTGGGGAGACATTGTTTTTGCCCTGTCCGTCTGGCTGTCTGTCCGTCACTCCGTCTGTCCGTCTGTCACACTTTGTTTCCGCTCAATAACTCGAGTACCCTTTGACCCAGAGCATTCAAACTTCATAGGATCACCCTTATTGAGTAGAAGAACCCTATTTATTTTGGGGTCAGTAGGCCAAAGGTCAAGGTCACAGGGGCCCGAAGAGTGAAAACCATTTCCCCTCAATAACTCGAGTACCCTTTGACCCAGAGCCTTCAAACTTCATAGAGTGATAGCCCTTATTGAGTAGAAGAACCCTATTGATTTTGGGGTCAGTAGGTCAAAGGTCTAGGTCACAGGGGCCCGAAGAGTGAAAACCGTTTCCGCTCAATAACTCAAGGACCCATTGACCCAGAGCCTTCAAACTTCATAGGTTGATAGCCATTATAGAGTAGAAGAACCCTATTGATTTGGGGGTCAGTAGGTCAAAGGTCAAGGTCACAGGGGCCCGAAGAGTGAAAATCGTTTCTGCTCAATTACTTGAGTACCCTGTGACCCAGGGACTTCAAACTTCATAGGTTGATAGCCATTATATAGTAGAAGAACCCTATTGATTTGGGGGTCAGTAGGTCAAAGGTCAAGGTCACAGGGGCCCGAAGAGTAAAAACCATTTCCGCTCAATAACTGGAGTACCGTTTGACCCAGAGCCTTCAAACTTCATAGGGTGATAGCCCTTATTGATTAGAAGAACCCTATTGATTTGGTGTCAGTAGGTCAAAGGTCAAGGTCACAGGCGCCTGAAGAGTGAAAACCATTTCCACTCAATAACAGGAGTTCTATTTTACCCAGAGCCTTCAAACTTCATACGATGGATGTCCTTATTGAGTAGAGGACTCCTATTGATTTTGGGGTCAGTAGGTCAAAAGTCAAGGTCACAGGGGCCACGAAGAGTGAAAACCCTATCCGGTCAATTACTGGAGTACCGCTTGACCCAGAGCATTCAAACTAAATAGGGTAATAGCCCTTATTGAGTAGAAGAACCCTATTGATTATGGGATCAGTAGGTCAAAGGTTAATATCACAGGGGCCAGGGCGCAGGGGGGAGACATGCGTTTTTCACAAAAAACATCTAGTTATATATATATACAGCTACAAATCTAAAAGTTGCCACCAATGTGCCACAACAATTGTATGATAAACATACTGAACTTGGCAACCAACTGTTGTAAGTAACCACTTTTAAATCTTTTCTTTTGAAATAAAGTGTTAAGTGCCATTTTTATTGAAATAGATACTGGGCCCAGGATCATAAAACTGAGATTGGAGACCAGTCGCCATTTCAGCCAATCAGATGCTTGAGACTTAAGACTGGTCTCCAGATTTAGTTTTAACATCTTGGGCACAGGATTTACCATGATTGGTAATTTCAGCATTTATGTTTACCAGGCAGAAGATCCGAGTTGGCTGTTGACAGAATTTAGCAAGTTTGTACAAGTCACTGTCAACGAGGAAGAACAGGCTATCCACAAACTGCTGGGCAAACATTTTCAGGTACTTATGATAATATAATGTTTAAGTTTTTTTAAGCACATTGACTTAATTCAAGGATTATGACCAATGAATAATTTAAATGCAAGTTTAATTTAAATGCAAGTTTAAATTCCCAAACCATAGTACTTTCAGCAAGATGACAGCTATTCTTGACCATTGTTTGTGTCACCCTTTCAAAAAAAAGGTGATTAATAGAGATATCCTTGTTCATCAGTCAGCCCATCTGTCTAACAATCATGAAAACTTTTTGCTTTAGATCCATTTGGTGATGTCATCAGAAATTATGAGTAAGGTTTGATATTAAGCTTGGTTTTCATACTTTGAATCTATATTTGATGGTTTTCATTTGGGTATGGAAAACATTTGGGCTGTTTAAAGTGCGTGAAGCCTGAAGGGCTTCATGCGTACTTTAAACAACTCAACTGTTTTCCATATCCAAATGAAAACCATAAAATAGTGTTTCAATCCTTATATTTACATTTGTAAATACTCTCATTAATATAGAAATTATGAAAAGAATTTGTGATATTATGGCTTTGTGCAATGTCCAATAAAGGCTTTGTGCAATGTCCAATAAACTATTATCAGCTCTACTGTAGCCACGCCTTTTAAAATAATACGTCACACTGTGTACCAACCGAAATTATGATCTGTATGATGAATAAGACTTTATCATAGAGGACGAGGTTGAAGTGTAAATATATCAAAATGGAGTCTTTTTGGCCACTGCTGACTGCTCTCATTTTGTTTCTTATTCAGGACCAGTTGGAATTGTTGAGACAGATGACAGTAGAAGCTTGTTATGATGACAAAGTCTCACAGGTATGTCTCAGATGAAGCCAAACTAGGATTTATTAATCGGACAAAATTTATAATTGATCATCGTAAATAATCTAACAACCCTTTTCGAACAATGTGATTAAACTTCATATTCAATTAGAAACAATCAATTTTCGATTATACTCGATCATCATTTAATCCCTAAGCCAGATACCAATCCAAAAACCTAACTATGCAGACAGCACGGATTGGCCAGCTAATCTTGATCTACACTGTTAGCCCACACCATAAAGGCATCTATATGGAGGAAAAGGTTAATAATACAACATCTTTGTCACTTGACAGTATACAATTAGAATAGAATAAGAAATGCAATGTGTATTTATGATGTCTTCTCAGCATTGTGAACACTTTTGCTTGCACAGACTTCTTTTAAATTTTTTTGTCTCGTTTCTTTATTTTGAAAGCATGAAATAAAAAGAGTCTGATACTTTGTGTTTTGTATTACAAAAATATTTAAACCTGTCCTGAAACTTTATAATTAAACTAGCCAGGAGCTTAGTTAGTAAGGGTTTTCTTGCATGTGTTAATATTCTTTGTATTGCTAGGCAACTCATTTCAGATCTTTTAAGTAGAAATGCTTACACCTGGCCAGGCCTCATCAGATATTGGACTTCACTTTTTGTCTGTTACATATTTCAAGGGAATTAAAACTCATTGAGAATGTTTCAGTTGTAGCCCATTTCTCATAATGGATAAAAGAAGGTTACATTACATAACAACAAATATCTTGTTTATTTTTACTTCATTATTTTTGTTATTGTACCAACATTGAATATTTCAAATTATAATTAAAGCGGTTTGCATAATTAATCTGAAATCCATAGTTATCCGCCGATCATTAAATTGTAGTTCTTGGTTTGAAAAACATAGTGAATGACGATAAGTAGAGTTACTGTTCTAAGGTTATTAAACTGAGCATGGAAACCAGTCTCAAATCTCAATCATCTGATTGGCTGAAATGGCGACCTGTCGCCATTTCAGCCAATCAGATGCTTGAGATTTGAGACTGGTTTCCAATCTCAGTTTTATAACCTCCAGCCACTGGCTTATAACTATGGTTTGAAATGAAAAGCTTTATTAAGATAATGTTGTTCTTTATAGTGGTTGACACCTGATGGTTTCCGGTCTATGTTTGCACTGATGGGAACCAACCAGCAAGGAATTGGATCCAGGTAAAAAAAGAACATTTTATCTACATTATTGAACATTGTATTTAATTAAAGAACAAGAAGAAATAAAGCTGTCATAAAATGGCTGTAGTCAACAATGTTTTCCATAGTTTCTAGCAATCGTTTCTTTTTGGAAGGATTGCTTTATGGCCTGAAATAATCTCGTGCTTTTAAAAGTGAACAGTGTACATGTAGATCCCAATCATACTGCATGGATGTGCCAGGAAGTCTGAATCACCACTGCTCGCACATGAGACGTAAGTTGTATCCATACAGTAAAGGGTTCTAAATGCAAAACAGATACCTGGTTCAAAGATTATTAAACTGAGAATAAAAACAGTCTTAATTTCAAATCTCATGCATCTGATTGGATGAAATGGATGCTTGAGATTTAGGACTGGTCTCTTTTTTTATGGGACTGATCTCCATATTTTGTTACGTTTGTAGTTCAGTGAGTGTTTGGGTGAAGAACTGTGAAGCCTTGGCTCTTTCCGAAGAGGAAAAGAAGGACCTAGATGAGTTCATTGACAAGTTATATGAAGACCTGGATAGAGGTACAGTTAAACCCTATAAGTAAGACAACCTTCATGACTGACAAAACTGGTCTTAATAGTGGGATGCTCTTAACTTTCAGGTGGCAAATTGTGCAAAACTGTAAACAAGGACATTGGAATAGTTGTCTTATTATCAAAAAAAAATATTCATTGTAAAATTGAGATTGAGGGGTCTGGTCAATATTTTAATTGTCCAGCTGAGTGATTTAAAGAACAAATTCACCTGTGAACAAAGACCACCAGCATTCACAGATCACTTTTGGGTTTTCATTCTGAGTAGTAATTGCAGAAAGGTATGACTGTAATCACAATAAATTGAGATAAAAAAAAACATATGTTAAACCCTTATTAGTCTTGAAAAGCTATGCAGAATTAAAATGCAATGATATGGTTTCTTGAAATGTACTCTAGTTTATTTTCTTGCTGTTACTTACTAGTAAGCGGCTCTCAAGGGAGATCACTGTATTAGAGCAAAAATGGCATCTGACTCCAAGCATTTGACAGAGAAATTTGTTTGAGAAATATGGTAAAAATATCTATATACAAGCAACGGGCGAAGTGAAATATGACAACTACATTTTTTATATATCCTCTAGTATACCAACAATGTAGTTGTTGTATTTCACTTTGCCTGTTACTTGGATTATATGACACCAAAACTGGCAATTTGTTCTTGAATATTATTATCATGTCTAGAAACCATTTAAATGTTTTCACTTATCTTTCATTTTACTGGGATGAGTCTTTCTTTAGACTGATTTCATTTTGTGGTGAAAAACAATTTAGACACTCACCACTTATTTGACTGCTTTTTTTGTTGTGACACAAATGAGCATGCAAGTTTTGCATGGAATTTTTGTGAAGAAGTTTGTCGTCATTTGCTCTGTCATCAGTGGGGCCATGATGATGCCAAAACTTTAGGTCAAGGTCACATCTGACAGAGTTATGTCAAAAAAACTTACCATTGGCTGTAACTTTGACATTTCCTAACATCTCTTTATCAAACTTCCAAATAATATTTCTTCTGACAGTAGGGTTGTGAATTTTCCAAGGTAACACTTGAAAGAGTTATGTCCATTATTGTACTTGAATTTCTTACTCTTTCCGAAGGCGAAACAAGTGTTCAACTGAACACCCATCTAGTTATAACAGAGATATAAAATTTCTTCTCGTAATAGAAAATCTACACCAAAGTTCAATAAGGAAAGATTTTTGTTTTCTTACAGTTTCTGAAGCCTTTCTGAATTGTGAAGGAGCTGGCCTGTATCGGCTGCAGAGTGCATGTAAGTAACTGTTTCCATGGCAACTTTTTCATATGTTACATCTTGATACATTTGTGTTTTTTCAACTATTAGCAAATGTTATGTTTAGTATCAACAAGTTGGTATGTAGGATGTATTTTTGTATTTTATGAATTAATTGATTAACTATTTTCTCCTTATATACAGGTTTTGTCATGTGTGCACTCAGTGTAGATCCAGATCAGCTGACACATCTTTGCCATCTGATTTGGATCTACATTGTTAGCTTCTTTTTGAGAAATAACGTAATGAAACTAAAATTGAGAAGTGAAGATCCTTATCAAGTGGCTCAGATGTGCTGGCTGATATGGATCTACACTGTTCGCCCATGCTATTAGAGTCATCTCTGTGAATGTTTGATTAATTTTACAATAGCATTTCTTGTGATCAACAGGACCTTTATGACAATCAGTTTCATATTAGAATTACACAAAGTGGCATGTATTTACCAATGAAACAGAAGTTAATTTGAAATTTATAGCAACAAATGCTCATTTTTAAAATATTATTTGATGCAGAATAAAAATAAATTAATTATAAAAAAAATATTCTATGCAACAAAGTAAGGTTGAAACTGCTAATAAGTATACTATTGCAAGTCAGCTGTTGAGTCAGATGACATTTATTAACATTTTCTCACATCAACTCTTTATATTCTCTGTTAATGAAAACAAATGTTGTCGATTTTCATGTCACTGCATGTTTTTTAAATGATTTCTTAAGTAAGTGATTAACCCTTTACCCCATGGAAACATTTTTTTTTAATGGGCAACCAGCGTGGCTCCAGACCAGCTCACACATTTGAGTCATCTTATCAGGATCTACCGTTTGCTTTTAGATTCAATAGGTCCTTTATGACCAAGAAGCAAACAGTGTAGATCCAAATCCAACAGAATTGATGTGCAGGGTTGAAGGTTATAAAGCTGAGATTGGAAACCAGTCTCAAATCTCAAGCATCTGATTGGCTGAAATGGCGACTGGTCGCCATTTCAGCCAATCAGATGCTTGAGATTTGAGACTGGTTTCCATGCTCAGTTTTAAAACCTTGGGCACAGGCTTATCTGGATCTACACTACCTTAGTGATGAAAGAATATCAACAGAGCTGAGTAAATGGTTCTTCAGCACATCACCAGTATTTTAAATGTAGCAACAACAACCTAAAATGGTGTAATTTATTCTGTTGCTAGGTAACCACAGCTGTGCACCAAATGCGGAGATACAGTTCAATAGACAAAACCACATATTATCCTTAGTTGCCATGGAAAATATTTCACCAGAAGAAGTAAGTAGAAGCACATCTTCTATGGAATCATGAGATTTTGAATTAACTCTATATACTAGTATACGTGCTAGAATTTAGTGAATGTGCAACCAGTGTAGGTCCTGATCAGCTGGCACATCTGTGTCATCTTATCTGGATCTACACTGATTGCATCTTCGTCAGAAATAACGTAATGAATAAAAAAGCAAACAGTGTAGTCCCTAATCAGATAGCAGAGATGTGCTGGATCTACACTGTTTGCCCATGGGGTTAAGGGTTAATTGCAATTTTATGTACGTAAAATTTAAACTGCAGTACAGTTACATATAAACCCACAGAATGTTCTTATTGGGTACTTTTTGTCTTTAATTTTTTGTCAGACTTAACAATTTAATTTTCAATATTAGTCTTTGATTTGTGAATTAATTTTTTAACGCTTTCCTCCATATATACACCTTTATAGTGTGGGTGAACAGTGTAGATCCAGATCAGCTGGCACAGTCATGCCATCTGATAGGATCTTCCCTGTTCGCTTATTGATTTATTAGGCTATTTCTGACCAAAAAGCAAACAGTGCTTCTTGATTTGTTTGGCTATTTCTGACCAAAAAGCAAACAATGAAGATCCTGATCAGAAGGAACGGATGTGCTTGTCTGGCTGAATCTACACATGTAACTTTGTTGCAAATGCGATAAAATGCATGTATATTGAAAAAAGGGTTAATAATTGACTTGAGAAAAGTTTGAAGTCAGTTACTGTAAATGCGTTTAATTCCTGTCTTAAAACCTAATATATTCAGTAATTATATTACTTAACACATAAGTGTTTTCATACAGGTTATAAATGAGACAAAATTCTGTGCTTGGCACTTAAATTGTTAGAATAAGAAATATAACTGTATATTTGCAGGAGATTTGTATCAGCTATTTGGATGAATGTGATAGATACAGAAGCAGGCATAGCAGACAAAAACTGTTAAAGTAAGTGATTATTACCAGACATTGTGATGGACATCAATGGAAATTAATACTACATCAAATGTAAAGACTCTCCTCTTTTCCATCCAACATGCCAACATTGTTTGTAATTATCAGCCCCACCATCCCCTCTGCCCCTTCCCTCGATCCATCCCCCTAAACTTATTCATTCGATATACCAACATGATCTGTCTGTTTTTACTAGTGATGTTATCTATTACCGTATAATGGGTTATTTTCGCGACCAAAAATTTATTTTCGCGTTTTTACTGTTCTAGTGCATTCATATTAACGTAATTTTTGCTATATTTCTTGTAATACTGTACCAGCAAATGTACAGGTGTAAAAATTAAGAATTATTAGAAGAAGTGTTTGCCATGGTGTGAAAGCTGTGCATTTAACATTGGTATTTTATCAAACTGTTATAAATAAAATTGCCCGTAGCATAATTGACATCCACCTTAATAACAAAGGTGATAATGTTTTTATCGGCGGAATAATGACAGTGACCACCGCAGATATAGACTTTATGTAGTGATAATTAACCTTTAGCTGGCTGGGATGATTATAAAGCCTTTTTAATGAGCTTATGAAGTATCGCTCATCTGCATTGTTTGTTAAGCATTGTATATGCAAAAAATATGAAATTATCCCGACCCATGATTTGAAGCTTCAATACCAATGATTTCGACTCCTGATCTGTTAATTGTATCGGTACATATCTAATCTGCCGAATATTACTAAATTTGTTCACTATGGGATATACTCGATTCACCCAGAACATAAAGAAATAGCAACGGCAGTTTTTATCAAGCGTACCCTACGGTCTAGCAATATAGTGCACTTCGTGAAAGTAAAGTTGGGAATTTTTAGCGTTTATTATTTTTGCGAATTCACGACAATCGCAAAAATAGCGAAAATATTATGCTCACAAAAATAACCCATTATACAGTATCAGGATCATTGGATACCAGACATGGGGCGAATTAAATTTTAATGCTAATGCATTAATAATGCATTACTTTTTGTCAGTAATGCAAGGTAATGATTAATGCAACAGATTTAGCATTATTTTAATGCTAATTTAATGCATTACCTACACCAAAATGCTGTAATGCTTAGCATTATTGAGCATTAATTGGATTGTGTTTACTATTGGATTTTGTTGATTCTTTTCATTAAATAATATTTATATTAACAGTAACTTTTTTATGCAAAGTTATTATTCTATTACATATATTATTTATACCAAGAGAAAAACATGAATATGAAAGTTAGGTATTCTGGTATGTGTTCACTATTAGTAAAACAAGAAACAGACTATAAGGGAGCCTTTTCATCAGAATGTTGTAAAGTTTGACCATTTTTATGATTAAGAAATGAGATCATTAGCTAAGTTGTCTTAAGAAAGTTATAAATTTAAAACAAATCAATAGCTAGTGATCTAAAAAGCTCTGTCAACAGATACAGCACTTTTAATTCATCATACTGTAGACATTCATTTGGACAAGATATTTCCCACCAATTGTCAAACACTTAAATATTCCTGAAAATGTTACTGGTAGACATTTGAAGTTCATATCAAAATACCAAAAATGATGTTCTGAAATAAGCTAGCATCAAAATGAAATCAAACCTTTAGACTTGCACAAAACTCTTACTTTCACAACCAAATGAAGTTATTTTTCTAACCATTTATCCAAATTATACTTACTGATTCAGTGTCATTGTATAAATATTTGAGGCTATACCAGATTTCAGGAAGTCAGCATATAATGCAGATGCAGGTGACATAATAATTTAAGTTGGCAGTGTAGTCCTTTGTCAATACAACACTCTAAATGTGTGATAACAGCAATAAGTCAAAGATAACAAAAGTGTGTAAAAATGCTAAACCTGTACTAATCTATATAATTATACTGAGAATAGTTTTGTTGTAAGTTCTTGAGGTGTCACTTTAGGTCTTCACACTTTCAGACTGATACTTTGTATATTTGACTTTGGGGTGATTTTTTTGGAAGACAATCCATTTTTACATATACTGACAGTTGAATTTTTTTTCAGTTCACTTGTGAATAAAATAATGCTTAATTTAATGCATTACTTTTTGAAATAATGCTAATTTAATGCATTACTTTCTCAAAATATGGTATTTAATTTAATGCACAAATTTGGCAAATAATGCTAATTTAATGCATTACTTTTGAAAATAATTCGCCCCATGTCTGTTGGATACCCGGATTGAATTTTATGATTTAGTCAATTTGTTTAATTATCTTTCTGCTGTCAGAGTGCATTGAAGCATAACCATGTGAAATGGATTATAAAGAGGTGATGACTCACAGTAAATTGGGCTTCACAAGTTTAGAAATGTGTTTTCTTTTTATGTATGATATAAACATCGTATATACATATAATAGACTCAACTAACTGAATGTTGCCTTGGGAAATGCCTCATTTTTTATTTTGCAGGGAGAACTACTTGTTCAACTGTAAGTGTCCGAAATGTATTGAGCAGGCAGATGACGAAGACATCACTTCTGAAGACAGTGAGGATGAAGGAGACGATGATATGGATGAGAACTGACAATAGTTAGTCACTTGTCGGGAATGATGTTTATTTTGACTGTACTCTGCACGAAAAGAAACCCGCTAGATTCCTTTTTCATAATTTGGAATAACTATAAGATGCATATATGCAAAATCTACATTTTTTGCATTTAATAAAAAACTACCTAAAACATTTGTTTTATGCACCTGAAATATCAAATGTACAGATAAGTCCAAAACACATTCGGTACTTTCATTTCCAACCACAGTTCACACAATTGTCAATCTGATTTCAGAAAGAGAGGTTTATATGCAGTGTAAATATGTATTGTTTATTTCAACAAGAAGATCATGTCTGTTTTCATTCAGAGTTGGTGTTAGAAGTCTGATTATTAACCCTTTTCTTGATATGTTCTCGTTTTATCGCATGAGCCAACAGTCTGATCTGGATCTACACTGGTTGTTTTTATCAAGATCAGCTGACACATTTAAGCTGTCTGATCTGGATCTACACTGGTTGCTTTTTAGTCAGTACTGAATCAAAAGAGAACAGTGCAGGTCCTAAACAGAAGCAAAGATGTGCTGCTTGATCTGGACCTACAATATTCACATTTAGGAAAACATCTATATAACATGTAGTAAAGGGTTAAAAAAATTATTGTTAAACTGTGTGATCAAAGAATCAATGTACATGTTAACTGTAAAATTTCTGAGTGCCTGGGAAGAAACAAGTGTTTTGAAGAGAAAAAAGAAGATCACAATGTTTTGTTTTTTTTGTTTGGGATGTGATTTTGCTGATAAACCATGCCACACAACAAGTTAAAACAGTCCTAAATGAAGAATGATGCACTAACATTACATGTAAAACCTGGGCCCAAGATCATAAAACTGAGATTTGAGACCAGTCTCAAATCTCAAGGATGTGATTGGCTGAAATGGTGACCAGTCGCCATGCCATAAAATACTCTTATACATGTGGAATCAACAGTGCTGACAGCAAATGCTATAAAAATAACAAATTATACATTAACCTATATGCATTTTTGTTAATTTCCCACATATATGTATAATACTTCATGTAAGTTGAACTTTTTACAGCATGGTTATCTCTTATATCCCATGTGTGACATATCCCATGTGTGAGATCTGTGAAGTCTTGTTGCACATTGGATAAAGGCTGTATCCATGGAGTAGAGAATTAACCTGGAACTCACTAATTTTCACCATGTTTTGGCATTATTGCTGTTTAAAGCCATTTATGAATTTTGAAAAAATATATATTTACTTATTAAAAAAGGCATCTGATGATTAACAGTTAGATCATCTCTTTATACATTGGGATAGAGCTTACCAGTATATCCATGGACAACCTATGTAGCTCCAGATCTGTGCCCAAGGTTATAAAGCTGAGCATGGAAACCAGTCTCAAATCTCAACCATCTGATTGGCTGAAATGGCGACCATGTCGCCATTTCAGCCAATCAGATGCTTGAGATTTGAGACTGGTTTCCAATCTCAGTTTTATAACCTTTAGCCCAGCCTGCACATCGGTTCAATCTGATCTGGATCTACACTGTTTGCAGCAAGATTTATTAGGTCTTTCATGATTGAGAAGCAAACAGTATAGATCCAGAACAACTGCTCAGATGTGCAGGCTGTTCTGGATCTACACTGGTCGTCCATGTATTAAAAGGCATTTCCATGGATAAAGGGTTCCTCCATATATATATATATATGCCTATATGGCATGGGTGAACAGTGTAGATCTATCTGTGCCATATGATCAGGATTCTGCACTGTTTGCTTTTTGGTCAGGAATAACCTAATAAATCAGAAAGTGAACAGTGCAGATCCTGATAAGAAGGCACAGATGTGTCGGCTGATCTGTAACAACAATGTTCATCCATGCCATATAGGTGTATATATTGAGGAAAGGGTTACATAATTTCACAAAATAACTAAGGAGTTGTTTTTGTTGCTTGGGATTTGTTATGGATATATTTTATGCTTGATAATTATTACAGATAAAAACAGTATTCAAATTATTTGTATTTTATTGAAATTTTTTAAAGTTTGAATACCCTGCAAACAGGAGTGATCACCTGGTTGGTTGGTCGATCATTGAGAATTCACAGTACAAACTAGTTCTAGGTTTTATGATACTAACTTGAGACTTCAAACTTTTATTCATCATCTATGCCCAATGTTATAAAACTGAGCATGGAAACCATTGTCAAATCTTAAGCATCTGATTGGCTGAAATGGCGACCAGTTGCCATTTCAGCCAATCAGATGCTTGAGATTTGACACTGGTTTCCAATCTCAGTCCTTTATTTTTAGATGGGAGACAGGGATATTAGAAGTAATAGACAGAAAACATTCTACACTTTGAACCTTTAACTCTGTTCTCAATATACAAAACCGTGTATACTCATTAGATTATTTCTTACCAAGAGGCTAACAGTTAAATGACAAGTTCCTGTTTACAGCACGAGTATCTCATTGAGAAGTCCACACAGCTAAGTGCAAAATAATAATAAACTACTCAAAACTTGATAGGGATTGCTCTCTGTTTTATTCTGAATTATTGCCCCTACCAAGTTTCAACGTCTGTTCCGCTTCAACAGTTTGTCGGCTCATTCCTTTTTTGGCAAAAACCAGATGTCAAATAAATAATAAACAAATTTTCTGGATAACTTGAAATATTTCATCTTTTCAGCCTTTTTTAAGGAATAAACACAATATTTTAAATGATCCTTATCAAATTTTGAGTATTATATAAAAAGGAATTGCTGAGTAGTCATACTCCTATTATTTCATTATTTCACCTGAAATCACTTATTTTCTAGTTTTCATTCGACATACAAATATTGCACGATTTTATTTCATTTAAAAGCTTCCTAAAATTCAAAAGTCTAATTTTTATGAAATACTTAAAATGACACTAAAGTCATAAACAATGTACAAATTATATTATTTTTTAAAGAGAGTTACTCATGTTTGTGTTTTTTAAATTTTCAATTTTCCTTTTTTTTTTAAATATAATAACATGAAATATATATATATAAGTTGCGTTTTTAAATGACATGACAGTTAAAATCACATTAAAACATCTCATCCTTCAATCATTTTAATTCAGGCTGCCAGGCTGCCAACTTCATGTTGCCATGCTGCTAGGCTGTCAACTTCATGCTGCCAACTTCACGCTGTAGGCTGCCAACGTCACAAACATCTCAAATTATATAGTTGCTATATTTTCAAATTGTATTTCTTCTGGTTTTGTAGCCTTCAGTACTGTATCTGTTTCGCAATACTAAATAAAATGTCGCAAAATAGATGGACAATTAACATGGGATATAACCACTGCTGTATAAAATATTTATTATATTCGAGTTGTCTCCCTTTTTTCACGCTGTTGACCAGGTGCTATTGATCGGATAGGCACGTCTACCCCCGTACGGGCATCGAGTATATGGACACGTTTGTATTCAATCATCAATCAAGTGAGAGACCTGTAAAAGCTCATATGCCAAGTCATCCTTAGTTAGAGCAGGGCTTTTTAAACAGATTTAGACCCAATGAATCTTAAACTTTGAAACTCGAATTTGGATATTTTTTGCAGCCAATATTGAAAATCTGACTGTAATGTAAAGTATATACAATTTATACGACTGTAGCTTAATATGTCATGGCAATCTTCATCGCAGAGTTGTCGTTCCTTGCACTCACTTTACACCTATGCGAAAGGCTTAATGTCAAGATTTTTTTTACCAAACTCGGCAGCCTTATTTTATACAGTCGTAATTAGGGATTTGAAAGCTTGAGGTCAAACAAATGACAGAAATCTTCACTATCTTTCATTAAACCCGAAGAAACCAAGGCTAATTTAAATGTAGTTGGTGAACTATTTTTTAGTTAAATTAAAAGTAGTTGAAAATAGTCCCAGCCTTTAACAGAGGTGAATGTAATGAGGTGATAGTGTAAGAGAGAGATGTCATGGATCGCGCCCATCCGTCGCCATTTCACCCAATTAGATGCTTGAGATTTCAGACTGGTCTCCATTTTTGTGTCGCCCTTTCGAAGAAATGGCGATGCATAGGGATCGCTTTGTCAGTCCATCGGTCCGTCACGAAAACTTAACGTTGGCTATAACTTTGCCATTTCTCCATATTTCTTCATGAAACTTTCAAATTATTTTGCTGATGACAACACGCTCACGATGATGCCAAATTCTTTAAGTCAAGGTCACATTTGGTGGAGTTATGCCTCTTTTTGTACTTGGATTTTAACACGAAAACTTAACGTTGGCAATTACTTTTGGTTATTTCTCAATATTTTTTTCTTGAAACTTTCGAATTATATTGCTTATAACAACACGCTTATAATGATGCTAAATTCATTGGGTCATGGTCACATTTGATTAAGTTATTCCCCTTTTTGTACTTGGATTTTGACACGAAAACTTAACCTTGGCTATAATTGCCATTTCTCAATAATTCTTCATGAAACTTTCAAATTATATTGCTCAATTAAATACACTCTTGATGATGACAAGTTGTTTTGGTCAAGATGGAGTTATGCCCTCTTTTGTACTTGCATTTTTCTTCTTCGGACAATGTACCAGAGGGCGACACAAGTGTTCAGCTGAACACCAATCTAGTTAGTTTTTTAATCTATTGCCCAGTTGTTCAGAAATCCCCTTCACTTCTTTGAAATGTCAAACGTGTCACTTCATCACACTTGACACATAGAGCTAATTAATTCAATTAAGTAATCAACGAAAAATCCTATTATACCCCGAGGTAATAAAGAACTTGGTGATTCTTTAAAAATTAGTCGACGAATACCAAAGTAATTGCTTAATGAGAAATTTAAACTGAAGAAGGCTGCATTTGCCGTTGGTGTTTTTATTATTTTCAATCCTTTAAATATATCCATAATAACACATAAATCACTCTTTTTAATACCAGCCAGAAAAAAAACTGACGTTTCCTTGCTCCGGAAGCGGAAGTTCTTATTAGTGTTAGGAATCGCGGTATGATGATCATTACAAGAAATCTCTAACTGATTATTTACCGATAACAATACTTAGTATATATACGGGGAGACTTTCTACGGCCGCCATACTGCACAAATAGCGCTACTGTGAATCACAGGTGTACCGCATGTTGGACCCAGTTAAACCCGCTTTCCCTCACACTATATATAGGCCTACCCTCCCTTGAAGAAAAAAAGCTCTACAGAATTTTTTTTCTTGATATATAGATATATTTTAACATATATATCAAGAAAAAAAATTCTGTAGAGCTTTTTTTTTCTTCAAGGGAGGGTAGTAGTTTGAGGGAAAGGGGGTTTGACTGGGTCCAACATGCCGTACACCTGTGCTGTGAATATCAAATGATAGTTCACATACTGAGAATCGAACTGTACCGAACAGCGACAGCGCCTAGCTATGTAAATTGAAATTATTTAAGACGTGTGTGACGATAATCACCCCATGATTAGCAAAACCTTAATGAAAGCTGCATTTACCAGCAAACAGATTTATCATAACAGTTGTATGAGCCCCGTTTCTTTTAGTGCGCATCGATCCAACGAGGGGTGTAAGCCGGGTACCAAATTTGCCAGTTTATTGCACGCATGTTGCCGAGACGCACCGTACGTCTCCGTACCGTACGTACAATGAGCTGGCCATTCACACTTAACGTATACATATTAATATTATATCAGAACATCAATACTTGCTACTAAAGCTGTTTAATGAGGTGAAACTTACATTACATTAATTTGAAAGGTAAGCTGAAAACGATATTATATTGGTGTAAGGCAATAATCTTTAATCGAAGAAACTATTAAAGATCAAAGAAATTTAAGTTATTAAGTCACGCAAATCTCATTTTAACATGGGAGTTTTTGTAGTTTTAGTACATTAAATCATAAGGTGGCGGCAACGCATTTGAGAAAGTTCTCGGCAATATGGTGTTCCGTTGGGACCATCGTTGTTGCGCAATGTCGACCTCTTGGGCGATACCACTACAACGCGAAAACACGCCAGATCGTGAAACAACGATGCTAGATCGTTGGTAAATCTTAATACGTTTTAAGCACGTAAGTATGTTTCCCTAAATCACTTGTAAATTTCGCTGCATGTTTTATTCAGTGATAGTCACTGTAAGAATTGTGAGACTTGGGGCATTTTCAGGGGATCGAGTCCGATTGACCAGACAGGCGGCACGCGAGTTCTTAGTTACCGAATTCACCCATTTAACGTTGTTTGTTTTTCTTTCCGGAGAAAATCACCGATAAACAACTGAAGTGAAATCCGTTTTAAGCGAGTTTGTCCGTGTGTGTGATTCCAGAGTGACGCCAGATACGATCAAATACTTGACATTTTACAATCGGATATCTTTTGAAAAGGTATTACTGGGAGTTGAATCCGTACAGTACGGCGACAGCCCCTAGCTATGTGAATCCGACCACTTTACTCACTTAGCCAGCCGGGACAACCCCTACGACATCGGTAACCAATCGTTTACTGATAACAGTATTAAGGATATGTACGGGGAGACATTCTACGCCGCCATTCTGAACAAAGAGCGCTACTGTACGAACCCGAAAGGCAACAGCGCCTAGCAATGTATTTGAAGTTAGACACGCACAACGATATTCGCCTCCAAACCTTCTTGAAGCTGCATTAGTTTCCAGGTGCGGATTCAGTGGGTGTTTAGTGCGGTTGCTCGAATCCCCTTTTGGAGCAGGAATTTTAATTTTCATGGGTATTTTGGGCTAAAGGTTAGAAATTGTCATGTAATTAACCTAAGACTTTGCATAACGAATCCCATTTCTGGAAATCTTGCATCCTATCGTGGTTTTTAATAGAACATTACATTGTTGTACCAAACAAACTGACGTGTAAGTGTCTTCGTATAGATTGCCCTCTATTCTTTTTGGAAAATAATGTTTAATTATCCTTTTTGCGGGAGGTAATTACAGGTGGCAATGTTTAGTACAATAAACGACAACGTACATTAACCAGGACTATGTACACTTTAATGTTAGCGAGCACAGATCCTGCTGATATGCCACTATTGTTATGAGGATTGATTACACAGGAAACCTATGTATTAGCATTATTCTCATTATTAGCATGTTATATTACGACAAACATAATTATACCCACCATTAGCTACAGTAGCTACCAATTATTCTTTGATGTAGATGTAAAGAAAACTTACAGTTTTGTAATTTGTGGCGATTTTTATCAAATTTTGTGACAGACTTTAAATATACACTGGAATTATACCCACCAATAGCCATAATGGGTACTTATATATTTTTAATAAAATGTATAACCAATTAACGACTATGTTATTTGCGGAGATCTTTTATATTTTTAATTGTCGAATTTTGTGACTGAATCTAAATGATCTGGAATATCGACTAAACTTTAAACTACTACTGAGGCAGCAGCAGCAACAGCGGCAGCAGCTACAGATTTACGCTGCTAGCAAATGATAAGCGAGACGGCAACCGTTGATTAAGGGAGCACGTTTTGAGGGAGCACACCGCGAGTGCCAGCGGAGTGTCGGCAAGTGAGAACCACAACTTCTTTGGACAACCGGTAACAGCAGCTTTGTCAGTTATCAATACATGTATTAAGGTTTAACGATATTTACGCAACAGACTGTACTATAATTATGTGCTGTACTAAGTTCTTAATTGGTTATAATAAGGAAAATCTGTGTAACATTTTGCACTATAAAATTGTTTTATATCCTTGTCAGCTGCACTTTCCTAAAACACACTCGAAAAAAATGAATTCTCGTCAGTCTGGGTTTCCCACAATTTCCATAATTAATTAATAGAATATTTGATCTGGCCGTACAGGCTATTTGATCTGCTGTCAACTAGCGAATGTTGTTTGTTGTTTCTCGCTATTTCTCTAGTACTCCGATCAATAATTTCTTTCGTATTTCAGAGATGACGGAACAACTCGATATCGTTTTGCCAAGGACAGACGGAAACAAGAAAACAGATATTCATGTATTTGATTGCACGTAAAGTGATTTTGTTACTTCTTTATAAATATTAATAAACAGTTCGATTACAATCTATAACTCTTGTAAGATAATACACACTGATTGCTAATGATATTCAAAACAAGATTTTTAAACATTTCTAACGTAATACATGTGTAAGCGAGCTATCCACGATAAAATTTGTGCGCGGTATTCAAGTTAATGAAATTCTGATGGTGACTAAGCTGAATTGAGAGCGTCGGATGAACTCTTGACATAAACTATTGATGGATGCAGTGATTTGACCGCTGGACGGGCTGACCGCCGATATTTAGTTAATATAGTGGTATAAGGTGACAACTGAAATAGACCGTTATAACCGTGATATAGTTTCCAGTCAGATCAACATTTAATACATTTACTATCATCAACCTGCAACTTTTGTATTTGACAAACGAATGCCGTGGAAATTTAATATAGCAGTTGTGTAATTTCATTAAGATGCAATTAAAGATAGACATTTAAATATTGGACAATTTTAATACGTCTTTCTCGGCTATATAATATTACATTAGATCAAGAATGTAAAGTTGTATGTCATATACATAAGAAAAATTGCAATAAACTGATCACATCGGGTAATAATTTTAATTAATTTAGAAATACGTAACGAAAAAGGAATGTCGAAGTAACGTTTGCATACGACATAAAGAGTGAAAGTTACAATCAATGTTTTATACTGGACGTGGCAGTTTTATTCTAAAGCGCAATCGTTAAAACGACAGTGTAACAATACTTACAATTAAAACGGAAGAAACTTTCATGTCGGATTTAATTTAACTGAATTATATGTAAAGCAAAGTGCAATTAACATACGTATTCTCATTAAACTGGAAGGCACGGTTCTACAAAGGTGAAATTATGGACATTTAACACTAACTTGGCTCGAACTTTTAAGGAAGCATATTTTCTATGGATAGTATATGAAGACAGAGATGTCGTTCACCGGAAGTAACCCGAATACCTCAATGATGTTTACGAGCAACATCCGAGCTCAGTTGACGCCGGGATACCAACTCCCAAAAATTCGCGGGGACCAGGCCGATGTGCTGGAAACCAACTTTAAACAAAACAGAAACCCAAATGACTTTGAGATCGCTCTGATTTCAGCGGAGGCTGGCATGCCGGAAAAGGACGTTAAGGTAAGCAATGACACGTGCGAGTAGACCCGGGCCCAAGTTCATAAAACTAAAACTGGAGACCAGCCTCAAATCTCAAGCAGCTGATAGGCTGAAATGGCGACTGTTTCAGTTTTATGATGTTGGAGCCCGGGCTTCTAATGAACACTGTATAAGCGGTGGTCAAGGGAAGATCCAGAGGGGGTCAGTAAGGTTGCTCGCCCCCTTTTGGGGAAGACATATTTATTTTACGAAGATTTCGGCGAGAAAAATGGGACATTATCATTTCACTACCCTTATACTGCTTAAACGTACCCCCTTATCCGACCCTGGGTGGTTAAACGTAATTTACATCTCACACATCAAATAACTCACTGAAATTAAGCCTCTGAGACAATATGTATATTATGTTAAAAAAGAACTTGTATGTTCTAACACAAGCACAAGTTGCTTTTGTACATGTACTTTCTAATCAACACGTATAGAGTTTCCCCCAACAATAAAACCCAACTTGATTAAAGAATGTTATCGCAAAGGAATTTCAAACTTTATTTAATCCAAAATAAAACACAGGCTCTTATCTAAATAACTTTAAAGAAGCAATTTTGTAAAACAAATATTTGAACCTATTCAATATATCAATCGAACTTAAATGCCGAAGTGGTGTAAAATCGCGTTTTTCTTGCGGAGCTAAAGTCTTTTCGTAATTTCGTTGACAAGATACAAGCAGTTCACATAAATATCACCTTGAAAGAAAAGCGAGGAAAATAAATGGTCAACAAACGTTTGAAGTAAAGGTCTCAAAAATCGATAGCCGGGCAAACACCTGAACCAATTTACTGAATTGATTTACACATTCGCTATTTTAGTAAAATATATAGAATTGTTTAATAGCACGACCTTATATAAAAGACGTGGAAATTCATTTCCGTTTCTGAATTATAATGTATACGCCAACTGCAAATATTTAATTTTGCGTGATTTATTAGCATTTACAAGGTATACATTTAAAA
Source organism: Corbicula japonica (assembly GCA_038501625.1). Lineage (NCBI taxonomy): Eukaryota > Metazoa > Mollusca > Bivalvia > Venerida > Cyrenidae > Corbicula > Corbicula japonica. The sequence goes on from JAZAYU010000007.1 coordinate 4,816,659, forward strand.
TGGTACAAATTTTGCATAGTCATCTATCAAAATTTAAACGTAAATGAATCATAAGCCGAAAACTGTGCAACACTTGACATGGAGATGATAGATACAGTGATACAAGCTGCGTTCATTGGGGGATTCTATAGAGTTAATTTCAAACAAAAATGCAGGGATTTCAATAGATGCAGAATCGTATATTTTGACGCACGCCATTCCGAAATAATCCACGTTTGATCAAACCGAACTATGAGATTGGGGTCATGTTGATGCAGAAATAAGGAAAAGTGGTCTTTGCAAGAAAAAAGATAAATTTCGTGTCTACTGCATTTCTACTGCGATCCGACCCTGTGAGGATTATAATAAGGACTATGACGTAAAACACACCGTAAGGGTAAAGTTCCTCGTTGGTCACAGCGGTGGTTACAAAGAAGATACCCATAACCTACTAGTCAGCGTCAGGACCAGGGTCAATGGTCATAAACCATTCTCTAATCTTAGGGCTCCCCATGGATTGGTCAGTTTTGGGTCTTATCTCAATTTCAACCAATCGGGTTGATGAAATCCGTGACCGGTCACAAATCTTGGAACCGGGGCTTAAGAGATCGATGCCATGTAAGACTTTTTGGATAACACGACTGAAGAACAACGAAGACCCACTAGTCGCATTTTGTAATAGCAACACACTACAGTCGCGAGTTAATGTGGTGCTGAGCAGCATTAATCACAGATAAATCTATTTACTATTAAGTCGATGAAGACCAAGGACGAATGGGAGAGGGTACCGTGGCGTTTGGCATCAGTATTTAATTTTCACTGGTATGTTAGCCGGAGAGCTGTAAATATTCATGTAACTACAAAAGACTTCCCAAACGACCCTCCGCTTTCTAGAAATCTTATATGTTACCCTGACCACTGCGTCATGTAAAGTATGCTCTATATTGCAGATATGGTACCAGCACAGACTTGCGGTTTGGAGACAACGACAAGGACTGCCAGCCAACAGCGGCTATGTCAACGAATAGACAGCAAGCAGTATTAATCGTTAGAAACGGGCAGGTCCCGATCACAATATTAACAAATATCAACATCCAGGACATTAAGACCCTAGATCATAAAATTAAGATTGGAAACCAGTCTCAATATTAAGTTTTATGATCTTGAGCACAGGCTGTCCAACAAAGAAAACAATACGTTCTATGTCTGCGCTAATGCCAAAAAACGATTACGTTTAGTTAAATACTTTCGATTCCTGTTTCTTTTCACTGTATTTGTACATAAAAGACCCAGTGTCCAAAAAATGCCTAAAGAAGTGCAATTTTACAAAATACAAGTTATCGCATTATATATAGGACATTATGCTTAAAATTGTATTTGATATGTTTGTGGACACAATAGAATGAAAGAAAACTATAGCTCATAAAAACGAGCAAAACTTGCTGTAAAATGTTTAAGTGCAACCTGATTAAGAGATCATAACGGAACGGAGACCAACCTCAGATATCAGGTCCCAAGGTTATAAAACCTAGAATGGAGACCAGTCGCCATTTCAGCCAATCAGATGCTTGAGATTTGAGACTGGTTTCCAATCTGTTTTATAATTATAGCCCCGATTGATTGAGATTTGAGACTTGTTCCCATTCTGTTTTATAACCTTTAGGTATGTAAATTTCGCAGCATTAGGAAAAAATAGAGAAAGTGTGATTAAAATACTAAGGGAAAATATAAAATACATAACTATTTACGCAGAATTTCTTGTAATAAAATGTCGGCACTATTTTAAGCCATGTATGGCAGTTACACATGTTTATTAAAAGAAGTTTTGGATCTTACTGTGAACTTTTTGCAACAGTCAGTGAACTATTTATTAACATTATTGTTTATTATTATTTATAATCTACAAACTTGTTTCACAGCAAGTGCTGTTGTAAATTCGCTAGTTCATCATACACCATCGATCGTTTTTTCTAGTCATGTCTCGATTTTGGAATTAGACGGATGAGCAGTGAGTCATTTTTGGCAGCTAAGCAGATGTCCCAAAGCGATGAATGGGATTAATAAGCAACTAATTATTAGAGAAGTACGTGACGGAGAGGCAATTTGGCGATTGGCTTTCTGGGGTTATGGCTTAGTGGTGCATCTCCTTATAAGCCATTTATTCCGCGATTGATAATTGCTGGATCAACTGCTCATTCCGTGACAGAAGTCGAGGCGAAATTGTGTTACAATTTGTGCTTGTATGTTGTTTCTAAGACCTAAAGCCAATTCAACCCAATATTGGGAAAATGAGTATTCAAAGATGCCTATTTATTGTCATGACTGTTTTCAATGCTGTTTTAATTATCTATATTTGGCTCTGGTAGTGAAGATATAATGATTAAGTTTTACAGAAGTTCTGTAATACTAATAGATTATTTAATCAGATATGACATTCATATATAATTTTGTAGATACTAACGTTTCGGTTACCCCTTTTCAAATTTACATCTATATAAAGCATAACAGTAGTGTTGTTTGTGCCGTTTGGCGGCTGTTAAAAGTTTCCCCGTATATCAAATCAGTGCTGTTATCAATTACCATTTTTGAAAGCCGTTGAGCAAGCTACCTATCGATATATTTGTGTAAATATCAACTCTGATCTAGGCAGTGAACAGTAATATGTGTTACTGTCCATGAACAGGCTTAATCAAACCCAGCCTGCAATATTTTGATATTTGTGGTGTTAAGTGGCTTAAGTTCCCCTTTCATCTATTTATACTACTCAAAATTTGATAGGGATCGCTTTCTGTTTTTTCCGAATTATTGCCCCTACCAAGTTTCAACAGCTGTTCCAGTTCAACAGTTTGACGGCTCATTCCTTGTTTGGCACATAGCTGATGTCAAATGATAAAAAATTCAGAATCACATATTTTATCGTTTCAACATTATGTAAGGAATAAATACTATCTTTTAAGTGATCCTTATCAAATTTTGAGTAGTATATATCAACTTAACAATAACTGAATCATGTCAATGGACCAAAAAATATAATAAATCAGATTTTGAATATATACTGTATGTAAAGATTTCGGACAAATAAATTCACTTCATGCCATGATGTACTTTCTATCAGCATTTATTTTAAACATTCGTTTAAGAAGGAAATGTCTGTATACTTATTGTGCAATTATTGTTTTTTTGCATTGTTGAAACTGTTGTATTCATGTATGTTTATTTCGTGTTATTTATTGATTTTCTCCACAATTTATGTGTTTTGTTGTTGTTGTGTTTTGATATGTTGATGGCATTACAAGAAAATAAAACTGTAAGTAATAAATGTATCTATGATTCCTTTACATAACTTAAACATAACATGCCTATGTGTTACTTTAACCTATTGTGTTCAAATGGAATAGCTCTTGTATTTGGCTGTAATCCATGGGAAAACAGTGTAGGTCCAGATCAGCCATGCATCTGTGCTGTCTGATCAGGATCTACACTGTTTGCTTTTTGATTCATTAGGTTTTTTTTCTGTCCAAAAAGCTAACAGTGTAGATCCTGATCAGATGACACTAATGTAACATGCGTTGTGTATGAATACACTCAACAAATTACAGACAAAAATATTTTATTTCAATAAAAGCCAGAAATTTAACTTCCTGATTCAAGATTTATAAACACATGATCACATTATGAATACACTTTTTTCTATCCATTCTGAATTTTTTTCTCTGGAACAGGTTATCATTAATCTTTTTAGCATACACAGTCTATTGATAGTTAGAAGGTGATCAAAACATACTTGGTCCAATCAAGAGGCATAAAACTCTTACACAATAAAGAACCTACTCCAATGTAGTAAAATAAAGTTATCTTTTTTCTGCAGATGAACAAAGGGAAATAACTGACTGGGATTCAAAATCATTACTGCAGATAAACAAAGGGAAATAACTAACTGGAATTCAAAATGATCATACTGCAGATAAACCAAGGGAAATAAATGTACACTAAATAAAAGCTGCTTCCCGGTTTGTTAAAAAAAAGTTTGGGCAAACCCATAGGACTCTATAGAAACATTAGCTGATTGGCAAATATAGCTAAAGAAAAAATAAAATTCCTTCTAAAAAACAGAAATTGTGTATTTCTGCAGCCAAAAATCATTATCCAAAACATTTTGGATAAGAAAAAAAATACTTTAAAAAAAATGCCTATATACAGGTATACAAGTAAATTTAGTCAATAGGGTGGTTGTCTTCAAAGTGAAATTTGAGGCAGAAACATACGGTCATGGTGGCATGGAATCTATTTTAACATGTAGATTTATATTCAAACTTCATCAGAAGACCAAGCCTGATATTGTCTAAGAGTAAATAAATCAAATAGACTTCCAAGACTCTATATAGAACATTTAGGGAAACGCAATAGTGTACGCTGACCTGCATATAATCAAGGGGAAATAACTGAATGGGATCCAAAATATTATCTCACAAGTTCAACACATAACCATGAACAAATATATATTTATTAACACACTGTATCCATACATACAATAAACATGTTTTCACTAAAAATTGTCAGGTTTATTCCCTAGAACCAGTAATACTACCAGAGATCTATACCTTCCCCAATTCCTAATCAACTACCGAAATACATGTACAATAACTGAATATATTTCTGTGTGTCTATCCAGCACCATTCACAAGTATTCGATCTGAACCCAAGATCATAAAATTAAATCTTGAGACCAGTCTCGAATCTCAAGCATCTGATTGTAATTTTTTAGACTGGTCACTAATCTTAGTTTTATTATCTTGGCCCCTGCACCATAGACAAGTATTCAAAGTGATTGCCCCTCTAAAGGATACTCTATACACAGTACCAGTACTTGATTCTATTTCTAAGGACACCCAAGAAGTTTCTGTACTTAACACCAACTAAGATCATTAATTTTTTTAAACAAAAATAACATTTTTGTTGTAATCAGCTATTTTATTAGAAAATGAAATGCCTGAGTCAACAAATAATTAAATTGATGAATTCCTTTCTATTTAGGCAAATCCAAACTTGTTTTAGGATTTTTAACAGAAAGGGGTAGGTACGTCTTTTATGCCATTTTAACCTTAGAAGAATATCTAATAATGCTGTCTTTACCAAGGAAAATATGGAAAATTTCACTAAGTTATGATGATCAATGAAGTTTTAGCATCTTTTTCAATGCTATACATCTTTGCAATTATCAATGTCAATGACCTCGAAATATGGTGAAATGAGCAAATTTGGTTATAGTTTGTTTTAGAAAAAATATTTTCTGGATATTGCTTAGATAAATATATGCGCTGCTGGCAAATAAACTAATGAAAAATAATATTCTAGCAATTTATTAATGAATAGAAGGAAAGCTGACAAAACAATAAAACGAAAAAAAAAAGTAAAAGTTTTTTCTCTTAACTACAAGCAAATTAAACAGAACACCTAGCACAACATAAATCAAATTCCATTTAATTTTATATTCAAGTGGCATGTAATTATTACTGTTTAACCCTTTACTCCATCGATATTGCTTTTACCACATGGATGACCAGCCTAGATTCTTAATGGCTAGCACATCCATGCCATCAAATCTGGATCTACACAGTTCACTATTGGTTAGAAATAACCTAACAAATCTGTTTTAACAGACAACACAGATGTGATAACTGATCAGGATCTACACTGTTTGCCCATGCAGTAAGTTATATCTATAGAGTACATGTATAAGGTTATACATGCAGTAAACTTCAGTATTAAAACATGATTGTTTATGTCAAGAACACTCAATCTTGCTGATTCTTTTTGATCCTGAAAACAAATATGAGCTTTCTTTCACTTCTGTCACAATTCACATACCATCAAGTACTGATTCTGTATTTATCAAAATTTAGCAAACAAATACTGTCCCACTTATGATAAAGATAACCTGTAAACAATGCCCACCTGTGAATGAAGACCAATTTTTATTTGTACCACTGACTGATTAAAAGAACAAATTCACATGTGAACAAAGACCACCTGTCTTCAAAGACCACTTTAAGGTTTTCCATTGAGTGGTCTTTGAAAACAGGTTTGACTGTAGATGTCTTAATGTTCAAAATTTAAGAGTGCCATGCAACTAATAGAACTGATGCAAAAACCACCTGGTAGCATTATGTAAAAATACTTTCATTCAATCACTTTATTTCCTGTCAGTCCAATTTTCTATATTTATATGTCTGGGAAAATTTGCAAATTCCCATTGTCTGCAAATTTCAATTATGCATTATCTGCATTATACAAGCTTATTCCTTTTCACAAAAATGTGAAAATTGTACTGGAACGAAATAGAGTGATATCACAGTCACATTACAAAAACTTATGTGAAACTGACATGTCCAGCTTGAGCATAAATAAATGTTCCTGTGAAATATGGACCAAATAGCATTTGGAAGCATCCCTCTCATGGTTTGATAGCACTTTTACTAGCTGTATATTTTCTGTGTAGACACGCTTAATCGGTACAAAGGAAGTTCAAGGTCGGTCACCTAAACCGCCGGCCATGTCAAATACTAGCTGACACACTTCCAAGGCAAGGCTGTCTGCTGATTCCTGAAATACACATATTGCGTATAATTGACGGAAAATGCAATCAATACCACATCAGGAAAAACAAGAACATTTCCTAAACATCTTGCAATATCCAAAACTATTCAAAAACTTTCCAAACACCATAAAAATGTGTATGAAGACATTCAAATGCTTGAACAATGTAGCAAACATCCTTAATGCATTACTGACATCTCTTTCTCTACATAGAATCTACTGATCTTTTTACAATCACTATAAATGAGGTAAGTCATAGGTTACTGTGACTGTGTTGACATTTTTAGCTGCTGCTATTTTTTTAAATTACCAATAATTATTTTTCATCTTCTTATAAATATTAGGTGATTATTTTTTAATAATTCTTGACTACAGTAAAATCAAATTCCACAACAATGATAGGCTGAAATGTTGTCTGCTCACCATTATTTCATTTTAAAGTATGATATCAACTTCATGACCACAGATTTTTTCAAATATTCAACTTTTTAAAATAGTTGAAAGGTAACAGGTCTTCCATCTAGGTAACAGCTTGAGTAATAATACAAGATATAAGTGCTTATATGTATACAAACCTGAGTATCTGCCTCAGCATACACTCTAACTATATCCTCCGTTCCTGATGGCCTGAAATACACACAATATTCATCATATATTACCTACAAGGAATTTAATTCAACAACTGATAAATATCCATAATTATATCCATATGTTATAATTCATTTATTGGTTTTTTGTAGTTAATGCAACTGAAACCATACCTTAATATACTGTCTTATTGTACCTATTGTAGACAATTCTGGCCTACTTACCGGTATAAGAAAACTTTTGAAGCAAGAAAATCCGTCTATATTTTTGTTAAGGTGCTTGCATATAAGATCCTCAACAATTAACAATTATTATGCCCCCCTTCGAAGAAGCGGGGGTATATTGCTTTGCACATGTCGGTCGGTCGGTATGTCGGTCGGTATGTCGGTCGGTCCGTAGACCACATCTTGTCCGATCAATAACTAGACAACGCTTTGTGATACAGTCCTCATATTTGGTGTGGAGGTTGGTCATGACCAGTAGAAGACCCCTATTGATTTTGGGGTCAGTAGGTCAAAGGTCAAGGTCACAGTGGCCTTGACCACAAAAACCTTGTCCGATCAATAACTAGACAACGCTTTGTGATACAGTCCTCATATTTGGTGTGGAGGTTGGTCATGACCAGTAGAAGACCCCTATTGATTTTGGGGTCAGTAGGTCAAAGGTCAAGGTCACAGTGGCCTTGACCACAAAAACCTTGTCCGATCAATAACTAGACAACGCTTTGTGATACAGTCCTCATATTTGGTGTGGAGGTTGGTCATGACCAGTAGAAGACCCCTATTGATTTTGGGGTCAGTAGGTCAAAGGTCAAGGTCACAGTGGCCTTGACCACAAAAACCTTGTCCGATCAATAACTAGACAACGCTTTGTGATACAGTCCTCATATTTGGTGTGGAGGTTGGTCATGACCAGTAGAAGACCCCTATTGATTTTGGGGTCAGTAGGTCAAAGGTCAAGGTCACAGTGGCCTTGACCACAAAAACCTTGTCCGATCAATAACTAGACAGCGCTTTGTGATACAGTCCTCATATTTGGTGTGGAGGTTGGTCATGACCAGTAGAAGACCCCTATTGATTTTGGGGTCAGTAGTTCAAAGGTCAAGGTCACAGTGGCCTTGACCACAAAAACCTTGTGCGATCAATAACTAGACAACGCTTTGTGATACAGTCCTCATATTTGGTGTGGAGGTTGGTCATGACCAGTAGAAGACCCCTATTGATTTTGGGGTCAGTAGGTCAAAGGTCAAGGTCACAGTGGCCTTGACCACAAAAACCTTGTCCGATCAATAACTAGACAACGCTTTGTGATACAGTCCTCATATTTGGTGTGGAGGTTGGTCATGACCAATAGAAGAAACCTATTGATTTTAGGATCAGTAGGTCAAAGGTCAAGGTCACAGTGGCCTTTGCATACAAAAACGTTGTCCGATCAATAACTAGACAACGCTTTGTGATACAGACCTCATATTTGGTGTGGAAGTTGGTCGTGACCAGTAGAAGACCCCTATTGGTTTTGGGGTCAGTAGGTCAAACGTCAAGGTCACGGTGGCCTTGACAACAAAAAACCTTGTTCGATCAATAACTAGACAACGTTTTTTTTATACAGTCCTAATATATGGTGTGGAGGTTGGTCATGACCAGTACAAGACCCCTATCGATTTTGTCCTCATATTTGGTATGAATGGTCATGACCAGTAGAAGACCCCTATTGATTTTGGGGTCAGTAGGTCAAAGGTCAATTACAATCAAATCCTTTGTGTTAGACTAGGTTAATCTACACGCGCTTATGTTTGTCGAGGTAAATGTAATCCTCTCATTGCATGACCTGGTTATTCATATATAGGAGTTCCACCGTCTTGTAAATTGCTTTCATGACTGGTACCCTTCATTGCTAAAGCTTACAAAAGTCTCTAAATTTCCAAAAATTTAAATTCAATGCTAATAGATATCACTTGCACGTCAGGGGGGGCATTTGTGTTTGACAAACACCTCTTGTTTTTTCAGAAATAACAAAAACGTGAAAATACGTATCAGAAATTTGGCGTGAATATGTCCCACCTTGCCAAAATATGTGGAAGTTTGTATGTGCGAATATTTATTGGTTTACTTGAGTAGAGTAGCTTACCTGACAAAGGATCTTGCTAACTTGTACTTGCAGACCACAGTATCAATGGCTGCTTGTAGACCGTCAGGACTTGTGGCTTTTGTTTCATCTTCTGTTGTAGTAATCACTGTCCTGTCTGCTACCTGCAATTAATACATGTAATAAAAGATCAAGATACCATAGATAGACATATTGTAAAGCTTAGCATAAACACAGAAGGTTTGTTATATTTTCATATGCATAGAATGTACACAAGCAACCATAACTAAAATGTAGACACAAATACACTGCAAGCAACCCTGATACCCTAATGTAACAACAGATGTTTGTAAAACATGTATGATCCTCAAATGCCAATTGGAAAGTAATCTGCTGTTATTTCACTGAAGGTCACTGTCACCTTGACCTTTGACCTACTGATCTCAATCTCATTAGGGGTTATCTACTTTGTGATGACTAACCTCCTTGCCAAATCTTAGGACTATATGTCAAATCGTTGTCTAGTTATTGATCAGATAAGGTTGGTCACAGACGGACCGACCAGCTGACAGGTGCAAAGCAATATACCCCCGCTTCTTTGATAGGGTCATTACTATAACTAAACTACAAGCAACAGTTTACCACAATACAAGCAGCTATAACACTTTGCAGCCAAAAATACACTACAGAAACCAAAACTAAAGAAACCATATCCTTACTGTAAGAGTTCAAATACATCCCAAATGTATCTTTCCTCCATATATATGCACTTACTGCGTGGGCCAACAGTGTAGTTCCAGATCAGCCAGCACATCTGTGCCATCTGATCAGCATGTTCCCTTTTTGAAATAATAGGTTATTTCTGACCAAAATGCAACCAGTGCAGATCCAGATCAGAAGGCACAGAAGTGCTGGCAGATCTGGATCTACAACAGTGGCACCAGCATAAAAATGCGTATATATGGAGGAAAGGGTTAATTGTTATGCAACTGACAAGTCTGCATACCAGCAAGTTAGTGGAATTCCAATGAAAAACAAAAAACAATGTTAACTTTAAGGTATGGACCCAATGTATGGAGATCCTGTCACAAGATCATACTACATGTGGGTACTTGGTCAGAATAATCCAAGTACAAAAAGGGCGTAACTCCATTACAAAGCGTGATACAAAAACTAAGAATGGAGATTTCTGTTTCACCCAATCACTCCAATCACAGATTTAGGATGTCAGGCAACTGTAATCATCAGAATCTGATTTGACAGGCCTCTGATTGGTAGAAAAGACTTACCTTTACTTTGGATTGTCTGTTAGGTAAATCGATGTAACACTGGAACCAGGTCTCCATGTCCCAGCCCTGAGAACGTAGGATCATCTCTACCAGCAACATGTCTGATATTGCATCTCCTGTTGTCTGTGAATGTGAACAGAAAACTTAAGTGCAGTTATCATCTGAAATACTGCATTAACCATTTACTCCATGGAGTATAGCTGTTATCCACGGGCAAACAGTTCCTATATCAAGATCAGACAGCACATTTGTCCCATCTGATTAGGAACGACACTATTCACTGTACGATTGGTTAAGTTATAACTGACCAAGAAGCAACCTGTGTAGAGTTAGATCTGATGACATTAATCTGGATCTAAATTGTTTGCCAAAGTGATAAAAAGGGATGTTTATTTAGTATATGGTTAAACAAAAAATACATTTTATTCGGTCACTTGCATTATCAGTGGTAACCCTAAGATCTACTCAGTTCATATTAAGATTCATTATGATATTTCTGACCAAGAAGCAACAGTGTAGATCGTAATCAATTGATACATATATGGAGTATAGGGTTATCAAAGAAAAACATTATTTTGATTATGAATTGAATGTCTTAGAGACATCCAGAAATCCAGAGATATATTTTATGTTTGTGCTCCATCAAGAATACCGCCTGTTCATTTTATTATCCTGGTTTCTGTACAGTCATTTAAGAACCAATTCGTGGCTGAAGTTTATAAAACTGAGATTAGAAACCAGTCTCAAATCTCAAGCATCTGATTGGCTGAAATGCTGACCAGTCGCCATTTCAGCCAATCAGATGCATGAGATTTTAGACTGGTTTCCATTCTCAGTTTTATAATCTTGGGGCCTGGTTTAAATATAAGGGGGACCAGAGAGACTGATCAACATACCTGATTAATGAGATCCACAGTGGTACACAAACTGTCGGCTGCCTTTTTCTGGTCTTCTGATAAACTGTCAAGTATAAAATTAATTACTACAGTAAACGTTAACACCCATGCCAAAATAAGGACATCACTGATAGTACGACCACAAATTCAACAGTTTGCACACTATTTTCTACCAACAAATTTAAACCACCCCAGTGAAACAACTATTAAGACCACATTTTCCATTTCCTAAGGTGGTCTTAATAGAGGGGTTTCATTGTTTATTGCAAAGGAATTTTAATGGATAATTAGCAGCTGATGTAAGTCAGCATTTAGGGATCAGATATAAAAGAAGTGCACATGTTGTATTTCTCCTATCTGGTCTCTGTTATTTTTTTTATTGAACTTTATTATATTTCCGTTATTAGGAAAAATACGTAACAGATGAACTATGCCAAAATATGTCTTCGGAACATCAGCAAGTGTAGCTGCAAACTTTACTGATCATTATACATTAAGCGAAAAAAATTTTGAATGGAAAACTAATATCCATTTTAACCATATGCTTATCCATTTCTACCATATGTTTGAGAATACCTGGCGTCTGTGGCGGCCCCTTTGATTTTGTTCTCTGCATTCTCACTGAATAGCACCGTACCATGTCCATTAGCCTCGAAGTATACACCGATATCAAAGTCCTGAGCTTTATGATGAAGATGTTTGACTCCAGTCGCTACACAGGCAACTGGTACTTGCTGAAACAATCACATACTCATGTGTGTACTGTTCAACACTTGCTGATTTATAAAAGCTTCCTATTCACAGTTTAGGGGGCAATACTTCAATGTCTCAGATGTGGTTATAATTAACTTTATAACTATGTAATGCATGTTAAAGACCTAACACACAACAATAGTGTTTTTACCGTGCCAATATTAAAATATCAAGGTACACTTCATCTATTAAATGCATTTATGTGATAACACAATTCATGGAAATATTTTGCGTGCTTGTTATGACGTTGCTAATTATCTGTAAATATTTTTTCGCCTTATTTTCATGTTTGAATGGTTTGAAATTCTGTAAACATTTATGGCCTGAATAGTATTGTTACAATTTACACATGTAAACATTGGAGCCTTAATCCATGCTGAATGATCAGGATCTACACTGTTTGCTGATAAGGTACAATGTATTGCTGTTGTTTGTTTTTAACAAGAAGCATACAGTGAAGATCCAGGGCCCAAGATCATAAAACTAAATGTTGAGATCAGTCTCAAATCTCAAGTATCTGATTGGCTGAAATGGTGACTGGTCGCCATTTCAGCCAATCAGATGCTTGAGATTTGAGACTGATCTCAACATTTAGTTTTATGACCTTGGGCACAGATCAGGCTGACCTGGATCTACATGGGTTGCTCATGTAATAAAAGCCATATCCCATTGAGTAATGAGTAACAGGGCACTTACTAATGAATCTGTAATGTATTTGGTTGAGCTGCCGTTGGCATATGCTGTCTGCACTAGTCCAAGATTCAGATCTAAACCACTACGTTTCACCTGCTGCTGCAAATAGCCCGCTATCTGAAATTAAACAAAGATTAATTGTTTATGCCATGGATAAATCATATACCCTATGTGTGACCTGTGTGGATCCAGATCTGCCTGCAAATATGTACAGTCTGATCAGGATCTACACTAGTTGTTTTAAGATAAGCTGCATGGATGTGCAGACTGATCTGCATCTTCACTGGTTGCCCTTGTAATTTAAGCAATAAATAACCTTATTTTGCATATATGTGTAGTTTTGTAAACAGCTTTTTTCAGATTAAGTTTGAAGAGCGACTATCAAAATAGAAAACTGATCACAATTGTAATCAATTGATGAATAATTGTTCTCCTAGAACTTTGCACCACCAATCATGTTGATTAACAATTATAATAATATATTGAAATATAATAATGAAATGGTTTAAGAAAACTTCATTAGATTTCAATCTACTTACTAAGGTTGCTAGCCTGTCTCCGTCCATCAAGTGAAACAGTCCATCTAAAATAAATGTTCAATACCCAGTCAATCAAGATTATATAATTTATGTTTTTAAGAAATTCCTGGAAAAATGATTGAGAAAATGAGCTTTCTACAACCAAGCTGTAAGTTCTTGTCCAATAACAATATAAGGAGATTTGTGTGACCCTTCACTACATGGATATTCTATCATTAAATAGGTAACCAGGATCTACACTGACTGCTTCTCCATAAGCTAATGAATCTAAAAGCAAACAGTGTAGATACTGATAAGACAGCATGTATGTGCCAGCTGATCTGGATCTACACTGGTCAGTGGTCACCCTTGTGATAACAGCCATATCCATGGCATAAAAGGTTAGAACTTAACACAACACTTGTCAAATCTAGTAAAAACTCAAATCATCCTGCACATCTGCAAAATCTGATTAGGGTGTACTATAATTCGTAAATAAATTCAATTCAGAAGTTTTTTTATTATAAGTCACTTTAAACACTTAATCTTAGAACATGATCCAATGCCACTAATTGAATGGGTGAAGGATTTGCTATCTTATCTTTTAACTATATGTTTGAGTATTGCTACAAAGACACACCTTTCCCAATAAAATAGTAGACAATTCTGTCCGCGTCTCCATCTAGACTAGCACACTTCATCCCTTCCTTCAATTCCAGACCTTCAAAATTAGAGACAAATTTAAGATTTCGTGAAAATATACTGGCCTCAAACAAATCTTTTTGGGCCTCTAGCTCTCCTGGGATAGTTTATTTAAAGAAAGTAGTTTTATTAAGACATGACAATGTACATGAATATATAAAACATCCAAGTCAGCACAGAAATAATACATACATGAAATGATGAAAGAGAAAAATGATTTCAAGTATATAGTAAATCCCTTGATTTATCATAACATTCTAAATGTGAAAATGAAATGGGGAAACTCTGTGCAGTATTCTTGAAAGAAAAGTTTTAAATAATTTAGGATGAAAACAAATGATAAACTCTAAAATGTGAATATCAAGATTTATACATATAGTTAAAGGTATTAACATAAACAATCTAAACAAGATTTAAGGAAGAGTTAAAGGTCTTGTTGGAAATAAAGCAGGTCATACTGTGGGACATTTATATTAAGTTTGATATTAATCACTTGTGTAATATCAGAGATACATGTCAAGTGCATAAATTTTATTGAAAAACAAGATTGAAAAAGTCAGCATAACTGTGAAATATTTTTGAAAAGGTTAAGGAACTTGTTAAAAATAAAATTGGTTATGGTGTTGGAAATTTATTTTTTGAGTACCATTTTGAGTCCAAGCTTTATTCTGTAATAACTGGAAATGTTTTACATACAATGAAATGGCTGGTTTCATTTCAATAACTCAGTAACTCAGCTGATAGATAATTTGCACAATGCATAGTCAATGGTAACAGTTAGGAATTGACCACACCTCAGTTAATGAACTTTTCAGAACTCTTTCACACAAATGTCAAAAATCTTAAGAGCTGTAACTTTATATGAATAAAGAAGACAGAAACCACAATGCAGGAAAATTTCACCAATCCTAGCACAGTAGAGAAAGCATTTTTTGGAAGTTTAACCCATAACAGACACATATGTTAAAACCAAAAGAGAAAGCAGGACAATTCCGCCAAGGATAGCCTCACCTTCAGGAGCACACTGGTTTACTTTCACATAGTCAGCACCAACCTGAAAATACATAATGAATATGATTATTAACCCTTAACCCCATGGGATATGGCTTATATGCGATAACATGAATAACAATGGAGTAAATAATTCACCACTAGGACCTGGAGACAGATTATAAAACTGAGATTCGAGATTATTCTCAAATCTCAAGCATCTGATTAGCTAAACTGGCGACTAGTCGCCATCTCAGCCAATCAGATTTTTGAGTTTTGAGACTGGTCTCCAGTTTAAGTTTTATGATCTTGGGCCATGATCCATGTGTAAACATACCTTGTAGTTTAGCTTTCCTGTTGTACCATCATTGCACACATGTATTGACAAAGCCTCCCCAAGATGCTGACTCATGGTCTTCACCTTCTCTGCACCAACACCATTAGCAGCGTCAATTGTGATGTCGCTGCTGTACAGTCCAGTTTCAGTAACCTGCAAAAAAAAAAAACGGTTGAGTTCATGTTGTTATGACATCAAGCTGTCATAAATTTTTCTTTACTGAAATTCTTCTTAATGTCAAGGGTTGCATGCAATATTGACCCTTGACATCGAGCTAATGTTTTATGTAATAGCACCATTATTACCCTTTTACGCCTTTTTACGCCTGTGTGTTGTTTACTACCTTTTTTTAGAAAAAAAAACGTGGTCCACAGTCTTACAGCAATATATGGGATTTTGCGATATATCAGATCGCGATATTGCAGAGCTCTACTGTATTTCAGTAGCACAAGGATATAACATGGTATAAGAACTTACATTTTGATGTAACTTTACAAAAGCAGCTGAGAGTTTCTTGTAGTAACCCTCTTCAGAGAACAGGCCGTAACTTTCTACTGTGTTCTTACACCTCACCAAGTAATGTAACTGAGGGGTAGTCAATAAACCTGCAACAGTGAAAAGGAAAATAACAAATATTCAGACAAAACAAAGAAGGGAAACAAAACAAGATAGTGTTAAAAGTTGCTTATCTTTTATGTCAGTTAAATGAGTGGATTTTATTTGCAGATCTATTTTCAAAATAAAAGAAAAGAAAGTACAGAATAACATATTGTGAATTTGAAAATTGAATAAAAGTAACTAAGGTGAATGGCATTTTAAAAGTGTCTCAATGCAATGGAAAATGCTATACGATAAAACACCTCATTAAGACCACCTATAAACTAATACTACCTCGATAATAAGACCATGATTCCAATTTTCTATCTTTCGTTTTGCATTATTTTCCACCCCAAAATAAAGACAACCCCACTTTAAGACAATTTTTCCCAGTCCCACATGTGGTCATGATAGTGCAGTTTCTGTATATGTATCAATATTATTATAATGCATTTTAAGAGGTCACCAGTTTATAACTGTTCTGCAAACAAGGAGTGAACAACTCTTTATGACTATTTGCACTTCATGGTGAAACATAAATATTAATTCCCACCTACTGTAATTGCTTATTACAGCATTATAAAGATATCTGGTACAGGGTACCTGCACACAGGTTTGAATCAGAATGATTATCTTGGTAAAAGTTAGAACAAATGGACATACCAAAGTCCTGAAAGTTAGGTGTCAGGGCCTCGACACCAAACTGTAAAGCTTCTGCAAGACTCTTACTGCTGGGCCTGTTGGACAGAGAAAATGACCACATCAAATGAAAATAGTGACAATCTTTTCATTAAATAGTCACAGCAGAAATCCTTTAACTCCAGAAATTAATACCAATCCACTTTTAGGTCCCAAGCTCAAATCTTCAGCATCTAAATGGCCGAAATTGCAACCAGTGGCCATTTCGCCATTTCAGCCAATCAGAAGCTTGAGATTTGAGACTAGTTTCCAATGTCAGTTTTATATCATTCAGCCTATATCATTTTCCTAAAGTCTCAAGTTATAGTTTTGCTTAATTAATATTTATCCTTATATTAAACCATTTATGCTTTAGATACGACTTCTTCGGCATGATTGAATGTAGTCAGAAGAAGTTTCTGATCAGGATCTACACTGATCGCTTTTAGATTGATAAGGTTATTTCTGACCAGGAAGCAAACAGTTAAAATTCAGATAAGATGGCACATATCTTCCCCCAGCATTTAAAGGCACATCCACAAAGTAAAAGGTTAAATCACCTCATTTTAATGACCACTTTTCCAAGTCCCAGTTAGTCTCAATAGCATGTTGTGTACTCAGGATGCACAGTTTTTTTCAATCAGGCCTGGTTATAAAGGCTTAAACCCTAACTCTGCAGTATCATTTTATTTTGTTGGGCTGAAGTTTTGCGCAATCCCGTCATATAGGCATAAATTCATGCAGTTTTATTATTCTTATTTATGAATATTTCATTATTACATTTTGTTGGGGTTAGATTTTGAGTTTTTTTACCTAATCACTAGTGCAAAATATGCTCAAATTAAACCCATGAGAAGTTTAATGTTAAACACCAAAATGACCAGGGAGATGACCCTTTGACACTTGAAATTTCCAAAAAGCCATGTTTTGACCCCTATTATTCATTTTGTCCTTTAATTTGGGGAATTTTATTATTACTTGGCAGAATCAAGGGATATGATCATTATGAGATTTAGCAGGTAGTGGAACCCTTGACAATAGTACTGAATGTTTACCTGGTATCTCGTGCAAAGAGGACACTCGCCCAGACCTCCATATCAATCTTCTCCTCCTCCATTATACTGTTCAAGGTCTCTGCTAGGTGCTCATCACTAAAACATAGCATAAAACATTACATTCAAACCTGTGCTCAAGATTATAAAACTGAGATTTGAAACCAGTCTCAAATCTCAAGCATCTGATTGGCTGAAATGACGACCAGTCGCCATTTCAGCCAATCAAATCATTGAGATCTGAGACTGGTTTCCATACTCAGTTTTATAACCTTGGAGCCTCTTTTCAAAGACCACTCAGGGTAAAAGTTAATCCAAATGTGATTTTGAAGGCAAGTGGTCTTTGTTCACACGTTAATATGTCCTTTAATCAGTCAGTGAGACAAATACATTGTAGTCTTTATCCACAGGTGGTCCGTGTTTACAGGGGAATCTGTGTTTACAGGGGAATCTGTTCTTTAAATCAGTCACTGGGATGAACAATGTGGTTGTTATCCACAGGTGGTCTTTGTTTACATGTGCCTTTTGATCAGGATTTGTACTGTTCACTTTTTGATCAGCAATAACCTAATCTATCAAAAAGCAAACAGTGCAGATCCTGTTTAGACAGCACATTGGTGCAGTCTGATCTGGATCTACACTGGTTGCATATGCAATTTAATGAGAACAGTAAAACCTGCGTTAGCAGCCACCTGTAAATTGCAACCACCTGTCTTAAACAGCCAGTTTGAATATGACCTAAACTAACATTTTGTTCTAATTTTTTACTGTCTGTAACAGCAACCTGTCTTCAGCAGCTACTTTTTGTTACTCCCTTTGCTGCTAAAATCAGGTTTGACTGTATATATCGAGTAAATGGTTATGACATATGCCCCTGATTGCAATTTGAACATGAAGGATGGCAATACCTTGCATTGGCTAGCAGGGTAGCATGTTTCTCCCATCTCATTTCTAACATCTCGCCCAGCGGATCAATCAGCTTCACACCATTATCATCCTCTGGATTGTGTGAGGCAGTGATCATTGCACCAATACTTGCTGTAACATACACATTTTTGATCAACGTTATCACTCCTTTACAGTTTATTAACATGTGACTCCATATAAATGCCTTTATTACTTGGGTCAATAGTGAAGAACAAGTTCAGCAGGCACATCCATGCAATATGATCATGATCTACACTGTCTGCTTTTCATTTCTGACCAGGAAGCAAACAGTGCAGATTCAGATCAGACATCAAGGATGTGCAGCCCAATCTGGATCTAAACTTTTCCACCTGATATATGGAGTAACGGCTTAATATCTCTATTGCAAATACAATAATGGAATTGCAGTTAAATTCATTCATTTGCAGTTAGCCTGACTTACCATCTTAAAAAAGGTCTATTTTTAGTTTCTGTTGTGAGATGTTAAAGTTGTGAAACATGTTGGTAACAGTTAAAAAGATGATCAGAAATCTTTACAAATAACTTCAGTACACAAAATATAAAACTACTTTAACTTATAGAAATCAATTGGCTTGTTACCTCAATGTATTTGTTTAATTACTTACATTGTTTTTGCTTGGACCGAAGCACAGCAAGTAGTCCCATTCTACACAATATGTGTGGAAGATCTTCCGCCCTGAAAAGCATAGAAGGTAGCTACAATTTTTTAACCTTGTACTCCACAGATAAGCTTTTATTCCAGATCAGGATCTACATCATTAGCTTCTTGAATGATAAGGTTAATTTTTAACAAGAAGCGAACAATGTAGATCCTCATCTGATGGCACAGATGTGTAGTGTAATATGTATCTACACTGATTGCATATGTGATAAAATGGGTAAATATATATATAGTAAAGGGACACAGTTTAGGGTATCCCAACATTTCAGTAACAAGCATTGCTTGTGAGAAAATTCTGGTAAGTTGTGAGACAAACAAATTGCAATTAAAGTTGGTTTAAATGGGGCTGTTGCCCCCACACACCCTGCTTCTCTGGCTCAAATGCTGGCCTTCTTGTGTTTTGAACAGGGATGGGTACCATTCTTTTGAAAAGTAACTAATAATAACAATTTAATTGAATACTTCTCAATTAAGTAACATATATCAATTACATGAAGATTAATTAATTACAATTTTTTTCAGAAAAATAGTTAATTAAAATTAATTATGTTTTATTTATTAATCATTTTGAAATTAAATTGTTTAAATAACAAAGTTACAAGAAAGATACTATATCAATTTGAAAAACATATAGTGAAAGGAAGTTTGGACAATGTAAGATACAGTACAGGTTGGGTGTCTTTTACATTTTTCACTCATCACCGCGTTTCAGGGTCAGCGCGACATCTAATTTTTTTCGGGTGATCACGGGTGATCGTCGATCTTGCCACGGCCATCATATGACAAGAAAATCACGGTGATTTGCAGCGATTTTTCAGTGCGAATCGCGGTGAAGATTTACCTGTGATTTAAAGACATTCTTCCGAATTTATTTATTTAAAAAGAAATATGTTGTTCGTATTTTTGTATCAGAAAAAAGATCTGAAACTTGATCAATGCATTAATATATTGTCCATTATTTGAAACACTGGAGTTTTCCACACCTTCCGTGTTGACATAAACACCTTTGTACTTGCCCCGTAAATTGCTGCGTATTATGCTTCTAAGCGGAATGTTGTCACGGTCATTGCAGAAAGTAAACAACAGTTATTAAATTGGTTAATTATTTTACGAAAAATTATAAGAATTCATTGACAAGTGGAATATTTACACCTCAGATAGGAATTCAATGTCATTTAAAATACGAGTATAATTGCGGTTGAAACACACAGTAAACTGGACATAATAGATCATTATCGAGAGAGAAAAGTGAATAAAAATTGTGTCATTCTTATCTTATCTTTTCCTTAGTTGTTATTTTGATGAAAGATAAATATATAATATTCTTTTTTTTAAGTACTCCGAACATGTTGAGAAAATAAATAACGGTGAAAATATAACAGCCAAGTACATTAGCTACATGTATAAAATCCATCTCGTCAGTATTTTTCCCCAATCCCTTCCTAAAACATCTTCATTTATGAGCAATCAACACCTGTTTGAACACCTGTGTGATCAGCATTGTATATTTCATCATCACTTCTGTTTATTCACTTCATAAAGAACGCCGACGAGTAATACTGATTTTCCGAGATCAAAGGTGCCGTGTCGGGTAAAAAATTATTGATCAAACGTCGGCGTTTTTTATTCTTAACAGATTGACTCATTTGTCAACTCTCAACAAAAAAATTAAAATTGCTTGAAACAAATTTGAGTTGTACATTGTATAATCAAAACATGCCTTGTATAATCAAAACATGCTGGAAATTAATAGCATATGCCTGTCACAAATGTTATTTAAATAAACAATGTTTGTGTTTAGACTTACTCATTACATTCAAAATGTTCATTCAAGAGTTGATTTGTCGTTGAGTAGTGTGTCATTTTTGTTTGGGAATCAACAAAGCTGTTGATAATTGGTGTTTCATATGGATTAATTAACCCCAAGCTTCTTACGTTGACAGGTAAGCACTTTCAAAATAGTTATTGATTAATTCATGTCAGTTTGCAAAAATCGGGCGTCGGTGATAAAATCAAGCTCTGTTATATTAAAAAATTATTACATTTATCAAGAAACTCGATATTTTCACAGAAGATACGCAAACAAAGAAAATTTTTTTTTTTGTTTAATGCTGCCGAATCGGCATGTCCGATTACGCGACTAAAATTTTTACATTATTTTGATACAATGTTACGTTCAAATTGGTTAAAGAAAGAATGTTTTACATCAAAAAATACATTTTAATTGTTAATTAACACTCCTTTCTCGAAAGATTTTTCACCGCGATCCCCCCGATCGACCCTGAAGCTAAACTGCTGACGCAGGGCTATTTCAGGGGTTTTTGGGAAAAAGGCCCCTGCCCAAATTGGGAATTTTTGATGGGTAAATAGTTTTAATTTGGGAAAAAAGTATCAACAAATCAAACCAAATTGGGAAATTTCAACATTCATTTATCTGCAATATAGCTTGATTTGCCTTGCTTTAGTGTCCCTGGAAATGTTACAAATCTCTTCCAGAGTTTGTTCTGACAGCTTTACAGATGTATCACATATACAGTAGAATGGCCATCATCTGATCCTTAGAAACTTGGCAAGCTTCAAATGACTGGGAAAGAACTTTTGAAACATTTGATGTTTTGTTCCACAGAGAGTTTAGTTTTGGCATCTTTTTTTCACGGCCTTTTTGCATAGTTTTTACTATTATACGACATTTTTAAATTTTCGTCACTAGTTTTCGCGGGTCAGTATAAAAGCCGGAACTGCACATACAATTTTTTATTCATCCTTTCTGTTTTGTACGCAGTCGAACGATTATCGCGAAAAAATCATTTGTTAACGAAATAAAAATATAATTTCTGTTATATATTCAAACCATAATTTGACCATAATATAAGTTATCTGGAATCATGGGCGCCGCGCTCCATGTTCAACTTGGGTTACAGTAAACACCGGTTTTTACACCAGTACATACAATTTTCACAGAAAGAAGTTTTCACAGATCGCCGATAAACAAACGATTCGCGCTTGAAAAGTCACGATATTACAGTTTCTCGTTTATCATTTTTAAGGCAATTGGTTCAAAAGGGGAATAAATTTACAAGATTGGGAATTTTTTTCTTGAAATTGGGAAAAATGGTCGCTATTTTGCATTGGGAACGGGGCCAAATATCAGCCCCGTGAGATAGGCTGAAAAAGCCCTGTGACGATGAACATCAAAAGAGCCAGAATGACTGCAGGATTATCGCAGCGAATCACGGCAAATCACCCGAAAATCGCCGCGTCGGAAGGACATATTCGCGGCGAATTTCCACCCGGACCAATTTATTAAAGCGGTGGACGGGTGAAAAACGTAAAAGACACCCGACCTGAACTGTATCTTATTTCATTAACTGACCAACTTGCAAATGAGGGTCTAAGTCATATTGTTCAAGTTGTTTTTTATTTCCAAATTCTTATTAGACATTAATCCATCAAGCAAGCACTTCTGTGTTACTGTTAAAACCCTATGTTTTCGGTCACCCTATGTTTTCGGCCACAGTCTTTTTAAAAAAATATTAATTTTTTTATTGACCCTAAAAATTTGGCCACTAAAATTCAGCGATTTTTTCTCTAACCCTATGTTTTCGGCCAGCATTTTCGATTCTAAATTCGTCTGTTTTTATTAGATTAGTAATAAAATATATGTTTGTAAACCTTGGTTTTGATTTTATATTAAATATAGAACTTGAAAATAACTGTATACATCATTGTCTGCCGATTGAGTTTGTTTCTGAACAATTATTTGTCATCATCTTATTTGCAGTAATCAATACTGTAACAACATAGCGTTAACTAATGAGATCGTACCCTGGTAAATATAATGTTCTTTTTATTTAAAGCAATTATAATAATGATAATTTTCAGTTTGTAATCTGTCATCTCAAATCTGTAGACGTTGCTATGCAACTAGGCTATAAAGTGCGAAATATTGCGACTTTATGATTGCCGCGGGCAAACATCTATTGTACTTTTTACTTGATCACATGATCGGCACTTAATAATATCCAAACTGTTTTTAGTCAAATGATATTTCGATTACTCGAATGTTTTTCCGAGATAATATCATAACTTGTTTCTAGCCAATAAATTTTTATGAACAGAACTGATGTTTTTTTCGTTATTCAAATGCGATTTAATTTTAATACAAGTAAGAAACCAAATGCACGATGTGTGTTTTTAATTAAGCGAGTACTTGCCCCTAAAATATCCAAGAATTGTTACATGTACATTGAATGATTGACTAAAATCATCAAATTTACAACTGCTATGAACACCTGTTCATTGCCTGTTTTGATCTAAAATGACAGCGATGCTTGTGTATTTAACAACAATAAAAATAAATAAGTTTAAGCTTTATTAAAAGTGTTTTTAATATTTTGAAATAATGTGATTAATTACATTTAATTTAATTATCATTGTAAAGGTACCATACCTGGTTTTGAAAATTGGGAGTCTGCTGAATAAGATTTTATCATAAAGTAAAAGATTAACAGCAATCGCGATATAAAAACTGATTAAAAATCATGCACAATTCCAATAAAAAAGTAAACCAATATGTAAGTTTCTCATGTATTTCATTGCAATTGTTTTTTCAATGAGCCTATTGATTTTCTCATTCAAAGAGTAGCCCTAAAATAGGCTAAATTGTTTGTGATGCATCGCGAATATACATTACGATCGGAATAGGCGTTTTAATACTGAGAAATTAGTTTATGTCAATGTAACAAAATGTCGCTGTTACTTTGTTCGAAATCCTGCCGTCCCATATTGGATGCACTTATCGCTCTTTCTTGGGTACTTTTCAGAAACCTTTCTCGCCACTTCTTCGGTCATTGTTGCCGGTGATCACTTCCGGGTCCAGAGCGAAAGATAAAACCCGCTTATCCGGACCTAGTCTTGGTTCTTGACTTCTTGTATAAAGAAGTCGGAAATTTAAAAATAAATTTACACAAACACGAAAACTATTATTCTTTCTCAATTATATTATTCTTTCTTTATAATGTGGGCAGGATATCCAGACTAACTTCGTTTATTCATAGCTAAGTACTGAAAGAGAGCCTTACTTTATATTGTGCACCTGATAAACATATAGTCAACTATTTTTTGCAAGATTCTGTATACTGCAGTGGTTTGATTAGAATAAACATCCTGATAATTTGTGTAACTTCATCCGTACCTAGAGGCCATATGATTCAATTGTGTATGATTCATATAATTCGTGTAATTGCATGCTTCTGTAGGGACTGAAAACATTCCAATAACAGTTTCAAATAAACTCTTCCACTAGCAAGATTAGCAAGGGCAATATAATCGTTTTCAAATATTTCAAATAATTTAGCAAAACTTGCCAAGTTTCTCGGCATTGCGCTATAATCTATTGTGTAAAAGCGCGACCCAGCAGTCTGCGCCTCGTTCTGAAATGGTAGTGATAAACACACGTCTTACTTGAGGCCGTTTTTACCTGAGGCCGTTTTAACCAGCACCCGTCTTACAACGGTATTGGGAAACAAGTCTATTGTAAGACCCAGTAGCAAATAACAAGGATGTGTCAGACCGATATGCTGCGACACAATCTACACCAAAGCAAATTTATTGAAACTATTAACAGGAGATCTGGTTAAAGAGCATTTTGACCAAAATGTAATCATTATTTTTTCGCAAAACTCACCTACAACACAGCTAAAGTCACAAATTGTTAGTTATAAATTGCTAGTAGTTGCATACAATATTGCGATAAATACAGTATATCCACTTTACTCCGGGCAAATACTGAAATTGAATGTTCAATGTAATAAGTATCATTCAATTTCAACACCTCCCCGTAATCACAAACAAAAGTAGAAACAATGTAATAGCTAATAAGATTTACAAATTAACGCACTATAAACCGCCCTAAGGTTCGAGTTGCATTAATTAGTCCTACCACGGACGATGTAATTTTTTTATTTTTATTTTCAAGATACAAAATATATACTAGCAGACACTGGGGAATGGGTCCAAAAAGGATCCTCTAATTTGTTTCACGCAGCGGGACTATGGTTGCATATATCGGACATTTGTTCTTTACATTTTGGAAATCTTTTTTATTTCATGTGGAGGTATTAAAGCGGGTTTTAAAGTGTAGAAAATACCTATCTGATAATGATTTTGAACACAGAGAATCGGCACATAACTTGTTTTGCTAATTCTTTTAATCGAAAAAGTCTTTTATTATAACATATATTCAAAGAATTGGCAAAAAAGTTATGCGCCGATTCCCTGTGATTTTGAATTGCAGCGCCCTTATTACTTCCAACCAATGAAATTTAGATAGAGTATCACATGACTTGGACGACGGCCATCTTTAGCCGCTCAAAACAAAATATTGAAATTGATACTTCGAAGATAATATGTGCGTGACTGTTCCGTTTACGCTCCCCGAAGATGATCTAAATGAACAATGCCGTAGTTTATCGAGATCAGAGCCCCATTCGCCTTTTTAACTGAAAGTGTTTTATCGGACAATATGCAAGGAATCGCAATGTAAACAAACAGGTGCGTTGCAAATTGCATTGTGTAATTCAGTGGGTGGGGTAAATGTTTGGACCATACTAGGTTAAAGTTTTTAATTTAAAGGTAATTTGGTAAGTGAAAGTGCAGTCTTTATTGCTGGATATTGTTTTTTTATCCACTACTATTACTAATGCCAGATTTAAATGTTCCCAACGTACAGGACGAGTTGACAAGTTCACCAATCGCATCATATAAAAATTTTGTTGCTAACTAGTAACTTCTATGATCAAAGTTCTTTGTAGATCGTCAGTGTTTATTTAACTGTTTTCTTTCAAAAATCAAAAAGAGTACACCTTGTAAATTACGAGGAATGTAGAGAACTGTAACTCAATAGTGCCAGTCACAGAGGTAATGGACAGTCTAGTTCCAGAAATCATCACATTCAGGTAAAATCTTTTCAGGTGTGAATATATATTCCAGCCTTGCATTTAACCTCAGTATAAAGTTTCATCAGAAAGTCTTTCAAACTTGATCAGTGGACTGAGACATTCTGCCTGCTGGTGACATGCAATGCAGGCCTGTGAGGACGCCGAGGCAAACAGACACTTGCCTCAAAATAGATAATCATGTGTGTCTGTTTATTCTGATTTAACTGATCCATCCAGTATAAAATTTGAAAACATTTAAAGCAGGCATGTGATGAAAAACTTTAAAAATAGGGATTAAACGATGGATCGATTATAATCGAAAATCGATTTTTTAGGATCAATTTTCGATAATCGATTATGAAGTTTAATAATCGATCATAGGTTTGCTGTTCTTTGAGCAGCTCACAAGGGGTGATCACTGTATCAGAACAAAAACAGTGTTTGATATATGACGTAGATCAGTGTTATTTTGGTTTTAAATAAGCTTTGGAATATGTTCTCCCACTAAGTATTTCAAGAAAAAGACTCCTGTACCTGCAGCCTACACCCTATGCTCATATCAGATATGGTTACAAATTACAATAAATGCAGCCTGTGGGCTAGAAGTGTGGTTCATGTAACTGCTAATTCATACTTGAAAATACACTGATATCCTTTTGTGATAATACAGTACTTCTATACCAGGCCCTCATTTCATGATGGTAGGGACCAAATTATAACCCCATTCCCGTTCCCAATTATTTTTTTTCCTAATTTTTGAACAAATTCCCCTCTAAAGAATCTCTTGTGTGTTTTGCCTGCCTTAAGCAGAAGATTCTTAATATCATGTTGAAATTGGCTTTTTTGCAAAGTAGAAAAAAGCATTATAATAACAAATTATGGGTATTTTTGTTTCTAGATTATTTATAAAGAATTCCTATAAATAAAAGTTTTCTTTATTAACACATGAACATTGTTATTGCAAATGCTTCGATTATATAATCGTTGATTGATCGAAAAGGGTTGTCCGATTTTCATTGATCGATTTTGATTTTTGTCCGATTATTAAACCCTATGAAAAAATATACACCAAATCACACCCCTTGAAAAGAAATTTCTTGGGGAGCATGTCCCCAAACCACCCAACCTAGTAGAATAACTTTGCCTTAGTGCTTTTGCTTAGGCCCTGTAATGCATTTCATAACAGAATGAAATTTATTAACATGCCTTAGTACCTCATGCATAGGACATGTTGTCATAGATTTCGTGCCAAATACATTGTTGCATTATCTGGTCAGGACATCTCTCCCAAGTTTTGTGATTTACAAGTCTTGATATTTAGGTCAAAGAAAACAATATTTGTGGTGCATACAATTAAAATATGACATCAAACTTAAATTCTGTCCACTTTTCCTCATTTTTCAAGATTTAAGAAAAAATATTTGCAGACAACGACAATGACATTTTTAGCGCGACTTTTTGAAGAAAAGGGTAGCTATCCTACAGAGCCTGGTGTCTGCCTCGGCGTCCGTTAAACAAAATGTGCACTTTGGTCCATAACTTTGAAACTACTTGACTCTTGAGATATTTAACCAATTCCTCCATATATACACATTTTTCCGAATGTGTGACCAGTGTAGATCCAGATCACCTGGCACATCCGTGCCGTCTGATCAGGACCTGCACTGGTCGCATTTAGGTCAGAAATAACCTAACAAATCAAAAATCGAACAGTGCAGATCCTCATCAGACGGCACAGATGTGCCAGCTGATCTGGATGGACACTGTAAGCTCATGCAATAAAGGTTTATCTATGGAGGAAAGGGTTGACTTGAAACTTGGAATATTCATTTAAATTTTGTTTTGAAGTTTTTAGGCATTAGGCCCATAACTTTGGAACTTAATATACAGATGTCAACTTCAAAAACATTTCCACCATCATAATCTACATCATTTTCACCTGGACCTACATTATTTTTAAAGTTGTGCCACATTTTATTTGAGTTTGTGATAAAGTTTTTATTCTATAAGAATTATTTTAGTGGTCAAGTTTTTTTCCTTATATAACAGCTTCCAAAATACGGCGTCATCCTCAAGGCAAAGTAGGAAACTTTTTTCCACTTTCCAAGATGAAAATTTCCCCACTAAAAGTGATTTTCCTCATCAAAAATAGACCAAATGCTTGAAAAAGACAATTTCAATGCAAAAATAATCTGTTTTGCAGCACAGAAACTTCACTGGTGTACTGAGCTTTAAAATTGCTAGGCAAGTTTATAACATTACACTGGTAACGTCCAAACCGGACCAGACCATCTCATCAACCTGTCTTTGCTGGGCAAGATTGTCGTGTCACTACAGCTATATTGAATTTTATTGGTCGGCATTCTTAAGAATATCCAATCTAAATTGGATTAGTAAGGGAAATACATCTGAATGGATAAAAACCGGTAATAACACGCCAAATTTTCTGTCTGTATAGATAGATTTGAATAAAGTATTGGCATTAATTTTAAAAAGCCTGAATTGCAATATTTCTATGGCAGTTAATTGCATTAGAAACCCCAATGACAGGTTTTGTCAGAAATGTCTTTGCTAGTGAAACATGTTGGCAGCACAAACACACAGGTGGTTTTGAACAGTGACCTATCATGGAAATGTCATTTATTAGGCCACTTCTTTTTTATTTTCTGGTTTACGAAAAATTTAAAAAAAAATGTCCACTGGCAGGTCGAAAAAAAAAAATAAATTTATGAAAATACATAAACATGTTGGAAAATCGCATCATTTAAAAGAAAAATATATGTACTTACTTATTTTATAATCACGAAACATATCTGATAATACTCCCCTATTAAATATTTGAATGTAAAAGTGCATAATAATCATGTAAGCTATAGCTTTGAATAGTAACTTGGTTGTACCCAGAAGAAATTCTACCCTAGCGTGAAATAGCATACTAGAATTTCTCTGGGTACAATAAAGTTACACTAGTTTAGGAATGTGATGTTGCATTCCACTTAATCTGTCAGATGTGTTTCCTTTATTGGTTTATTTTATTTTTTTAGTAAATTTTAATATCAGACCACATATACATGTTAACAAACATTTGATTTCCAGCTGCTTAAACACCGTTCATACATTACAATTTATCAGACTATATCGGTGGGTCTCAGAATCAATAATTTCATGTCGCGAATTTACATGATGTTAACAAGATGTCAACAACCTATTACCAACCATAACATTTTCGAAAGTGATGTTCCTCGAGAGTAGACCTCCAACGTCTTCTCCTTCGACACTTCTGACGAATTTTTGTGTACACGTTCCACCAGGCTCCGATTTTGTCAAAGACAACTGAAAATAATTTCCACTCCCTGTCGCAGCCATGCTGGATTCTCGCCCCGATTCGTCAACATACGAACCAGCCAATGAGATTCGTTAGATTCACATTCGCTGATGTCTGTGACGACGGAAATTGCCGATATCGTTTATGGCGCGAAATTCAGTCTCAATTTTATTTTTCATACTCGCACTTTTTCGACCATCGGCAAAAATAAAAACGGCAAAATCGATTTTTTTTTTTTTCAATTTAAAAAAAAATACGGTCGCCGGTCTTGTAAACCAGAAAATTAAAAAGAAGTGGCCTAAAAAGAAAATTATCAAACTCTCAACAATGGCAAAATGCTGTTTAATGAAACTTTGCTCACATGAATGTTGCTAATGTATCTTTATTTTGCTTACAGTAAGACACATTAGAAAAGTAAAGAAACAAAGCTAGACCTAAAAATTCCTTTAAATTCTATTTACATAATTTCACAAAAACTAAGCGATGCAAAACATAATTTTAAATTCCCACGTGAGCGCAATGATACTGACAAGAAAATGTTGTGTACCTTGTAAAAAACTTTCAACTACTAAAAGAGAAATCAGTGATTGTCATCCGTTTACGCGACGTAAACACACTTTTACTAATATCTCGTAAAGTTTACATATGTAAGTCACAAGGACACAATAAATTGTTGTCAGTATCATATAACTCATGTGGGCATTTAAAATGATGTTTTGAGTTCTTTAGTTTTTGTGAATTTACCTTAATAGATATTGAGGGAATTTTTAGATCTCGCTATTTTTCTTTACTGTTCTAACGTGTCTTACCATCTGGAAAATAAAGATACATTAATAACATCATTTGTGCAATGTTTCATTTAACAGCATTTTGCTGTTATTGAGATTTTGATAATTTTCTTTTTATCGATGAATAGGATTGGGAGGAGTGTGGCAAGCCCTTAAATTATGAAAAATAAAAGTTTTGTTTGCTTGTTTTAGTGTGTACAATTATTAAATCTGTATTTCCCTAAGATTTGATAAAAATGTTTAATAATTTAAAATTTTCCTCAAAACTGGAAAAAAAACGTGCACACATTTTCCCCTCTTGACAGGCTTAGGGGCAGCATCCCCAATCCCTACAAAAATATGTTTAAAATTGGTGAAAAACACCCAGTTTGCATTAGAAATGGGTCATCTTTTCAGCACCTTGGGAAAAATAGAAAATGCTATATGTACATGCTAATGAATAAGTGAAAATTTATTAAAAATGTTTAAAATATTTTCCATCTTAATCCCAGACAATTTAATTGGCAGAAGAATTGTTGCTCACAAATATTGTGAAAAAACATTCACAAACATTAGTTCATCTTTATTATTTCCAGGGATATTGTAAGTTAAAACTGTGATCTTGATTTATATTATAATTCAAGATCACATTCTTAACTTACGGTAACCCTGGTTATATAATATATTATATATAAGTCATATAGTCTGGTCTCAAACATCATAAAGTGGTTATCATGTATTGTTATTCTATACGAGGTTAAATCTAATGTACAGGGTATTGCATTGTAAGTTAATTCCCTTATTTCTCAAGTGTGGAAACAAACAGTGTCACTCGTTCATAAGATTATCATCTTATTTGTAATTCATAGACTTGGTTTTATGTTTATTTCACCTGTTTACATCAGACATTGAGTGAAAGTGGTATTTGGAACTTAAGTAAATTGGAACCTAAAGAAAATGGAACTTACAAGAAATTTTTGTTATAAATCACACTTATTATATTTTCAATTTGTGAAAAGTACTGTAATCAATATTTTCAACTCAAATAACTTGTTTTATTAAAAGTGTATGATTCATAAATAATGTGCTGTCATCTTTTTGTTGTTACTACCAATTACGCTAAATAATCTGATTCTTAAGCATTTATTGATATAGTGCATAAAAAAGGGAATAAAAGATTAATAGATTAGTATAAATCTGCTCATGCTATTTGATTTCAGAAGATAAAAGCTAGCAGCTTTAAGAATGACTTTCGAAAATCAAAGAATTGAGAGAGAAAATTTACAGTGGCATTTGGGACCTGCAGGGGGGTTTTACAATTAATTATTAATCCATT
The DNA here is from genome assembly GCA_038501625.1 of Corbicula japonica. Taxonomy (NCBI): domain Eukaryota; kingdom Metazoa; phylum Mollusca; class Bivalvia; order Venerida; family Cyrenidae; genus Corbicula; species Corbicula japonica. The sequence goes on from JAZAYU010000007.1 coordinate 4,848,388, forward strand.
TTTAACACACGATTGAATGATAATGTCATATCAATAATTGGAATATAATAATGAACACTTGACTCTACATCTAAATGGTGCAGAAATACATTGAAAAGATGTAATAAGGATAATTACTGTTAACAAATTCCATTATTAAGCTTCGCAGGAAGGAACCATAAATCTTTGCGGAGACATGTACACTAAACAACGTAGTGTGCATCTGAACATGTTACAAAATTAATATATTTATAAATCGCAACAGAGACATGTACCTGTATGTGCAAGCTAAACAACATACAGTGCATTTGAACATTTAACAAAATTTATTTTCATAAAACTCAAAAGAGACATGTACCTCTATGTGCAAACTTGACAGTGTAGAGTGCATTTGAATATGTAACAAAATTGATATTCAAAAATCTGTAAAGAAAAGTGTAAATAAAAATGCAAGCTTAACAACATACAGTGCATTTAGCTTTGCAGGATGGAAGCATAAATCTTTACAGAGAGGTGTACATGTATGTGCTAGCCAAACAATGTACATTGCATTTAAACATGTAACAAAATTAATATAAATAATAATTCTCAACAGAGATGTACATGTATGTGCAAGCTCAACTGTGTAGAGTGCATTAGAACATGCAACAAATATTCATGTTAGTTGAATGGTTGTTTTAAATGGATATGGCCGACAATGCCCGCAGCGCGATGGACTATTTCAAAGCCAGTTTAGCAAAAGTGAAAGCTTTAAGATGACATTAAAAGCGACTAATTAAGTATAAATATATATTAAATAACAGAAATAAGTGTTACTGATACATCAGAGTAGTTAAAAGCTAAGGGATTATCTTTCTTCCATGGAATGTTGAAATCCCCCTTAAAACAAAATGGTTGAAACACCAGTTAAATTGGTTATACATGATGCTTATTGTGGTAAGTTGGAACAGATAATTACAGACTGTATTTGCATTATTTATATATTGATAATTTAATTTTTACTTGCTGATAAAGTTAATTATCTAGCCAACCATTGTCTACAGTTCAATTTAAGTTGGTGTCTCTTTGCCATCAGTTGAAGGAAAAATAGTCTAGTATTAGAGGTCACTTAATATTGTCTGATTCAATGTTAATTCTTAATAGCAAATGCATTAATATATTGAACATAAATAAACGTAATAGCAAATGCATTAATATATTGAACATAAATAAACGTAAGAAAAACATGATTTTTGCATATGTATGTATGGGTACAAAAATGTATTGAAATTTTTGTGGTAAATACTGTTGGACAAGAACATTAGAGTGGCAAATTATACAGATGTTTGCTTTTCATGTGTCAGAGCACAAAATACAATTAATAAACATTTGTTCTTGGAACACCAAAAGAACAGTTCTGAAGGCAAATCTGTGTATTTGCTGGGTGAGAGTCAATGTCTTTGCTAGTCCTTCTGTTTAGATGGGTACAAGTATGCCAACGTGGCTTTTTGTCGAATCCATAGTGTTAGGTCTGACCTGTCAGCATGCATGACCGATATTTCAGGCTGTATGACATGTTTACAGTATACGGGCCTTCTGTTTATTTTTGGAGTGGCCCTGATTTCTGGGTTTTTCTTACTTCAGCAAGTTTCAGAATGATGGATTGGAAAATAAGTAGTTTGAGGAGTGAAATATTTTGGGCCAAAGATTATAAAACCAAGATTATCAGTCTTAAATCTTAAGCATCTGATTGGCAAAATGGTGACTTTTTTGGAGACATGTGGCCCTGTCTCGTATCTCAAGTATATGATTGGCTAAAATGAACAAATAGAGACATGTTTTCATTTCACTCAATCATATGCTTGAGATTTGAAACTGGTCTCTAATCTCAGATATATCATCTTGGGCCTTGGTAAATAGCATGCCTGATACAATAATTACAATTTTTCAATAAATAACACGACAATCGTCAGGGCTTTTTCAGGGGTTTTTGGGAAAAAGGCCCCTGCTCAAATTGGGAATTTTTTTTTCAAGGTATAGACTGGTTTTACACAGGTTGCATAAATAAATTCAAAGATGTAATTTGAAAAGTCCATTGGTTATATGTATTCTCTTTTTTGTTTCTATTTATAGGCACAAAAATTATTTCTGTTGAAATGGGATTTTTTTTTCTTGAAATTGGGAATTTTTTATTGAAATTGGGAAAAAAGGTCCCTATTAGGCATTGGGAATGGGGCCCATTACTAGACTAGATGAAAAAGCCCTGATCGTTGATCTGTTTTCAGAGTTGATAATGTACCCGCCTCAGCAGCTTCATCAGCCAAAGCGAAGAAAGAAGCGACCAATACATGGTGTGAAAACTGTTGATGTCGTCAGGGGGAAATCTGGATATGGCTTTACCATTTCAGGTAAGCACACAGAAAATAAGCAATTTCAGAAATAAATTCATAATTGTTTGGTTTATTTAGAAATGTCAATACATGGCCACTGTTTGCAGAGCATTGATACAACTGACTCAATAAGGTCAGCTAAGGCAAATCAGGAGTTTTTTGTGTAGAAGACAAAATGTCTTTGAACTTTACTTCATAAATGTCTATACTTACTTGAATTCAACAAAGCTTCTATTAAGCTTTTTTAGTTTGCAGGTTACTTTGCCGTATTTTCTATTTAAATAGTGCAATATTTACCCTAAACCGTCTGAATAGATTTAAACTTTTTATTTGAACCAGTCCATTAATTGGTCATAGTGCTGTTTGACAAATTATTAAAGCAGTTTGTTAACCCTTAATCCATGGATATACCTTTTATGACATGGGCGAACAATGCAGTTCCAAAATGGATCTACTATGTTTGCTTTTTGGTCAGAAATACTGAAGTATCTAAAAGCAAACTGTATAGATTAGATGGCATGGATATGCTGGTTGATCTGGATCTACACTGTTCCCACATGCAATAATAGGTCTATCCCATGGAGTAAAAGGTTTACTGAAAAATAAACACTTAACACCTTCATCAGACTGTGCGGATGTGCATGTTGATCTGGCTAAAGATTGGTCAGATGTGACAAATTCTGTGCAGAGAACTTAGTGTTTAACCCTTTACTCCAAATATGCATGTTTTGTGAACCATGTAGATCCAGATCTGCCAGCACATTCTTGCCATCTGAACAAGAGTTACACTGTTTATTTATTTCAGATAGCATGGCTGTGCTAGCTGATCCAGATCTACACTGTTCACATATAAAAACCATTAAATACAGGGTTAATGAATAATTAATTGAAGACAAGACAAGTAATAGAGGGGCATGTGTTGCATTACATTAACTTGCTTCTTGTTGCATTTGATACTGCTATATTTTCCATAATTTAAAATTGATCATGCATTGTACTATTTCAGGTCAACATCCATGTATACTAAGTTGTATAGTGAACGGCAGTCCAGCTGATGTTGTTGGTCTCAGACCCGGAGACTACCTGATGAGTGTCAACGGCGTTGACGTGTCTAAACACAGCCATGACGATGTTGTATGTATGGTCGGCACCTCCACAGGAACCCTGACGATACAGGTCGCAGAGAACTACAACAGCAGTGACTCTTCTGATGATGATTACTATCACCGCACCAAGGCAAAGTACCCACATAGAGGGCGCAACAGGGCTCATAAAGCTTATAACGAGAAAATGGAAAAGCTTTTGGCTGATATTAACCAAAGAGACAGATGTCCCGACGGGACAAGCCATGATCCCAACTCCAGACCCATACCAAATAATGCAGACTCTAAAAGGTACGACCTTCCAAAGCAAAAATCATCTCGACCTAGAGTACATACGCCAGTAGGGGCTGAGAATAATGAAATCCAGGCTGTGGGAAACAGCTACATTGAAGCAGGGGCCAGTAACCTATTCAAGGTCCCATTTCAGAAAAGCGCATCCTCTTCCAATGTGCCAGCAGCTCCAACAGTTCCCATGCATCATAGAGTGGAACCGAAGCAAGCCTTTATTAAAAGTACTTCTCAAGGTCATGTTAGACCCTCCTCAAGCTCCAACTCAAGATCTCAACCTAGTCATTTCAAACACAAACTTGGACATATGTATGATCAGTTCTCGCCTAACAGTCTACAGCAAATCATTCATCATTCTTTACACTCGTACAGTGCAGCTAATGAAGCTTTTATTCTAAATGAAGATGATTATGATGACGATGACGATGACAATGATGTTTTAGTCCCTACCTCTGGACAGGAAGTGAAAATAGTTGTTGGATACATTGGTTCCCTGGAAATGCCTGGAGACGCTCATCAGCCTCATATCAGGATCCAGTCAATAAGAAATGCTGTCAGACGATTAAGAGTTGAACAAAAAATTCATACCTTAGTGTTGATGGTTGTTTCACCAAATGTTGGAGTAAAATTGATCAATATGATAGGAAGACAGATAGCTTTCTATCCTGTGGAAAGACTAGCATTTAGTGGTGTGTGTCCTGATGATAAGAGATTCTTTGGGATTGTTACATTACGCAGCATGTCCGATGACAGCGATACCGATTCCGACACAAAAGAAGAGCTTGGCGGTAGTTCATGCCATGTGTTCATGGTGGACCAAGAACTCACGGCACATAATATCCATGCATTGAAAGCAAAGAGCTTTGGGCTGGAGTGCACTTTTGACCCACATACACAAAGGTGTATGGAATTCCCCAGGTCCACCACACCAATTATATTATCTATCACAAACCTTTACAAGGACAGGCCTGGGGGAAGTCTGGAAAATGATATGGCTAGATCTCAGGTTTTTGCCAATCCTAATCAGCCAGTAGTTCATGTACGAACCAGCAGTAGTAGCAGCAACAACAGCAACAGTGACAGTGGCCTTGGACTGTGCAGGGATGATAATCAGTCAGATAAGGGTGTGGCTGTGGTAGAAATGCCACCGCCACCGTTACCAGCAAGAGAAAGACCTCCACCACAGCTGCCGCAGATCAAGTGGTCAGGAAATACAATGTATTTGACTGATGGACCACTGAAACATTCAAGGAACTCATCACAAAGTTTTGACTCTGTTAAACTGAATGTGACTCTAGCGTCATCAAGAGACACTACAGCAACCAGCAACCCTGATATGTCCACTAGTAGTGAAGAGTTCTCGCGAGCAGCGGACAGGTTGAATATCCGTGCAATGCCAAATGTGACACCTAATGGAGCTCGGAGGCTCTCAGGTGATGGTTTAGACAACCAACATACAGCAGAAAATCTGAGACTTGGCATGCAAAAGTTACTCCAAGCACGACAGAAACATGCCGGTCTCGACCATACAAGTAGTGACACGGAATCTCGTAGTTCAAAGAGCGATACACGTGCATCCACATCGGATCTCCAAGAACGGCCAGTATCAGCCCCATTCAAATACCTCTCAGATGAATCTCTTACAGCCAATAAACCCTCAAAGAACCATGTCAGTCACATAAAACATGATTCAGACTCTAGTCTCGCAGACAAGCTATCGCCCAGAGCTTTCTTGTCTTCTGCATTTACACCTGTTGGATCAGTTGGTTCAGCGTTTAAGAAGACACGGAGTCGTGCTAAGTTAAAGGAGATGAGGTCCCCATCAGCTCCGCCCATCCCCAATTACCATGGTGATGATGAAGACAGTGGAGAGGAGGAGGTTAATGATATTATAAAGAGGTAAATCACATTAATGGGTTACTGTATACTTGGTATTATTTATGCAGGTTAATGTTTGAGATTTTTTTAAACCATCATTATTTTCAAGCTCCAAAATTTTTACCAGAGATGTGCAAAACTGCTCAGATTTAAAACTATGTGAATCACACTTAAAATCGCAAAATTTTGGCACCTGCAAAAATAACCTGCTGTACAGTATTAATAGAGTTCTGGGTGGTTATTTAACACATGGTTCCTTTGAATGGCTAAAACAATAACAGTTTTAGGTTTCCAGCATGTACGTGTATCTTTAAACCCCGATTGAAGGATTTTGACATAGTGGTAACTTGGCACAAAATGTTAACATTATTAATATGTGTAAAAGATAACATCGGGTCTTGTATGATCAAGGTCTAAGTTATACTTGAGGGTTTTAGTTTAGATCAGTTAAATTTTGTGTTTTAATTTTGTTTTATGCATATTGTTTTGTAACTCAGACAGAAATTCGCAAAATGACAATGACATAAGATTTCTAATACTTTAACATTATGCAAATATGAATACCAACATGATCTGTTAAAATAAACACTACATTAACCTTTTGTGTTAAGAAATGTGAATTGTCACTATTTTGCAGAAAACATTTTATTATTGACTAGAAACTATAAATTAAATTTTAATCTAAAGGCTTTGAAATATGCCTGTTATCCATGGGCGAACAGTGTAGATTCAGATCAGTCACCACATCAGTGACATCTGATCAAAATCAACAGTTTTTAAAGAAGTACACAATGTAAATCCTGATAAGATGTCACAGCTGTGCAGGGTGATCTGGATCTTCACTGTTTGCAATGCGATAAAACCTGTATATAAAGAAAATGGTTAATTCTTCAGAGTGATTTGTTGTTAAATAAGCAGGTTACAGAGGGATAAAGGATTGGGACAGAATGTGATGGATGCAGACATTCCTGTGCTACCCAACAACTTCACACAGATCAACAAGGTAAGTCTACAGTTGTTTTCTTATTATATATACTACTCGAAATTTGATAAGGATCACTTAAGATTGTATTTCTTCCTTACATAAGGTTGAAACGATAAAAATATTTGCTGTGATTCTTAAATTTGTTCATTTGAGATAAGCGGTGTGCCAAAAAAATGAGCCAACAAACTGTTGAAGCAAAACAGCAATTGAAACTTGGTGGGGTAGGTACTTCGTGATAAAACAGAAAGCGATCCCCATCAAATTTTGAGTAGTATACAGTACCAGCATTAATCAGAGATGAAGATCTTCCTTATTAGGAAGATAAATACCAGTGTTGTAGCAGGAAGTTTGGAACATGCACAAAGATTTCCAGTCCAGATAGTCATGTTGAGTAATATTTATAAAATAGGTTATACCTACATGTATACAGTATCTTACAATGGACCACAGCAGGTCTTCTTGCCCCTTCTTAGGGTTATGGACAGTCATGTCTCTTCTTTGATTTAAACCCAAGTTGTAACAAAATAATTGTTCAGCTTGTCACCACGAGCCTTCATTTGTCAGACACAAACATGGTTTGGTTCTTAAACTATTTGCTTGATGCACAATATTATGTCAATTCTGGAAAGCGTTTTACCCATGGATAAGCCATTATTTACAGGGGAAATGCTAACTTGGAGGAAACTAGGTCAGTGGTTGAAATGTTGGACACCCGATCTAGTGGTGACTTTGCACAACACATGGCTCTTTACTAGAAATGGTAGCAGTCGTAAAATGTGATTAGTATTTGTTTCAAGAATATATTCGTCATTAGTTTAAATTAAATTAGTTTGTCAGTCCTAGCAGGTTATTTTGGTTTCTGTACAGACATTTCTGGGTATACATAATTAATCTATAGATAATTTCATATTTATCATAAACTTATTGTCTATAATAAGTATTAGATCAATCATTAATGAATATAGAGCACTAATAAAAGCAATGCATTTTGCAATGAGCAGATAACTGTTGTGTTAAAACTTCTAATTTATGTTTGAATTAAGTCCCTTTGCAAAAAAGAGGTTCTATAGATATCTGTTGGTGGCTTCTTCTGCAGTGTCTCCACACTTGAAAAGATGTAACACAGTTCTCAGCTGTACAGCTGGTCCTCAGAGAGAAAACTTCATGTAGTCGTTGTGCAAAGTGTCCCCAAATTTGGTTTCTCTTTATAATCCAGGATCCTAGGCCAAAGATAAAAAAATCTAAGTTTTGAGGCCAGTCTAAAATATTCAGCATCCAAGTCAAGTTTCAATTTCAGCCAATCAGATTCTGCTCTCCAATTTAAGTTTTATGATCTTGGACAGTGCTGTCAGTGTTACAGTTGAATGATTTTGTTAGATTTAAGTCAAGCATGTCTATAAATGATCAATTTTGGAAAGGTGGATGAGTTTTTTATGCCCCCGCCATGAAATGGCGACGGGCATTAAGAGTTGCTCCTGTCCGTCCGTCCGTCTGTCCGATATTCTTGTGAACGCAACTCCTCCTACACTACTGGTGGGAATTTAATGAAACTTGACCACAATGCTTGGCCTGATATGTTGTTGTGCATGAAGGTGGGGTTTCGCTCTTACATGTTCCGTTCAGAAGTTATGGCCCTTTGATACTTCCATTTACATTAGTTTTAATAGGAGTATATCTCGTGAACGCAACTCCTCCTACACTACTGGTGGGAATTTAATGAAACTTGACCACAATGCTTGGCCTGATATGTTGTTGTGCATAAAGGTGGGGTTTCGCTCTTACATGTTCCGTTCAGAATTTTTGGCCCTTTGATACTTCCATTTACATTAGTTTTCATAGGAGTATATCTCGTGAACGCAACTCCTCCTACACCTCTGCTGGGAATTTGATGAAACTTTACCACAATGCTTGGCCTGATATGTTGTTGTGCATAAAGGTGGGGTTTTGCTCTTACATGTTCCGTTCAGAAGTTATGGCCCTTTGATACTTCCATTTACATTAGTTTTAATAGGAATATATCTTGTTTCTTATATTTTGTGTTAAGCAAAATATGCATTTTGCCCATAACTTTAAAACTACTTGAGATACTGCCTTGAAACTTGAAATATATTTTCACCATCAAAATCTACATCATAACCAACAAGACCCATAACCCTGCTTCCAATGTTTTTCAAATTATGCCCCTTTTTCACTTACATTTTGTGTTAAGAAAAAGAAAAATATACACTTTGCCCTTAATTTCTTTTGGAATGGAGGGATTTCTAAATAACTTGGCACAAATGTTCACCATAACAAGGCGGTGTGTTGTGACAATACCCATGCCTGTAGGTCCAAGGTCAAGGTCACTGTTACTAAAAATAGAATTTTCTTGCAAAATCTTGTAAGCTCTGTAACTTTGTTATTTCTTATTGGATTTTTGAATAACATGGTATAATTGTTCACCATATCAAGACGGTATGTCACATACATGCCCAAGCCTTTAGGTCGAAGGTCAAGGTCACTGTTACTAAAAATAGAATTTTCTTGTCCGGGCTGTTACTTTGTTATGAATGGAGGGATTTCAAAATAACTTGGCACAAATGTTCACCATGACAGGGCGATGTGTCGCGCACCATGCCCATGCCTGTCGGTCAAAGGTCAAGGTCACTGTTACTAAAAATAGAATTCTCTTGTCCGGGCTGTTACTTTGTTATGAATGGAGGGATTTCAAAATAACTTTGCACAAATGTTCACTATGACAAGGCAGTGTGTCCGAACAATACCCAAGCCTGAAAGTCCAAGGTCAAGGTCACTGTTACTAAAAATAGAATTCTCTTGTCCGGGCTGTAACTTTATTATAAATGGAGGGATTTCAAAATAACTTGACACAAATGTTCACCATGACAGGGCGGTGTATCGCATACCATGCCCATGCCTGTAGGTCAAGGTCACTGTTACTAAAAATAGAATTCTCTTGTCCGGGCTGTAACTTTGTTAGGAATAGATTGATTTCAAAATAACTTGACACAAATGTTCATCATGACAAGATGGTGTGTCCCGTACCATGCCCATGCCTGTAGGTCCAAGGTCAAGGTCACTGTTACTAAAATAGAATTTTCTTGTCAGGGTTGTAACTTTGTTAGGAATAGAGTAATTTCAAAATAACTTGGCAGAAATGTTCACCATGACAAGGTGGTGAGTCATGTACCATGTCCATGCCTTTAGGTCCAAGGTCAAGGTCACTGTTACTAAAAATAGAATTTCCTTGTCCGGGCTATAACTGTTTTGAATGGAGGGTTTTCAAAATAACTTGGCACAAATGTTCACCATGACAAGGCGGTGTGTTGTGTACATTACCCATGCCTGTAAGTCCAAGGTCAAGGTCACAGTTACTAAAACTTGAATTTACTTGTTCGGGCTATAACTTCTTTATGAAGGAAGGGATTTCAAAATAACTTGGCACAAATGTTCACTATGACATTGCATTGCATTACCACCAACTTCTTCACAGTCATTTCCATAATGAGAAGACAACAGTGCCACAAATACAAATAATTTACTTGATCATCAAGTTTATGCATATTCTTATAATTACTCCAACATCACTGTCTTTGAAATGCTATTATTCCCATCATTGCACTTTAGTATCTGAAAACGATGCATAGTTGGGGCATCCGTGTCCTATGGACACATTTCTAGTTTTAAAAGGCCTTGAAAAAAGTCTGTTTTCACAGATAAAGAATTCTTCCAATAAAATCTTGACAGTGTTTTTCAGGGTACTCAAGATATTTTAAGTATGTTGAGCATTCTTTCCCTCTTGACATGTTCGGGATAGGGTCACCAGGAATCATTATGAAGTGAGCTAATCAATCACACAGGGACAGGTTAAAGATTTCAACTTTCAAGACTGCAGTCTCCATGGCTGATATCAATACAAAAGACACTTTTAACTGCAATTGGGACGGCTATTATTTCTGGCATTTTGCATTTGATTCACATGAATTGTACAATTGCAATATAAAAGATTGTGATGTCTTAATGTTTAGTGTCAACGCTCTGGTTAAGTGTGGTCAGACATTAGTATTTGAAATTTACTCAGATTGTTAGATTGGTGTGTTGGGATAGAGGACAGTAATTAACCTGAAGAAAATTGTAAAAAGGAATTGAATTATAAAATATGTTTGTCAAGCTCTCATATCACCATTGAAAACTCTAAAATACTGAACAACAATAGCATATGTGAATATTTTCAAAAACAGTAGACTATGATAAAATAACTCACTAGTGTAGACCTTTATATATCCATATATGGATTTTATATGCAGCCAGTGTAGATCCAGATCAGCTAGCACATCTGTGTCATAAGGATCTATACTGGATGATTATTAGTTAGAAATAACCTAATGAATCTAAAAGAAAACAGTGTAGATGGCACAGATGTGGCAGCTGATTTGGATCTACACTTTCCCCCGTCTACATCATATCTAAAAAGTAAAGGAATAGAATGTGGGTCATCACTGTTGTTGTTGTAGTTAATTTAGTTAATCACTGGTTGAACTTTTCTTTTGCCTCTGAACTAGGACATTATTGTGTGTGGGCAAACAATATTGGTCCATTTAATTTGTAGATTTTATCTGATAAGGGAACCTGCTGGACCATTGAAACTTGCTTTGGGCAGTTCGAAAATTGAATATTGAAATTAGATGATTGATTTTAGACCCGTGTCATCTGTCTATTTGAACGTTATTGATTAAGTTTGCAAGCAGTTTATACAGTTGACTGATTAAATTAGATGTCAAGATGTAAGGAAAGGTTTTTTTAATCAAAATGTTTAATATATCAACAAGCTCAGATTTTAATTTTGGTCTGTTTATTGTTATATATAAGTTAAGCAGGGACAGACAGCTGTTTAATACCTGGTCTAAACAGAGTGTCAAAAATTTAAAGAAAAATTTCAAACTCAAAGTTCAATAAAGTTACTGTTTTTTACCATATTTGTAGACCCAGATCAGCTTGCATACTGATTTGGGTCTACACTGCACACAATTTGTTGGGTATGTTCCTTGAACTTCAAACATGGAATGATGGCTCTTCTTCTATTACAGAAATAATCCATACTGATATAACAAGAGAAACATCCATTGAAACCTTAGTCAATAATTTCCCCTTTTCTCAATACAATGATTTTAATCCATGAATGAACAGTATAGATCCAGATCAGTCATCACATTTGTGCCATCTGATCAGGATCTACACTGTTGGCTTCTTAGTAAGAAATTACTTAATGAATCAAAAAGTGAATAGTGTAGACCCTGATCAGAAGGCACAGAATTGCCGTCTCCATTTTCTGTAGATCACCAAAAATTGAACTTCAACTTGTATACATTTACATGATTTAGTGACTGCACATACACTATTTATCACATAGGATGTTAGTGCATGTGCACATACAATAATGTTGCAGAAAAATTTGTTTACTAGGCAGAAATCTGCTTTACAGAACAAATGTCCATGCTCTTTTGCCAGATTCGATCTACATTGAAAAATTCTTGACTGTCATTGGCCCACAAATAAATGCATACACCATCATTCTAGTTTGTGAGTCATACGCAAAGAAATTAAATCTATAAAACGAAAAGTTACAGTTGGCAAACATGCTATTTATTTATATTAATTAATTGACAATTGTAACGATATTTTAGGCCTCAGTAGACAGTTTTTATTTCCTTAAGTCTCCTTCAGTTGTCTCCTATTTTGATATACAATGTATTTAACCTGTCATAATATTATAAGTTAAGGCCAACATTTATCCATGGCAATTGTTTGTTTTAACCCTTTCCTGTACAGACACACCTTTATTGCTAGGGCGAACAGTTTAGATCCAGATCAGCCGGCACATCCATGCCGTCTGATCAGGATCTAAACTGTTCGCTCTTTGATTTATTAGGTTATTTCTGACCAAAATGCGACCAGTGCAGATCCTGATCAGACGGCACGGATGTGCCGGCTGATCTGGAGCTACACTGGGCGCACATGCGTAAAAAAGCGTATCTATCCAGGAAAGGGTTAAGGGTTGACTGATTTAGGCCTTCTATAAAATAAGTGTTGCTGTTCCATTTTGACAGTAAAAAAGTCATTTAAGGTTTGTAAATTTGTGGTGTCACATATTGAAAATATCTTTAACCATTTACTCCATAAATGTAAGTTTCATCATGTTTGCAGTAAGGGTAGAATCAGCTCCAACATCCAGTGCCCAAGGTTATAAAACTCAGCATGGAAACCAGTCTCAATTCTCAAGCATCTGATTGGCTGAAATGGCGACTGGTCGCCATTTCAGCCAATCAGATGCTTGAGCTTTGAGACTGGTTTCCAAACTCAACTTTATAACCTTCAATCCTGATCTGGATCTTAACTATGCTCTTCTTGATCATATATAACCTAATGAGTCTAACAGCATACACTTAATATCCTAATAAGACAGCACGGATGTGCTGGCTGATCTGGATCTACACTCTTGGCCTTTGGGATACAAAAAATGTTAATATTATCTTTTATTTCTATTCCTTAAAAATTTAATATACGATGTTACAAAATTTTATCATGAAGGAGTTAAAAGTCTAAATGTGGCTAATTTACAAATTTCACAGATCATAATCACTTTAATTCGCTTAATTTGTACATTTGATCTTATAAATTATTTTATGTTCGTGTTACCAAGAAATCAATAAATTAATCAAATCCCACAGTTTAATTCAAATTTTCAGTTGTGTGTCCTCATTCAATAATACAGAATTAATATGAACCAAGGCACATCAATCTTCTTATTCTTAATGTTAATTATAAATAATTCTTCATTAGTATTCACACAATATGAATTTTGTCAGTGTATACATTGTTTCATATTAACCAATCATCTTTTGTGTGTTCTAATTCAAATCTTCAGATTATGGTAATATTTCAGACGCTGATAATTGAAATAAAAACAAACATCGCCTTCATGTAAACTATTTAGCCTTATCTAAATCATTTCATCTTTTCATGATGATGTGGTAGCTTCTCAAGATTACGCTAATGGTTTTAGGCTAAAAATTTGTCCTTCTCATTTGTCATATAGCCACAACCTGTTTGATAAAGATCATACCTTTTAGAGTGTCGCATTTGTTTGCATGATCTCTTACGCACGATAAGGTTGCACGCTCATTGACTCACTTCTTTTGAATTGGAGGATTTACAGTTCCCATAGTTTCCGGCGGTTTGAAAATATTGGATTTGGTATTTTGAAATTGACAAGGATTTTTCATAAGGTATGTTAAAAGGATAATTTTAAAACCTTCATGTTAAAGGGATAATTTTGAAACCTTTATGATGAATTGATTATACTGTGCAAATGGTGAATTATAATTATGTAGCATTTTAGTGTCATTAAGTGAAAATGGTGTTTCTTAGTGAAAGTATGTGATTAAAATCAAGTGTTGACAGTTTGCTTGATGGTTTGGATGTTGGAGTACTGGAGGAAAAGATTTTTAAGCAACAAATTAAATTTAAACAAAAATGAGTCATGGATATTTTCAGCTGAAATCAAAGATGTGTTAAGAAAAAGTACAGATATGAACTGGAGAAAATCTTTTCCTTATAAATAACTTTTTTCTCATGGACAAAAGATAGTTAGGCAGAAAAGCTAGCCTAAGGAGTTGTTTCTGTGAACATTTGAATTGGGAAAAAAACAAGTGAATTCAAGGGAGGCAACTATGTTACAGCTGTATTTGCTGGTAAGTAGATTATAAACCTTGTTTCATATGTTCTATACACTTTGTATAGACTGTTTATGCAGATAGTTACCTTCTTTGTGAACTTAGTCTATTTATATATATTGGGGTACTCATTCCCCACTCTACTGCTATTTCTGTCACTGTCCTTATCATTCCCTCCACCCCCCACCCCAACTCCGTTTCTTATTTCCTTTAGTTTTCCTTGTGTTGCCAGAATGTAATATGATGAGATTAAAGGTATTGTAGTCATGTATCCTTTGATATAGCTTACAACATATATTTAGCAATAGATTTGGTTTACATAATATGTGAAGGAGGGATGTGGAAGCCTAGGGAGAGATTGGCTGGGGAGAGTTCTTGTTATGTTAGGTGTGTTATGTGGGGCAGTGCATCAAAATGAGTTGTTTTGTTTTTTTTGCACATCTTTTACTCAATTTGCTTTTAGATTCATTATTAGTTAATTCTGACCAATATGTGACCAGTGCATATCCAGATCAGATGACATGAATGTGCTGGCAGATCTGGATCTACACTGGTTGCACATGTGTTGAAACATATATAATGGAGTAAAGGGTTAATTTTATGTATGTCACCTATAGGTGTGTGTTGATATCACATGTATATATTTAACAAGCTAAAACTATTTAAATCTATATGGATTTATGCAAATGAGTAAAACCTGCATTATCACTATGAGAAAAGTAATTACAACTTGTTATTCAAAATTATTTTAATTATCTATATTAAGGGCTGTACATCACAGTCAAAGGGCAAAATTTCTAATATGATTCAGAGTCATAGGGTAAAAATAGGCTAAAATTTCAAATATGAATTTGAGGAAAAATAATCAGCAACACCCAGAATTTAATATTATAATGTTATTAATCAAGTGATTTCATATTGGCCTTGTTATTGGGTCGAAGGCCGAGGGCTAATGTGACTGCCCGAGGCCCAATAACATGGCCATTATGAAATCACTTGATTAATGACAATTTTATTAATTAACAGACTAAAACCATCAAACTCATCGAACCATCAACTGGGCCAATACGGGAAATGCTGGGTCAATATGAGAATTGCTGGGCCAATATGAGATAGTTAATTAATAAAGGAATATGTTATTCATTTGTAACTATATTGCTTTTGCACAATCAGTCCATACAAAATAGTGCTTAAGCTAAACATCTGAAGTAAGGTTTAGGAGAAAACTGCATAATATTTTTTATAGTTTTGAGACAGCCCTTACTTATCCCTTTCCTCCGGAGACACACCTTGATTGCACTGTTCGCTTTTTGATTTGTTAGGTTATTTTTGACAAAATGCGACCAGTGCAGATCCAGATCAGATGGTATGGATGTGCCTGCTGATCTGGATCTACACTGGTCGCACATGCATATAAATGCATATATATAGAGAGGAAAGGGTTAAGAATGAAAAAAAGCCTTGCAGCCTTAATCTGGGTCTGTAACCCTGGTTGCAAATGTAAGATTATTTGTTTGGGATGAGCAGACTATGAGTTTAACCCTTTCCTGTATAGATACACCTTTATTGCTAGGGCGAACAGTTTAGATCTAGATCAGCCGGCACATCAGTGCCGTCTGATCAGGATCTAAACTGTTCACTTTTTGATTCATTAGGATATTTCTGACCAAAATGCGACCAGTGCAGATCCTGATCAGACAGCACGGATGTGCCAGCTGATCTGGATCTACACTGGTCGCAAATGCAGGGGTTTTTTTAAGGAAGAGGGGAAGACGCTGGACTCTGGTCAAAAGGGGAAAAATGCGTGAAAAATACAAAATTGGGGAAAATTTAGTTTATTATACACTCTTACTTGTATTAGCTACAGTGAATGTTTATACTCAAGTTTATGCTTCTGTCTATCTTTTTTACTTTAGCTTTCATTACCAAGCAGTCTATTTAGCATACAGAGGCATATCTCTTTGTTATCTGTTCTTAAACAGTACAAGAATAAGTTTATTTATACTTGCTCACTTTCGGAGCCTGCTTAAAATGTATCCATTAATAGTGTGTTTTGAATCAAAATCATTTCGGATGCAAGATTTCCAGAAATATTTTGTTTAGACCAGTGCTTGGGTAGTTATTGATAATTTCCAACTTAATTGCTGAATTTCCCAAGAAAATTCAATATTGCTGCTCAAAAGGAGGGTTTGAGCAATTCCACTGCCCCCCCCCCCCCCCCCCCCCCCCCACCTTGATACGCAAATGCTAATACAACACGCGACGAACGATGATTAATGATCGTAAAATTTCACGGTACTTTGACTTTTAAATGTCGCAATAATTAAATATTTAATGTAGTTGTGAGTCACGTCGTAAATTTGGACATCAATGAATTCTCCGGAAGATACGGGATATAAAATTCTTGGGATAAAAATGATTGCCCGGCACAGTTTTAAATGTGTGTTTCACCTGACGATTCGTATTTTTGTGACAGAACATGGCGCCGTATTCTGTTGTTCATATTTTGCATTATTCGTCGTTTGTTTTACCTTACAGTGCAAACAAGCCGCATCCGTTTAAAAGCACGACCAAGACAATATACAACAGCTACATGTAGCAATTTACTCAGTTAATCTTCAATTAATTGTCAATTATCAAAACAACAGATTCTTTTTTTGCCCGGTGTCAGAATACATTCCTCGGCGATAATTAGACCGGCGTGCGCATGTGTTTACTCGACTGGTTGGTATTTTAAAGTGGGCGGAGCTAATTGTTTTAGCAAAACATCTTTTACTATCTATCGTAAACGGTGTGACCTGAAAGATTATAGGCGGGGTTTAAATTTACTACGACTGTCTACATTGACGGTTGTGATTTTCTTTTTAGGAAGTCCACGTGACGTATGTTGTCGAGAAATTCGGCGGACGGGTGGTATTTAAGCCGTAATTTACGGCCGTACGCTCGCTAACGGTACTCAAATGTTGTAAAATCCACTTAAAACTGGCAGGTAGAATGCCTTTATTCCCAACACGACGAAAATCCATTACCAGTAATGTTTTAGTTGACGACCAGGATACACTACACAGTGTCTGTGACGTAGCGAATCTAAATTTAGTAACATTCGACAAATAATACTAGGTTGCGTACGTACCTAATTCCTAACAAATATTCGTGAAATTAGTGCAGATTTTGGATGAAATAGAATAAAAATGACTATAAATTAAGCTTCTGTTTACGTTTTGCTAAAAAATTATCACTTTACAAGGGGGAAAGTGATTTGCGTTGGGGAAAACATTTTCGTTGGGGAATTTTTTTTCCTGGGGAAGACGCCGACTATCGGCGTCAGTTTGTTAAGGAAAAAAAAACCTGACATGCGTAAAATACGTGTAATTCCAGGAAAGGGTTAAATACATTATACCAATAAAATTAATACCGATCGAATCTTGGCAACAGTTGCTTTCTGTAGGTGCATGAAAAACAGAAAAAATATCTTAACCCTTTCCTCCATATACACGCCTATATGGCATGAGCGAACAGTGTAGATCCAAATCAGCTGGCACATTTGTGCCAGCTGATCACGATCTGCACTGTTCGCTGTTTGATTCCTAAGGTTATTTCTGACCAAGAAGCGAATAGTGTAGATCCTGATCTACACAGATCGCCTATGTGATAAAAGGTGTATATATGGAGTAAAGAGATAAGCAGACTATGAGTTTTAATGTGTTATACTGATTGCAGCATGGCAACAATAGTTTTCTGCAGGTGCATGAAAAACAGAAAATATATCTCTTAAAGAATGTTTTAAAATTCTATAATGAAGTTAATCATTGATGTTGCACATTATCGCCTAACAGCTTTTGAACAGTTGTGTAAATATGTGATGGGGATTTGTGAAGATTTATGAAGCCTTTATCTCTAACTCAAACACATAAAAATATGGCCATTTGTGATCATTCCATAAAATGGTGCATTTTGATTTATGAAACTTATTAAATTATCTCTTCAAAAACATGAATTTAACTATAGATATAAAAGAAGTATGTCTGTTAAATAGCTTAGTTATTTGATGAATTGTAAATTGTTGGTTGAAGATTTTTTCTAATATCTAATAATACCTTGTCATGGAATAGAACACAGATAGTTTTGGTAGAATTTGTAAAATGGAAATTTAATATATAAACATGAATACATGTTAGTATGACGAGCTAGTATAGGACAATATATATGAAGATGAAACTTCTTAATACTTGAGGGATGTGTTTCCTTTCTGTAAAGAATATTAAATTTTGTTAAAGAAGAAATATATGTTTTTTTGCCAGACAATTTATATGAAGACAAAACTTCTTCATACTGAAGAGGATGTGTTTCCTTGAAGTAAAGAATATTTGATAACATAGAAATATATTACATTTTTGCTGGGTATGATTAATCATTGTGCATTTAACTGTGAAACGGTGAATTGGCAATATCGAAAATGATTGTGATAATATTTGTTTAATGGTTAAGCACATAAACTGTTAAAAAAAGTTTGTATGAAATGTTTATGAAAGACATGAATTTTTTTCCGAAGACTGGTATAGTGTCATTTCGTTTGGGAAGGTACCAGTCTTTTTGTTTACCAGCTGTCAGTCAGCCATTGTCTACGACGCAGGTAAGTCTTCGTGAAGCCTTAAGCATGGGATACAGCTGTTGTACATGGGTGAAAAGTGTAGATCCAGATCAGCCAGCACATCTGTACCATCTGATCAGGATCTACACTATTTGTTTCTTGGTTAGAAATAAGCTTATGAATCAAGTGAAGGGTTATTACTGACCAAGAAGCGAATAGTGTAGATCCAGATCAGATGCCACAGATTGCCTGCTTATCTGGATCTACATTGTTTGCATATGCAATAATTTACATATATATTATTAAGTAAAGCATTAAGTTCCATTTCCACAAACTTTCAAATAATCTTTTATCTGTGACACATTTGAAAGCGGTGTTAACCCAGTGCCCATCGTTATAAAGCTATGCATGGAAACCAGTCTCAAATCTCAAGCATCTGATTGGCTGAAATGGCGACCAGTCGCCATTTCAGCCAATCAGATGCTTGAGATTTGAGACTGGTTTCCATGCTCAGTTTTATAACCTTCAGGCCAGATGTGCCAGCTGATCTGGATCATAAAACTAAATCTGGAGACCAGTCTCAAATTTCAAGCATCTAATTGGAATGGTCGCCGTTTCAGCCAATCAGATATTGAGATTAATTGAGACTGGTCTCCAATCTTAGTTTTATGATCATGGGCCCAGCTGTGCTTTAAAGTTTCAGGACGTTATGATTATAAATTGTAGTTTAAAAGAGTTTGATCTAATAGTCTATTGATCTTAAGTAAATAGATTACTTGTAAACTAGAAACTTCCTGAATTTAAATGTGATTGCTTGACTAACCATTAGGTCCATGGGATAAAGCTGTAATCTCTTGCGAGACCAGTGTTGGTCCAGATCAGCCGGTACATTTAATAAAGATCTTTTTTGACCAAGCAGCGTACATGGTAGATCCACACGGGATGACAGGCATGTGCCAGCTGATCTGGATCTACATTGGTGGCCCATGATCAAATGATATCCTTGTAGTTAAAGGTTAAATTGCCATGGATCTCTGAAATATGTGTATGCTCAGAGTGAACACTATAAGCTTTATATAAAAGAAAATATGTTTAAAAAATGAAATAATTGATCTGTTTAATGCTTTTGATTTTTATCTTTAATAAGCGTTTTCTTTAAGATTGTAGGCATGATTTCTTCATCTATGAGTCAGTATAAACTTTACAAAGTTTAAGAGCCATCTTAAGTCGACATTGCACTGTCATTGGTAAAACATAAAAATACCAAAATCTTTGTAACAGCAAAATGCTGTTCAGTGATACTTTTCACAGATAAATGTTATTAATATGTTTTTTTGCATAATTAAAAACATATTGGAACAGTGAAATAAAATTATTAGGTTTAATTTCAATGGCAAGATTTATTTCTGCATTTAAATAATTAAATATTAACTATTAAGGGGATCTAAAAACAACACATTTTTTGTGGCCTGAGGGTCATTTTGTAAGAGTGACTCAAATATCTCTATAATTGGCCTGGGTTCACACTTGTACTTGTTGGTGCCTATGATGTTGCACTTATTAAGTAATTAACAAATGCCATCACCTTATTTGGCAAACTGTGAAAATAAATATATTGACACCTCAAACAATCACATTAAAAGAGAAATGAATGCCGAGATGTTAATCATCTCTAATCACTTAAGATAATTAGGTGCTGATTGGTTTATAATTGGCTGCATTTTGGTCATCATTTTCTATCATAGGAAAAGAATTAATTTTTCATTTTATGCTGATAGGTTTGTTCTAATTTAGGAATAAGTGAAGGTCTCCTAAAATTTGAGAAGGAGAAAGCTTTCCATGTCACAAAGTGAAAGAGAATTTAAAAGAAGGGTAGAAAGATAGACAATTGGTGATTTTGTGTTGACTGTGAGGCAAATTATTGACTAATTAAGTGTGCATAACAGAATGGTTGCTAGCCAAGGACCTAACAGTGCAGATAACAGAATGGTATATAACCAGGGACTTAACCGATCTAGGAGCTGTGTTCTGTATTTGAAAAAGAAGTTGGGAGTGCTTCAGATACCTTCTGTGAGTTTGGTTATATGTTATATTATGTTATTAATCTTTAATAAGGTAATTCACAATTTCAATCTCCAGATAACTGCTATGCTATGACATTTAGTTAGATCTGGCTTTAGAGAGATTGGTCAATTCATTACTTTTGAACAGAGGAAGTATCAACATTTATCCAGCTGGAAGATTATGTATTTTGGGTTAATAGCCATGGGGCATTCAGCAGTTTTGAGCCCTCCAGAAATTTGTCATGTGTCCATTTTATTTTTCAAGAGGTTCCTCCATTGCTAGCGGAACAAGAGTTTTAATCTTTACTCCATGGGAAAATAACCCATGGACAAACAGTGAATATACAGATTTCCTGGCACATAATTTGTACTCTGTTAGGTCCAGTTTTTCAGCAAACAATTATGTGATAACAAAGTTTTATTTTATAGCTAGGTACCATTTGTAAAATGCTTGAAATATTTAAATGAATCACTTAATCAGGGATGTTATTTCTTGTTCATGAAAATAAAACAAAAAATATGTGCTTAAAATTTGAACTATTTGAAGTTGAATTTCTATTTGTAGATTTAAAAGTATTGATCATATCACCAGTCCCAGTTCTTTGTTAAAATGACTTTACAATATTTGAAACTATCATTTTGATAAATAATGGTGTATGTTTTCATACTGGTTTATCATTCCATGATCTCCCAATATTAACTATTAGCGTCAAGATTTAAATCGCTTAATTGGGGAAGATCATATCGGCCAGAAATCAAGCTTGGATTCGAACAAACATCATAGTGTGCATAGAAGATACAAAATTAATCTTTCTGTAAACATTAGAAAGTCCCGAATGTCCTCCTCAGCGGGATGTCTTTATTTGAACTAAAGTTTATCTTGTTAAAGTTTATGTTTTAAGAAATTACCCCAAGTCAAGTTTTTTACCCAGCAACTGCACAAGTTTGGTTTCAACAGAGGAATTTAGAGTTGACCACATGAAGTTAAGGATGTTTAATTCTGTAACATTCTGGACATACATAGCATGCTTGCCTTGCTATGCTATTGAGTAATTCGAGTTATGTAGTAGCCAGTAGATGCCTGGTCAAATCTGTTGCACTATGTACAGTTTAATCAACCAATTTGTTTCTGAAATAGTGGTCATTAAAGGGGATTTTAGGACTTTAAATAAAGGACTTTAAATAACTATATTCATATGACTGTTAAGGTCTTCAAATTCTTTATA
Organism: Corbicula japonica; assembly: GCA_038501625.1. Classification (NCBI taxonomy): domain Eukaryota; kingdom Metazoa; phylum Mollusca; class Bivalvia; order Venerida; family Cyrenidae; genus Corbicula; species Corbicula japonica. Next base: position 4,870,600 of record JAZAYU010000007.1, read on the forward strand.
CATCTGTGAAAGAATTTCGGAAATATGAACATAAATGACACACATACAGCTGTCTGAACTTGCTAATTTGATACTTATGGAGGCAGCCATTTTGAATGTCTACCAGTGACATCACCAGTTCTTGTGCACATTTTTGCATGTATTTAATTAAGAATATAATTATCGATGTAGCACTTATTATAATAAAAAAATATGTTCACAATAAATGTGTTCAAAGGTAGCAAGGGCATAAAATTGGGAAAAACAACAACAAAATTTTCACAATAAATGTTATTTACAATTTAAAAATATTTACTGCAGCATTGTTAATATGAGGTTGGTGATGTTGTTCTAAGACGTTTAGTTTTTTATTGGTGGTTAAGTAAAATTGGTTGACAACTTCTTATTTTTCAACTGAAGTCTTTGATTTTTTCATGGGCTTTTCATTAAACTGATTAGATAAACTTGGATCTTACGTTGGAAATCTCATGTTTCCTCTACAGTGCACAGTTTGTTTGCTCATGTCATAACAGCTCAATATTTACATTAAATTAGCACCTGCATGTCAATTTAATGAAACTACGTCATTCGGAAGTCAAAGATGTTTACTACTGTTATTATTTATGTGTCCTTGGAAGTTAATTTATTTTTTTTGATTGAAATTAGGAAGTCTGCATCACAAATAATATTATGGAAGTGAGAGAAATTAGGAGGTCTGCCTAATTAGATATTTATATAAGCTGTATCCATAGAGTAAAGGGCTAAAGTAAAACCTGTCTTAAAGACCATGTGCAGCAACATTCAGACCACCTATATAATAAGGCCATTATTTTAATGTCCCTTTTAATAGATTTTGTGCGTGGTTATACCCCAAAGTGAAGACCAGCTAAATTTTAAGAGCACTTTGATCAGTCCTTGAGGTTCTCTTAATAGAGAGGTTTCACTGTATGCACCTTTAAACTTTGAATTTCTGTGTTGAACCCTGGTTATTTTCTGGAAAGCTTTCCAAAGTGCTGACCAAGCCTCACTTCCAGCAAAAACAGGATAATATAGATGAGATTTATTGAATGAAAGACAGTCACAGCTGTAAACCCTGATTGCGCAAATGTGCAGACTTGTGCATTTTGTGAATGCAAAATTGTATAATTGAATTATTGGCTATCATGTGTCAGTTAACAAAAAATTTTCTTTTTATCATTTACGTAGTCAAAATATGATAAAGAGCCAACCCCACCATCATGAAATTGGCAGTGATTTAAAAGTATATAGATATTTTAAATAAATCTCTGACATTCAATCATTAATTTGTGTTTAAATTAAATTTTAGGGGGTATACTTGAAAGGCAAGTAAATATTTTTATTACGATAATACACTTGCTATTTGATTTACCACTTTCTGGCAATCTGATTAAAAATACAGATAGCTTCCAAATGGTATTGAAAACTGTAGATCCGCTGAATGCTGGGGTGCTGACAATTATCTAAAATAACCATCCATAGAGGGACATAATGAGAGGATTTCTTTATACCCGCTTAACTGTGAAATACAGACGATTTGATCATTACACATTCAATTATTATCACCGTAGGGTATTTCGATATTAAACTTTTTACGATTTTTCAAAATATATTTTATTTAATTGGGCTGAAATTTCATGGTCGTTCTCTATATTTGTTTATTTAAACTCAATTTAGAAATTATTAATCATTTGTCATGTTTTTAAAGTGTTTCTGTAACTACGTACTTGGCATTATGCAAAAATGTGAAGATAACTGGTGAAATTTGAAAGCGATTTTGATGAAATAGAAAATTTTTTGGAATATTTGGGTAAATGAGGATCCTGTAATTTTGATATGGAGAGATATAAGAAGGTGGATTATCTTGGATTATCTCCATGAAGTTGGTTATCTCATCAGTTTTATGAGGAAAGAATTACTTTCATATCAGTGTTCGGAAACATTTTGACACCTCGAAGTGAAGGGAAATCATTTTCTGATGATGTGGAATGAGGCATTTTGTAAAAAAGATGCCATAATGATTTATGGTTTTTGAAGTGTGAATGTGAGAGAGAGAAAAGAAAAGTTCTGATATTTGTACTTGGATTTTTAAGTTGGAACACAATTTAATTCTACAACAATGAGTTTGTTTTTATACAACTCACGGATTACATGAGAAACAAAATGTATCACAACCCATTGAAAAGAAAATTTGCTCCAAAACCACCTATTAAGGTAAGGACATACTATGATTGTAAAAATCATTTACCAGGTTTTCTATGGAAAACCTTACTTATCCTTATTAGATTGGGGTATGTTGTTGGTTTGGGCGGAGGCCAACATTTCATTAAGTTTTTTGTTTAACTTTTTTTTCATTACCGTTTAAGGTAGAGCTTTGAAACTTAACTTATTTTCATTACCGTTTAAGTTAGAGCTTTGAAACTTATTTTTAGACATTACAATAGCAATTAATTAATCAAGACAAGTGTCATAACTCTTGACCTTATTTTGTGATTGTTATGCCCCTTTTTACTTACAATTTAAGAAGAAAACCTGGTTTCAACACATTGTGGCACATCTGTCTGATCAGTGTTTTCACTGTTTGCTTCTTGATCAGAAACAACCAAATGAATCAAAAACTTGAAAAAGCGAACAGTGTAGCTCTTGATCACATGGCATTGATGTGCAGGTTGATCAGGATCTGCACTGTTGGTCCATGTGTTTAAAGGTGTATGTACAGAGTAGAGAAAATCTTTTGCTGTACTGAAGAACTGGTGTGGTTGTTGGGCATTTGTAGATAGATGGGAAAGTAGATTATTATTAACCAATGAATCACAAGAACTTGGGCACTTGTTTGTAGATTATGGTAAGGAAAGGCATTTTTATGCTCCCCGAAGAAATTCAGGGTTGCATATAGTCGCTGCGTTGTCTGTCCGTCCGTCCGTCCATATGTTCGTGTCCGGCCCATAACTTCTTTATTTTAAGTCTGATTTAAAAATTATTTCGCAGAAATGATCACCATACTGAGACGACGTGTTGTGCACAACATTTGGGTTGCTACCTTGAAGGTCAAGGTCACAGCATGACCTTGCAGCAAAATCGTGTCCAGCCCATAACTCTTTTATTTGAAGTTGGATTTTAAAATTATTTCACAGAAATGATAACCATATTGAGACACCATGTCACGTGCAACATTCGGGTCGCTTTCTTGAAGGTCAAGGTCACAGCATGACCTTGCAGCAAAATCGTGTCCGGCCCATAACTTTTTATTTGAAGTCGAATTTAAATATTATTTCACAGAAATGATAACCATATTGAGACGACATGTCGCACGCAACACTTGGGTCGCTACCTTGAAGGTCAAGGTGACAGCCTGACCTTGCAACATATTTGTGTCTGGCCCATAACTTTTTTATTTGAAGTCTGATTTTAAAATTATTTCACAGAAGTGATCACCATAATATGAGAAGAGGTGTCGTGCGCAAGGTTTGGGTTGCTACCTTGAAGGTCAAGGTCACAGCATGACCTTGCAGCAACATCTTGTCCGGTCCATAACTTTGTTACTTGAAATCGGATTTTAAAATTATTTCATAGAAATGATCACCAAAATGAGACAATGTGTCGCGCAACACTTGGGTCACTACCTTGAAGTTCAAGGTCACAGCATGACCTTGAAGCAATATTGTGTCCTGTCTATAATTCTGTTGTTTATAGTTGGATTTAAAAATTATTTCACAGAAATGATTATCGAGGCCACGTGTCACACAATATTTGGGTCGCTTTCTTGAAGGTCAAGGTCACAGCATGACCTTGAGCCTAAATCATGTCCGGTCCATAACTTTGTTATTTATAGTTGGATTTTAAAATTATCTGATTTTTCATAGCACTACAGTATTTTTAAAATTGACCTCAATAGTTATACAACTAACTGTTTTTGTGACAAAGTACCCATTAGGGAAGCACCACCCGTCTTCGACGGTCTCTTGTTATGAGTTGGTGAAATTGGGTAAAAAGAAGCCAAAGTAATAGGTCCCATTGTGTCTATAGAGAGAACACTTGATCTGGGGCTACTAAGCTTCTACTGACCTTATTCTAATATTTATCATGTGCCAATTTTACCCTGGGTTGAAGGTTATAAAACTGAGTTTGGAAACCAGTCTCAAATCTCAAGCATCTGATTGGCTGAAATGGCGACTGGTCGCCATTTCAGCCAATCAGATGCTTGAGATTTGAGACTGGTTTCCATGCTCAGTTTTATAACCTTGGGCACTGTTCTCAATTTACAAATGACTTGTGTCTGATGGCCAAGAAGGATAGATCAAGATCAACCTTCTCTTTCATGCAGTCTAATCAGGATCAACACTTGTTTGCTCTTTGTCAGAAGTAAGCTTATGATTCTTAAACCATCTAGTGTAAATCATGATCACACTACATGGATGTGCAGGCTGATCTGAATCTATACATACACTTGTCACACTTGGTATAAAAGCCACATCCATTGACTTGGTTTATGTCTTTGGACACAGTTCTGAAGATTGCTCTTTTTCCATGTTGACTAGGCGGCATTAAAATTGCATTGTTACGCCAGGTAACGAAAAACTTTATGAAATTAAATTGAATTTATTGCTTTATTAAATCATTTATCACTGGTCATGGGAATCAATATGACATTTTTTAACAGAAACCCCATTATTTGTTTATTCAGATCATTTTCAAAGATAAATCTGGTATAATATACGTTATTACCAGCTTTAGGTACGAGAAATCACGATTGACAGAAGCATTTTACTATGAAGGGTTGGAACATTCAGTGAAAAAGGGGGATCAAAAGACGATCAGAACTTTGGTCCAGTTTAGGTGAAGATACCTTTCAGTGTACGTTAAAGAAAATCTGATGAAATGAAACAAAACTAAGCCTGTGCAATATCATAGAAGGCTGTCAGTTTTGAACATAATATTATGGCACCTACTTCGCAGTGTCATTTATTTAAGACTGTTTATATTTAAGGGAATGATACAGGTGTTTTTTTTATAAGGATATGAAAAATATTAACGAGCACTTGAAACCCATACAAAGAAATTAAACAGATCAAAAAGATGTGCTTAATATGGTACTCCTCAAAAATAATTTAAGAACCATTTAAACATCCTGCTTTTGAGTGTAATATTGGATTGAAAACACTTCAAAATCTAATTTTATATTGTGCTATCTTCTTTATTCATTATTACAGAATTAATTAAAAAATAAAAGTTTGATGCAGCAACCGTACACTGATTTAAATGGTTTGTATAAGATTTTGGAGAGTGTACATATTAGTCTTTTCACATGGAGAATGCCTAAAAGTTGCCCAAAACCTATTTTCCAATGGATATGTAATTTCTCACGAGCCAAAACCTGCGTGTGCCATCTGATCTGGATCTATACTGTTCGATTCTTGATCAGAACAAATCTAAAGAATCTAATAGCAGACAGTGTAGATCCTGATCAGACAGCACAGAAGTGCAGTCTTCGCGAAAGGAATGAAAAACTGCCAGTCATCCCGTCTGGTGAAAAAAAAAATTGCCAGACCGAAAAAGAATTTGCCAGACCGAAACAAAAATATTCTTCGTAAAACTTAAACTTAAAATCTTATTTCACTATATTTATGCTACACATACATTGGAGCCAATTAAATAGCTCTATTTTCACTTTTACCCCCACACAAGTTACAAAACAACAATACAGATTATTAAATCTACTTTTTATTCTTGAACAAAATGCCAAAATAAATATGGCAAGGTCTTTCTGTGCCAGATTATGTAAATTTGCCTTGGCATTTCCACTTATGTCCATTGAAACTTGTCTAGCAGTCTGCATCTGTTCTGTTCTGTTCTCAGTCTGCATCTGTTGCTGGAACTTGGCATCTCCAACAGACTTCTTTAATTGTAGTCTAAAAAAATAAAAAAACACAGTTCTAAATATATTGGAGGCCTTACATTTCATTCAAATTACAGTATACTACATTGATTCTGTTATGGAACAATAATACACAAATGGAAAATCAGACTGCCATTAAGTAAATAAATATAGATATAAGTAAATAATCGCGCTAAAACAATCAAACTTCTTTTTGTTTTGTTGTCAGATGCGTGTATATCGCGGTGTTGCGTAATTAACACACCGTGAAATCTTCGGTACATCAGGGAGTACATTCCATGCTGGACAAATGTTTTAAAACAACTTTTTATATAATTTATTGAGATTTATTTTAAATAAAAAGAAATAAAATAATGTACAAACAAACAAAAAGTAATGTACAAACAAACAAAAAATAATGTACAAACAAACAAGATCGCGGTCGTCAATTTTCAAAGGTGTCGGTACAAGTTTACAACTGATCGACGATCTGTTGGTCGGTCACATTCGGCGATATTAAGTTCGTCGTCGTCCGTCGTTAACCAGGTTGATTTGTCGAAGAGTAGCTAATATCAATACAACAAACTGTTTTGACATTTCCTGCTCAATGTCTATTATGGTTAGCATCTTTCATTTATTGGAGCTAATTTGCGGTTTGTCTCGTGAACGAAATTCTGTCAGTAGTGTATCATCTTGGTGTTTTTCGCACCTATTGTTCGTCACAAAGGGGGTTTCATGCCAAATCAATAGCTTTTTTGTATATAAAAAAAACAACTTTCATTTATATTCATACGTTTGATGTTGTATCTGTTGATGAACTTGTACGTCGCCTCTTAAATCCCTGCATACAAAATGTAATAAACAACCTTCGCCGGTAATGACGTAATACGACACGAAAAAAGCGTGCGTTTCGTGAATTTGTCACCAAAGTTTATTTGATCATTCAGTCTTTTTTACCACCCACGAAGAATGAACAGACATACACATTGTGAATGTACAAAAAAAATTGGGATCCACGGTCCGAGCGCGATATTTTGGATCGCGATAGATCTATAACAGAGCTGCAGTGCAATTAAAACGGAAATGTTGTTTGCACCAAGATTTTTCGTACCCAAAATGCTGAAAAAAATGCCGGTTGGCCGGACCGACGACTTCACAAAACTGCCGGACCGGAGCAAATTTTGCCGGACATGACCGGCGGTCCGGTGCCTTTCGCGAAGACTGGAAGTGCGGAATGATCTAGATCTACACTGTTAACTCATGAAGAAAGGTCTAACCATGTAATAGGCTGACAGCATTGGACAGCGAATTTCAGTCACTTCTGTTTTCTAGATATAGAATTTTAAAGTTGTTCCAAAATATTTATTTTTTGTGTAAACACTGTATATTGCTTATGAGAATGTCCCTTTCATAATTATTAATATAATTGCCTTTTTATTCTTTTCGGAACTCAAAAAGTAAAATGCTTTTCCCATGTTGGAATGTTAAAAGTCTCTTAAAATCTGGAGAGCTTTTGTATTGATATACAATAAATCAATTGTTACACTTAGTCTAGTCAATGTTGCATTTGCTTTAACGAAATTATAGGTTTGCTTAAAAGAAAGCTTTAAAATGGATAATTTTGTTATTTTTGCTTTTAAAGTCTGAAAGACAAATCACAGCTGTCATGCTGTACCACAGAACATTGAAAAAAATTGTGTAATATTCAAGTATTATTCAAATCGGCTACATTTGAACTTCTCTTCATGTTAGACTTACTCATAGTGAGAAAACAGTTATACTTTCATAGATAAAAAATTCAGGATACCATCAAATTGTGTATTAGAAGATGGATATTAACTAATAACTCTGTATTATCTATATATTATACAATATAAGCACTTAGGTACTAGTGCATTTCTGTTAATGGTTAAAACATGATCTATAAATAATTAAAATAATTAGTGGTTAAGAAAATGAGAAAGATTAAGTATAGAAAGATTCTGTTCCTCTTGAAAAATGCTTAATGCTGAAAGGTTGGGAAAATAGAGTGAAAAAAAATTGTATTTATAATTTTTTATTTTAATCATTATATCATTAATTAATGCTGAAATCAAAATTAGTATAATTTTTAAAGAGTTTGAATGTAACTTGGTGATAAAATATATTCCAGGTCATGATGCTATGCCGTTTTGAGCACTGTTCCATTTCACCTGTTAATGGAAAACATTTTCATTAAATTGAGCCATAAATTGTTTGACGTCATAACAAGTTTTATAGTAATTTTAAGTCTTTTTAAAATTTATGTATAAAATTTACTGCAGACTCTTTATATTAGCTGTAATCATCTTCTTGACAATCCTTTCACATAAGTTAGAATATGTTTTATATACGTCATAATCATTACGCAGTTTTGTTTATGGTGTTACACTTGTGATCATGTTGTGCTTCGACGATTTGGAATATATATCCGTAATGGAGCAGTAATATGCCGTTTAAACGAAGAAACACCTACTCTGTCTATGAAGCTTCGAAGGTTAGTTACACCAGTGATTGTAATAGCAATAAAATATTGATGATTTGCCTTTTCTCTGTGGGAAAGAGCTTTAATCCCATGGGCAATCATGGGCATAAGAGATGGGTATTGCCAGGAAAAATACAATATTTTGCAATTATTTATTACTGGCAAGATAACATGCAAAAACATTGTCCTATAGTCTATTTTATTGTTAATATAAAAAAGTTCTTAAGCAGTTAGCAAACTGTGCAAGATTAGATGGAAAAGTAGCAGAAATAGCTCATGTTTTGGAAACATATCAACAAAATTGTAAACAATTTTGATCGCTAGAATTCACAAATTAACAGCTTGTTTAAATTCAAATTGCATTGTTTCAGGTAGGTTTAATTATATATATAAAAATACCGGTATTTGTAAATTGCATCTATCGTTGGCAATTATATCTCAATAACCAGTGTATTGCGGTATATCGCCCACCTCTAATGGGCATTTATTAGAGAGTGGGCATTTATTAGAGTCAATATGGTAAATAATACTTAGGTACTGTACTTGTACTTTAGTCCATGTTAAGATTTTGATGTTATTGATACTCTCTAAAAACATTACACAAGTTACCATGATAGGGCAAACAAGCTCTCTTAATTATGTCCCCCCCCCCCTGCCCATTTCTATAGTGCATGCTATTACATACTTCAAGTTCACTGTAGACATGTGACATGCATTCTTGCTTGATCTTGGAACACTGTCTCAGTGAATGGTGTAAAGTAGTTGAAGCAGGACATTATAATTTATTTTATGTAAAACATGTAGATCTATCTATTCAGGGAATCCTTCAGTTGATATATACCCGGTATAACATGACCTATGTAAATCAAGTATAAAGTGTTTGTAACAATTTCTTTTTATGACTCTCATTGGTACACAGTCTTCACAAGAAGCAGATCCTTGCCAGTGACTAATAATTAGTTTGTACAGTAGTAATTTACCAAAACACAAAAAGAAGACTCAGTATTTTAAACAGTACTATTTTAAAAAACAACAGTGATTGTTTTTAATTGAGTTTGTAGTTATAAAAAGAAGCGTAAATGAAAGTATTGGCTATAATTTTAACATTTCTTAATATTCATCAAACTTTGAAGTTATATTTCTTTTGATAATTTGGTTGTAATAAAGCCATAGTTCAAGGGTCAAGGTCACATTTGAAGTAGTTTTGTTCCCCTTTTGTACTTAGCTAAGTATGCTGTCATTTTCAACAGGCTCTTGTTTTCTTGCTTAGTTATTTTGACTTAGTTGAAGCACAACACACGAGTTCAGCTAAACACATGTGTTTAGATTGGTTGCTGTTTGATGAATTTTTTACCTTTTACTTCATATATAAGCAGTTTTATGCATGTGCAACCATGTTTGTGATCTGCACTGGTCGCATTTTGGTTAGAAATAACCTGACAAAAGGCTGTAGATGATGATCCGACGGCACATATGTGCCAGTTAATCTGGAGTTACACTGTTTGCTCACACAACAGTGTTTATATGGAGGAAATGTTTAACATGCAGGGAGAAAATTCAATAAATCTGTTTAAGCAGAAAGACATTGCATATTTTGTACAAGATATCTTAAACAAACATGGACATTTCGGAAATCAAATACCCGGTAATTGTCAAGTAGAAAACTAATGACAAACTCAAATAGCCCCGTTACCAAACTTGAAGTATCTGCTATTATCAGACGTGCTGCTGTCTTTCCGACTTGAAATATGACGTTTACAATACTCTTACATTATATCTAGTGCTTCAATTAATGATTTATAAATTCATATGAAATTTAATTCATTAATACATTTTAGTTTGTCATTGTTTTGAAAATATAGGCCAGAATTTACAAGTTGAATTCGCTCCAACTGATTTAATATGGCTTTTTAAAAAAGGATGTGTTTACCAATTAAAATTTCCAATTAAAATGTGTTGCTCTTAATTAATATTCAATTCAGGGACAGGAATGGTAGACAGTTATTGTTGTGCGAGACACAAGTTGGATGAACTCTTGATTTAATTGATCATGTATCAAATCTTTTGATTGGCAGTGGCTTAATCTATTACGATAGTTTACTTCGGAAAAGATTAAGTTCTTTTAAATATGTTTACTAAATACAAAAAAGGACTTAAAACTTTAAAAGTGTGGATTGATATTGAATAGTTTTGGTGTCGAAAAGCAAAGATCAGTCATTATGTAGGCTGTCGCAAGGAAGTGCCGAAAGACTGATGGCTGGCTATGTGTTCAACATTTTATTTTTATTTTTGTTTACTGTTTATGTTACAAGGAACTCAAACAGCAGTTTTAGTGTAAATGTAAATTGAAAGGGGATTAATTGAATAGAAGATTTATATGTCTTCTATCTTCATTTGTCATCATAAAATAAAATGTAGAGATTGTGTTCAAGCCTATTCATAGGTCACTGTAAACCAGTTTTTACTCTTTTCTGTATGTTCTATAGAGGATTACTGATTTCTGTCTGTTCTATGGAGGATTATTGATTTCTGTATGTTCTATAGGGGTAACTGATTTATTTTTGTTCTGTGGAGAATTACTGATTTCTCTATGTTCTATGGCGGATTACTTATTTCTGTATGTTCTATGGAGACTTACTGATTTATGGAGAATTACTGATTTCTGTATGTTCTATGCAGGATAACTGAACTCTGTATGTTCTATGGAGAATTACTGATTTCTGAATGTTCTATGGAAGATTACTGATTTCTGTATGTTCTATGGAGGATTTATAGAAAAAATGTCATTGTCAAGAAAGACGGGACGTCGTGTTTGGTTACGACTGACGTCTTCTTTACAAAGTTCCAACAAAGATTCATTACAACACTCAATGTCAGACATTGAGCACATATTTACTCAAGGAACATTCAAGAAAAGAAGGCAGTGGCTATTTGAGGTAGGTTAAATATATTGGAAAAGCAATGCAGGCTAGATAATAATTTTGTCTCAAAATTTATGTAAAGTATGTATAGACCAAATGCATTTTGGGTAATTTGGTTTGTAGTTAAGATTATGTCACATCTGAATGATACCAGAGAGAAAGACATCTTAAGTATCTGATTAAAAAAACTGGAGTTAATCCTTCTATTAAATTTGTAACTGATCTGATTTTTCACTACAGTAAAACCCCTCTATTAAGACCACCTCGGTGACTTGATGGAACTGGTCTTAATAGTGGTGTGGTCTTAATTCCATCGTAGAAAATAGTGCAAAACTGTTCAAAGGAACATTGAAATGGTGGTCTTATTATCAAGGTGACCTTAATTACAGGGTTGTCTTTATGAGGGGTTTTACTGTACTCATTTAATAAATTCTGTAAATAATGAATTCCTGTAAGGCTCCTTCTCGGCTATGAATGTACTGGCCGTAACCTCAGATAATTACTTAGATACACTGTTTGATCTATGAGAAACACTTAAATCTTACAGAACAGAAATTTGAAGGAATTTGAATTTACAATATACAGTCTTAAACAGCAGGTAATATCAAGGCAATCAGTGTAATTTTCAGCTATTGAAAGTACTTGTACAATGTTTATATTGTACCCATGACTTCCTTTATTGAGCAATTTAAATATTTTTCTTTTCATTTGCTCTTCGCATGTTATCTCTAAATGCTTTCTTATTTACATGATTTAAAGACGGAAAATGAAATGAGGTATTTTATAAGTCAAACAAATCAAGTTGATTTTATGTTATCTCAATTGAATATAAAGTGTATCAATCTTCAATTGAAATTTCTTATTTGAAAGAGATTGAAACTGTTACATAAGCTGAACAGTTTAGTTGCAAGTTAATAATTACGAAGCACAAACTTGAATATTTAAACTGACTTTTAATATTTGGACCTGTATAGTCTTATAACCCTTTCCTCCATAGATACACCTTTATTGCATGGGCGAACAGTGTAGATCCAGATCAGCCGGCACATCTGTGCCATCTGATCATGATCTGCACTGTTCACTTTTTGATTTGTTAAGTTATTTCTGACCAAAATGCAACCTGTGCAGATCCTGATCAGGATCTACACTGCTCGCACATGCGTAAAAATGCTTATATATGGAGGAAAGGGTTAACAGAGCATCAGACTTAATATGTAGACCATATACCTAGGTAGTTTTGTTAAATGGGAATTATAACGTACCTTGTTGATGATGGAGGTACAAAATACTTAACACTTTAAGGGATATGGCTGTTAGCATGGACAAACAGAGTAGATCCAGATCAGTCAGCACATCCTTGCCATCTGATCAGGATCTACAATGTTTGCATTTTTATTTATAAGATTATTTGTGACCAAGAAGTAAACAGTGTAGATCCTTATCAGGCAGCATGAAGTCCATTATAGTCCATGCCATCAGGATCTGCACTGGTCGCTTTTTTTTCAGAAATAACCTAATAAATAAAAAAGCGGACAGTGGAGATCTGCCATGGTCATATGGCACAGATGTGCCAGTTGATCTGGATCTATACTGTTCACCTATGCCATAAATGCCTATATATGGTAGAAAGGTTAATGTTTTCAAGTATGGAATGTTAAAATAATTTACCAAAGTTCTAGAATTCAAAAGCATTTCACATTGACATAATTTTCATAATGCCACGTTACCAATATATTAGGTCACTACCATTAAATGTGCTTCTTGAAACATTGACACTTACCACTGTAATGTTTTTAAGGTTTATGTATGAAAAGAAAACTGAAATTTGTAATGTAGGCATAAGTGCAATTTAACAATTTACATAACATGTTGCAAAGAGCGTGCTCTTGTAATTTTTCTCAATTATTTCTCAAAGTTTTTCAACCTATACAATTGAAGGTTTTAGATATTTGATAGTTTAAATGGAAGTAGGCAGGGGGTCGACTGGTGTGTTATAGAGGATCCCAGTGAGGGCTTTGTTATCTCCTAGCAGGATTTAACATCCTTACAGCTCAACACAATGCGTGCCTGGCGATGCTGTCATGTAGAAAATGTACTTAGTCTAATTTCGATGTTAGATCATCCCCACTAATTCCTGCCGCTCATTATATAATGCAAGTAAAAAACGTGTGGGAAAAAGTGTTTTGAAGTGTTTGACAGCGTTGTTTTTTGTCATGGCAGCTATTAATAAGTATTCATAAGTGTATAGGAGCTCATAAGATTGCAACAAGTTATTTTTGTGGTATAGTTCTTCAAATATTTAAATAATAATAATAATGACCTAAATTTCTCTTAAGGACTTTTTTGATGAATGATTCGTGCAAATTTTTAGCAAAATGAAATTATGTAAGTAACCCACAACTCAATGAATCATTACGAAAATAGATGATTGAATGATCAATGAAATTTGTATTTAATGACAATAAACCTAGTGGCTGCCCATGAATAATTGAGAAACTGAAGTTAAACCCTTTGCTTCATGGGATATAACTGTTTGCATGGCTGTCTGATCAGGATCTGCACTGTTTGCTTTCAGATTCATTGTCATTTCTGACCAAGAGGTGACCAGTGTAGATCCAGATCAGACAGCATGGATGTGCCAGCTAATCTATATTGATCTACACTGGCCGCAGACACGATAAAACCCATATATGGAGTTATGATCTCTGTGTTACATCCAGTGCTCAAAATAGTACCAGTTGTACTGAATTTCTAAACTTAAAAAACCTGGCTAAGGCTCTTTAAATAAAAAAAGTGGACCAGTGATAAAACCCAAGTCCTGCCATCCACCTGGCAAATTAATATTGGTATTTATTTAATGTATTTTGATATGTTTTGGATAGCGAGGTACATTGAAGAAGTTACTGTTGACAAACAGTAGCTGCAAAATCAGTAGGTGTAACCAAATATTATCAAAGGGACGTTTGTATTTTATCTCCACCATGAAATTGGTATAAACTTTTATTGTATATAATATTTAGATGTTCTAACCCTTCTGATATATTGCAACAGATACCCTTAGATCAAAGATTTGGTATTTTCAATTGCTTAATAAGCCATAATTTCTTTCAAATATCTAGGGGGCAAGTTTGTTTTAATTCATTATTCGCATATGGATATTTCTTACCATAAAACACTTTGCAATGTTGAATAAACATTTTAAGAAATTTTGAAAGTACAAAGATACTAAAATGGGCCGATCTTTCAATATTGTTATCATTATAGGGATTTGCTTATATTGACACATCGGGCTTTGTAGGACATAAAGCAATTTTCATAAGTGTATTTTTGACAGATTTTGTGGTGGAGAGATTAATCCTACAATGCCTTGAAAATGGAGAATATATTCCATCGCGGTTGTGAAATGAAATTTTAAGGACGCTAGATCAGTCGGTGACTGAATTGCCATGAGAAAATTACAAGGAATGTTAGAATTATTTTCTATTATTATAAAAGTGAAGGAGATTTAACTGTTGCAAGTTATATCATGCGGAGATTATCTTTGAAATTCTTTTCAAAGGAAATGTATGATTTATTTAAGGTAACTATAGCTATTTTTGCATTTGTTGTTAATTTGCCAGTAGCAACAACATAACTTGACAGTGGCAGACCAAAGGGGTTCATTGGGTGTTTGAACCTCCCCCCCCCCTCCCATTTTTGAGCAGTAATATTTAATTTTCATAGGGTTTTTGGCCAGAAAGTCAGAAATTATCATATAACTACCCAAAGACTGTCTGTCTGGAACTCATGTGGCATCTACAAAATAGTTTTGATGCATTTCAGGATTAAGATGCAATGGTGGCAGCTAAGTAGATCCTTGTTGATGTTCCACTTGGAGGAATTATGTCTCCCCCGCTCTGGGGGAGACATATTGTTTTTGCCCTGTCCATCTGTCCGTCTGTCACACTTCGTTTCCGCTCAGTAACTCGAGTATTCTTTGACCCAGAGCCTTCAAACTTCATAGGGTGATAGCCCTTATTGAGTAGAAGAACCCTATTGATTTTGGGGTCAGTAGGTCAAAGGTCAAGGTCACAGTGACCCGAAGATTGAAAACCGTTTCTGCTCAATAACTCGAGTACCCTTTGACCCAGAGCCTTCAAACTTCATAGGATGATAGCCCTTATTGAGTAGAAGAACCCTATTGATTTTGGGGTCAGTAGGTCAAAGGTCAAGGTCACAGTGACCGAAGAGTGAAAACCGTTTCCGCTCAATAACTCGAGTACCCTTTGACCCAGAGCCTTCAAACTAAATAGGGTGATAGCCCTTATTGAGTAGAAGAACCCTATTGATTTTGGGGTCAGTAGGTCAAAGGTCAAGGTCACAGTGACCCGAAAAGTGAACACCGTTTCCGCTCAATAATTTCAGTACCTTTTGACCCACAGCCTTCAAAATTCATAGGGTGATAGCCCTTTTTGATTAGAAGAACCGTATTGATTTTGGGGTCAGTAGGTCAAAGGTCAAGGTCACAGGGGCCTGAAGAGTGAAAACCGTTTCCACTCAATAATAGGAGTTATATTTTACCCAGACCATTCAAACTTCATACGATGGATGTCCTTATTGAGTAGAGGACTCCTATTGATTTTGGGGTCAGAAGGTTAAAGGTCAAGGTCACAGGGGCCCTGAAGAGTAAAAACCGTATCCGGTCAATTACTGGAGTACCGCTTGACCCAGAGCATTCAAACTTAATAGGGTAATAGCCCTTATTGAGTAGAAGAACCCTATTGATTATGGGATCAGTAGGTCAAAGGTCAAGGTCACAGGGGTCTGGGCGCAGGGGGGAGACATGCGTTTTTCACAAAAAACATCTAGTTAATTCTATTTAGTCATGGTGTAATTGTATTCTTTCAGAGAGATCAGGAACGACGTGGGGCGCCAGCTGTACCAGGAACACCAGAACTAGGTGCAAAGCCTTCAACACCCCGTAACAGTACAGAGAAATGGACAAAGGGTCAACCTGGCTCACTGCGAAAGGCTCGACGGAACCCCCTTAGTCTGTCACATGAGGTAAGTTCACAAAATTTGGAACAAGCCATTTTCTGATAATCTGCACTGTTTGCTAGACAATCTGCAATCTTACTAGTATAGTCCTGTGACTTGGGAGTTATTGCCCTTTCATCTGATATTTTACCAAATTAAGCACAGTGAGCTCTTCAACTTGAAAAGTTTTTATTAAGTCTTCATCTTGCATGGTCAGAATGCATATAGGCTTAATATCTCAATAAGCCAGATTGCTCATGTGACTCAGAAATTATGGCCCTTTAATATTTTACCAAATTAGTACTGTCTGCTCTCTTATGGGGAGAGAAATAATTATAAATCAAAAAGTTAATAATGCAGGTCCTGACAAATGTGCTTGCTGATCTGGATCTACACTGTTTGCCCATGCCATAAAGGCATATGTAAGGAGAAAAAGGGTTAAGAAGGTTCTTTGAAGTTTGTTTTAAGTGTTGAACACAAAACATTTCTATCTTTTAAACATTCTATTTGATAAAGTTTAAGAATTGAGCAAATGTTTTGTTTGATAACGAAAGTTTTTTCCTATTATCTGAATCCTTTGAAATTAATTTTGAAGGATTGGTTTTAGTCAGATGTCAGTGTTTTTTTAATATGATAAACATATTTTTTTTTCATACGTATAAATTTGCTAATTGAAAATAAGAATGAAAGACTTTAAATTAAATTATATAAATTATGGAGCACTAGTCAATTTAAAGAATTTATAATAGAATCCCCTCGTATTTCACCCTTGAACAAAAGAAAACTTAAAGTCAAATTACAGAAGAGAACATTAAAGTCAAATTACAGAGCGATTGATGAAAACACTTCATACAACTGATTCTGAACTGTATAGAAAACTTCAAAGTTGACGTCAGTTGTTTTTCTGTATTGAATAATATATGTTCATATTAAAGTTTAGTTTCCCCCTTTGCTCATGTCACTTTGCACGTAAAAGAAAATGATAGTCTAAAGTCAATATTTACTCTTTTCTGACAAAAATTTAGGCTAGATACAGTGAGTAAGTCATTGGCATTGTTTCAATGCCTACATGCATTTTTTTCTCAACATTTATTTATAATGTTAAAATAAAATTTATAAACCTGTTCAAGCAGTCACTGAGTGTTAGCCACTAACAAAACTGCATCTTTTTTATTTCATTTCTTAACTCAGATGTGTAACAAAGTTGTTCATGATAGCTTTTGGTCGAAATTGTTCTGTATTTTTTACATTTTAAATAACCCTTTCCTCCATAGATACACTTTTATTGCATAGGCGAACAGTGTAGATCCAGATCAGCTGGCACATCTGTGCCATCTGATCAGGATCTGCATTGTTCACTATTTGATTTGGTCAGTTATTACTGACCAAAAAAGGCGACCAGTGCAGATCCTGATCAGTTGGCATGGATATGCAGGCTGATCTGGATCTACACTGGTCGCACATGTTTAAAAATGCGTATATATGGAGGAGAGGGATAAGTGATAAAAGTTTGTCTAACAATGCACACAATTATGAGTGATCACATCTTGTTGTGTAAAATCAGTGCCGAAGTTTGTTATTGTTTTTCCTTCAAAGAAAATATATCCAAAGTTCAGTTTAAATGAAATTTAGTTGCTTCTCAAAATTTTAATATATATTTGAAAAATTGCATTGAATCCTACATATTAAACTTTTTTCATTAAAAAAATAACAAATGACCTCTGCTGATGGTCAGTCACTCAACATGATGACAAAATTAAAGGGTTGTAAATATGCCACCCATCAACATGATGTTTATCTCAATCATCTATACTTATATTTTATTATATGTTTTATTTTAAACTAATACATTGAAATAAAACCATCAAGTTTTCATGCTCAAATGAAATGTCTATTCAACAGTTGTTATTGAGATAAATTATGACATTTGTTTAATTTTATATAATGAACAGAAATGAAGCCATCATTTTTTTTATGCTCAGATTGAGTTCTATAATCACAGAGCCAGATCACAAATGACCTCTGCCGATCATCAGTCACTCAACATGATGACAAAATTAAAGGGTTGTAAATATGCCACCCATCAACATGATCCTTATCTCAACCATCTATACCCATATTATATTGTAAGGCCCTGCCCCTTGCTGACTGATAAGGGGACAATCTTTTCATATTGTCTGGCTTGAACAGGACACCACCTACAATTGTAGACTTTTATCTGATGTCTCAATTATTAAAATAATAAGGCTTATTAATTAAGGTTTATTTAGATAAGTTGTTTTTAAAAGATAACAATCAATTGATTTCTCTTTTCCATTCACAGTTTTCTTTCATCAGTTTAGGCATTATTGAAACAGGGATTTTTATGTCTTCTCTGATGGATCCATTTTGTGTGTCTGTGAGTTCAGATGGGTGATGAAATTATTACAGGGTTTTTCCTTCAAAATATCAAATATTTCTGTCCAAAAAGGGGGTTTGAGCAGCCCCACTAAACCCCCATCTGGATCTGCCCCTGCTCATTAAACGTGTTCTTCAATGATTGTTACATGGAAGGTAATTGTTAAATGGAAGGTAATCCTGACAACAAACTTTATCAGTTGTCTACCTACTGACAATAAAGAATCTCCACATGAAGTTTAAATGGCCCTTTATTAATTGATTGGAAACCAATCTCATTTAAAAGTTGCCATTTTCTATGGTGTATTCGGTTGTGCAACAAAGTTGTTCGTGTTTTCCTTGTAGCAAAATTCTCCTGCAAAGCTTACATAATTTATTATCACATTTTTTGTTACAAAAGTTTGTCTAATGTAGCATACAACCATTGGGTGAGGAAAGCTTTGTATACAAAATACATGAGAATTTCAAGTCCAAAGTTAAAATGAAGTTTAGTCGCTTCTCAAAGTTTCATATACTTATTTGGAAAGTTACCATCAGTATTACCCTTTTATAATTCAAAATCCTGGCTCCATGACGCCAAAGACAGGTCGTATTATGGGAACACCCATGGCAGGTGTCTTGAAAGTTGTGCAGGTGGTGCCCAGAGCAATGTCCGCTCAATAACTCAAACAGTTGTTGTCCAATTGTCATGAAACATGGGGAGAGTGTTTATGGGCATAATATATGTTGGCCATATCGCTTCAGCCATTTCATTATTATGGCCCTTTCAATGGGCATATATTGTGGCACTTCGGCTCTCTTGTTAAACTTTGTTCATGCTCTACTCAATTTTGGGATCAAACTTAAAATGTCAAGAACATTAACAGACATAATAAATTAGATATAACAGTTACTGTCTCATCAACAGTTGTTATTGAGATCAATTATGTCATATTTTTAGTTAAAAATGTTTTATTTAATATAATGAACAAAATGAAGCCATCAAATTTTTCATGAGTTGAGCTGCTGATGACAAAATTAAAGGGTTGTAAATATGCCACCCATCAACATGGTCTTTATCTCAATCATCTATACTCATATTATATTGTAAGGCCTTGCCCCTTGCTGACTGATAAATGGACAATCTTTTTATATTGTCTGGCTTGAACTGGACATAACCACCAAGTGTAGACTTTTATCTGATGTCTCAATCATTAGAATAATAAGGCTTATTAATTAAGGTTTATTAAGATAAGTTGTTTTTAAAAGATAATGATCAATTGTTATTTCTTCTTCATTCATATTTTTCTTTCATCAGTTAATTTATTGAATCTGAGTTTTTTTCGTCTTTGATGGGTCCATTTTGTGTGCCTGTGAGTTCAAATGGTCACAGAAAACAACTGCAGTGTTAACCAATTGTAAAAGAAATAGTTCTGATCTGTGCTTGTTGGTGTTATTGTCCATCAGTGTGTCTGTTTGTCATAATCCTGTTACCTTGCACAGCCCCTGAATAAATTACAGCCAGACTTAACTCCAGTGCCCAGGATTATAAAACTTAGATTGGAAACCAATCTTATAATTGATAATTTTTCTGTCTTTGCCAACATACATGTTCATTATATTTTGTCTTAGGAATAAGGCCGAATTTTGGCCACAAGTCTGTCCAGATAAATTTCTGCATGAAAATTTGATGACTTCATTTCTGTTCATTATATTTAAGGATTCGGTGTATGAATCTTTTCATTTGGGTATGAAAAACAGTTGGGTTGTTTAAAGTGTGTGAAGCCTGAAGGGCCTTACGTGCTGACATGATAATATTTTGCCTTGGGAATGAGGCCAAAATTCGGCCCCAAGTCTGTCAAGACAAAACACTGAATATACATTATTTTACAAGGCATAAATTATAGTGGTAAATCTAACTTAAATGAAAATCTATGCAATATCCAACTGACATATATTTTATAGGAATAAATTGAGAAATTTTAGTTCCATTAATTTAAAGTTCAGTTTCCTCTTATATCAGAGACAGTATTTGATCAAAATCCAGTAAAATGCCTATTTGCGCTTTTATGAATTGTAACATTTTATGTATTGGTTTTGACTGAAGTTTTGAAATTCTCACACGGTAGTGATCTGTATTGAATAGAACCACCCGTACCTATCAAAACTGTGATTTTGTTTAAAAAATTGTTGTTTATTAAGTTGAAATGTTGGTTTGAATGTTATGTTGGGGAAAGTGATTGCAAGTGATAATTTTACAGTCTTTGCCAACAAACGTGCCAGTCATCCGGTCTGAAATGATGTTTTGCTTCCTGCTTACAGCAGATAAACGCTACCATGCTGTTTATTGTACAGAAAATAATGAAAAGTGTGCCAAATATAACCATAACATGGGCAGATCCAGAGGGGGTTCATTGGGGTTGCTTGAATGGCAGTCAGTGGGCAGTTGGGTGGTTGGGAATAGATATTTGTGCACTGATGATCCCATTTTGAAAGAAATATCTCAGTAACATTTCCTTTTGAAGAAAAGTTGAATTATAAAAAAATGATTTTTTAAAAGAAAGATTGCAAAAATAGTCAAAGTATATGAGCAGGGTTGTTTGATAAAACTAGATACAAATATATGGTTGGCCCGAATTATGTTTCAAAACAACTTCATTTGGAGTGTATATAATTTTGTATCACAAATTTATTACTTTTATTATTTTTGATCAGAAAATGTAACAATTTATGTTTTTCAAAAACTTAATTTGGAATTTTATTTTTTCCACAAATTTATTATTTTTGATGAGAAGATCTTCACTATGCTTTATCAGTTCTAACAACAAACATGCTTGTAAAGCTCCTCCCAAGTAAAAGACCTGAGACAAAAACATCAAACAGATTCTGTGAAGAGATACTTTTTTATCACAGAAACTTTTGCAATTCCCACTCCCCCTAAGTTTCATAATTATCATCAGTAGGGGAGATAACTCATGATTCATAATGATAATTAATGACCTGCTTTCATTAGCAGTTATCTGATCATAAATTTCAATAAATCATTTCTAAGCAGATTTTTATCATGAAAATGCATAAGTAACCAGTCCAGACTGCATAACAACACTTTGGGTGGTTAAAATCTGATAAAACCCCAAAATTAATGATGTGTTAAATGATCATTAAATAGATAAACACATTGAGAGAATATATAAAGATGGATTTGTTTTCTCTGGTCATATAGTTTAACTTCAAAATACAATATACACTGTTTAATAAAAAAAATTATTGGATTTTAAATTCATTTTTCTGAAAGAGTAATAAAAAAGTTGTTATTTTAAAGCAATTAATGACAATAATTGACAGTATTCAAAAAGAAAGTTTGTGGCAAACTTTAGACTTTAACATTAAAGGTGTGAAAGAAGCCAGTTAATAATTAAAAGCCATCTTCTGCTTGTTTCACAATCAATGTTTGACAAACATCACTATAAAGCTGGCTTGGATTAAAAGAGTAAATGATGTTTGTCATTAATTTTGATTTATAAACTGACTTTATTGGAATAAAACAATCATTTCTGGAGAAAATATCGAAAGTAAAGTTGATAAAATAAAAATATTCAGTTATACAATATAATAATACACAAGGATGCATATTCTTCTAAGAAAATTGAGTACCAGAGAACTGGCCAGTTTGAGAAGACATGTAAGTAACTTCTATAATTTAAATTAATTAATTAATTTAAGGGATTATGAATTTATGAAAGGAGTTGATAGAGATGTTTTCATGACAGTGCATATTAAAATATTGTTGTATTGCAACAACCTTAAAAATGGGATTTTCCTTTTAGACAAATATAAAAGTGCAACATTCTCAGACAATTCTCTTTTATTTATTTAACAATAATTACGTTACCCCCCAGATCAGGTGTGATTGAATAAATAGGCAAATGTTGTTTTTTTTTCAAAAAAAAACAGTTGTACATGCAACTGGCTTTTGTTAGACAACATGGGGGCAGAAAATTATGAGGTGATATGTGAATGATTGAAAAAGAATGTTTTTGTTCAAGTTTCTTTAATACAGAACAATGATCTGTTAAATCTGACACCAGTAGGTGATTAAAAGACCATAAAACTTTCATCACTATTATTGAATGTTATCAACAGCAAAATTGTGTTAATAATTCATTCTTGATGGATGTGTGGAAAACAAGCTTGGTGTTTTACTGCAAGTTGTAAAAGTTTCATACCAAATTTGGCACCTTTTCATCAATGAGGTGTCAGTCAAACCCCTAACCTGTCCCCTTCAGTGATTTAGGTCATTGTGCACTCTTTGGTAATCAGTTATCAATCAGATGTGATAACTTTTCAGTTTACAGTAAGAGTGTCACCTTGTGACTAAAAGCTGCAATTTCATTGGCTAGGCTCTACATTGAAGAGTTCTGATTGGTGGATAACATCAGTATGACAGATTTAGTGAACTAAATTGAGCTAATCAAGAAAATCTGTTAAAATCTCTTATAAAGGCCATTTTACATGGCAGAAATGTAAAAGTGTTTTTAAACATACAAGGATAATAAAATTGTATATATCTGTTTTTATTAGAGCAACATTTTGTACCTTTTTGTACAAAATCTGTACAGTTTTATGGATATTTGTTTTCAAATTGACTTGAATTGATATACAAGTATAGTGCTATTTACCACTTGTTGCAAAATGTTTTTGGATATAAGTTTTATTGGTGCTGCTGGATATCGTAAAGATGGGTACGCAAAAATCTATGCTTCCTTACGGAAGCACCGACGGAGGTCAATCTGTGTTGATGAGACATGTGCTGAAAGGCTTCTCGATAGTAGACGACGATTGGATATGAACTCAAACTATGAGATTCAAGGACATGATAATCTGAACTTTAGTCTACCATATTATAATCATGAACACAAAGGCGAACAAAGTCGAAGCAAATATATGCACAGACTGTCTAAAACTATTAACAATTACAAGAAAAATCATTTATCTAATGATCATGTTCATGAAAAACACATATATGAGAAAAAGAAAAGTTCTACTTCAAGACTGCATAGAGTAAGTGTTTGAGCCAGTCACTTTACTTTGAAGTTGGATAATAGGTGTTTTAATCTATCCTGTCTATTATTGAAGGATTATTGTTGATTGGGTTGTCACCTTTGGTGGTGAAAAAGACAAATCTTCATTTCAAATTTTCAACATCAAAAGCACATAAGGACTGAATTGATTATAACCATCAAGGGTTATGGGAAAACAGTCTAAATTTAGACATGTAAAAGAGATAAATGGATTAGGATTATTGGTATATAAATGGCCTAATCAGCTCATCCTTTGGTTGTGTCTGTGGGGGGTGTCTTCTGGTCTTGCTGGCTTTTATATTTAATTGTATTATACTGTAAGGAAATTAGGGCTATTAAATGGCTTGTATGTGAGACAAACATGAATAAGACATTTTATTTAGTCTTTATTAAGAAGTGGGTGTGATATAACAACCTGTATAGTTTTCATTCCATTTTCTGTGCTTGAAATGTTAACTCCTGGATATTTGAAGGTTGGATAAAATACTGTCTTGAACTAAATTGTTCAGGGTCTACATTGTTCTGTGATGTCATATGAATTGCTGCTAATTAAATTTCATTGTGTTCTCTAGCTGCTTTACAGCAAAAAGAAATGGATATAATTATCAATTTTGTATCACAAGTATGTATATTGATATGTATGTTTTGTTAATTTCAGTCGTTGGTTGTGCTGGATCATGATCCTTTACAACAGAAGCTTGCCTCAGCCAGCAGTGTAAACAGTATCGTCAATCATGTAGCCCACTCAATAGAACAGGAAGAGGTGGGGCGTGTTGCAGCATGGGCTGTCAGCTTCGAGAAACTGCTCAAAGACACTGTCGGAATCACAGTTTTCACTGTAAGTTAAATATAATATATATAACAAAACTATAACAAGTTATTGTGTTTAATTGGATTAAAAAAAGATATTATATAGGTATCTTATGTAGTTAATCTGATAATCTGCACATTAAGAGGGTTAAATAAAAAGAATCAATGTTTGATTTCAGCATTCTACCTAATTGAAATTTCTAATTGATTGTGTGTTAATTGATTGTGTGGTTGTTTTTCAACAGGATTTCCTGAAGAAAGAGTTCAGTGAAGAAAATGTGGAGTTCTGGAGGGCTTGTGAAGACTTCAAGAATATCGTAGATTCTAACTATGTAAGTATAACATGTTAATTTAAACCTGAAGGTTAATGAAATAATAAATTATCACAAATTGATGGTTTAAACATACACAACATACACTGTCTTTGGCAAAATAATACAAGAATAAATTTTAAGATATTTTTTTTTTAATAATTGAATAATAAATTTTACAGAAATTATTAAGTTATTGTTTCTGGCAACAACTTTAACATGCATGTAGAAATTTATAAATCTGAGATTTGTTACTCTACAATATAATACTCAACAACTTGTTGTTTACAGAGAAAGTCCAAGGCGAAGGAGATCTATGACAAGCACGTGTCAGTGCGAGCTTCAGACTGTGTCAACATCGACAGTGTCGCAAGAAAGGCAGTCGAAGAACAACTAGAAAATCCCACACCAAAGACATTTGATATTGCTCAGAAACAGGTAAGATTCTAGCATACTTAGTACAAAATAAATACAATGATTAGGATATAAGTTTGTGTTCCATTTTCGAAGAAAAGCGAGACATAGGGATTCTTTTCATGTCTAGTAACACAGGTTGAACAAGAATTGTTTTTAGTGAATTCATTTGTGAGATGACCATAGTCATACAAAATTTCACCTTGTCACAACATATTATTTAAAAAATGAGATTAATATTTTGAATAATAATTATACAGTAATAATACAGTAATAATACAATTATGCACTATATACAATAATGTGGCAATAATGCAGTAATAATGTGAGAATAATACAGCAATAATACAATACAATACAATACAGCAATCATATGTCCTACTTTACTTGTAGATCTTCCAACTGATGAAACAAGACAGCTATGCTAGATTCCTCAAGTCCGATCTGTACAAGTCCTACATGATGGATGAAATGGAGGGAAAACCCATCATGGCAGCGGACACCACGCCGCTAGATAAACAGAAGATTCTTGATAAAGCAGAGAAAGAGGGAAAGAAGAAGGGGAAAGGCAAGGAGAATGAGGAGAAATCTGAGAAAAGGAGGCGGTCCTTGTTACCATGGAGACAGAGTAAGTTTACTTGCTTCTTTGTACACAATTTTTTAGTAGTTTTCAATGTATTTAAACCTTTGCTTCTCATCATTGAATATTAATGGCCTAAACTTTTCAATGAAATAAAATATCGAAGACAATCCAACCAAGCTGTATAATAAAATTATTGTTAAAATTAGAATGAAGACTTCTCTGAGCATTGTTTAGATGTAGACCTAATCATGTATTTTTCACATCTAAAATCTGCTCAGTGATATGTTAATTTGTAAAGAAATTTGTTAAGTAAATCTTGTATTTGATATTACAGAGTCAAAGAAGCAGACAAAGTCTGAGAGTGATATTAAGTCTACAAAGGAATCCAAAGATATCAATGCCAACACAACACCATCCATCAGTAGTGCTACCATAGAAACAAGCAGCAAGAAAGAGCCGGTTGTTGAGGTAAACATTCACATTTTAAATTGTATCACATTGACTGATGCAGAAATTACTATTGAAAATAGTGTTTTCTGTCTAAATAACATTTACATAATGGTAAAAGGAAAGTTGGATATATGCTTAAAGTGTGACTAAATGTGTAAAGATAATCGTTTAATTTATTTTTAAAAATCTTTTAAGAATCTTGATGACCGACTGTATATCAGGTGATGGGTAGAACAATGAACAAAGTTTATCAACAAAACATTTTGTGTTTACAGGTTCCAGAAACAATAGAAGAAGAGGAACCTGAGCAGCCCAAATTCTGCCGAGTCATTATGCCAGATGGCTCCACCACAGTGGTTGGTACCAGACAGGGGCAGACCATCAACTACATCCTCGGCAAACTTTGTGAGAAGCGCAGCCTCTCTATTGCCAGTGTAGATGTGTTCTTGTTAGGATCTGAAAAGGTAAACGTCTGTTCTCAGTCAAAACTGTAATACGTATACAGCATGAAGGCTAAAAGTTTGTATAATAATTGTTATCATTCCTTAACACAAGGGGTTGATCTTCTTAATACCCAATTAAACATTTAGCCAAGTGAAGTTAAATGAAGATCCGATCATACAATGTTACTTTTTATTAGTTAAACATTGTTTAAACTATTTTGATACTGCTAAAAATATTTCGTCAGATTTTAACTCTTTATTCTTTGTTAATTAGTAATTTAATTTATTTTTATTCTTTTTTCAGCCTCTAAATTTAAATGATGATATATCAACGCTTGGATCCAAAGAAATCACCATAGAAAGACGAGTGCTGTTTAGAATGGACTTACCAAATAAGAAATCCATTGGTGTGAAAGCCAAGCCTAACAGACTGATAAAAGATGTGTTCAAACCAATTCTCAACAAATATGGCTACAGAATGGATGCTATTGACGTACATTTGGTAAGTGTCACTGACAGTGTAGTTGACATGAGTGGCGAGAACAGAGAAGATGTTTGAAGTCAGAAGATAGCTTAAAGAAGATATTTTCTCTGTTGTGCTCTTGTTATTTATGTGTAACATTTTTGGGCATTGTGCAGTATTTTATTGTAAAATGCTATGTGCACATGTGCTATGTATATTGAACATTGTAAAGTTTCTAATTATTTCGCTTTAAATGATAATTTGTCGCCTTCATGCAAAATTGTATATCTCCTTCATACTTCGATGGTACTTATACAGTCTTGCACCAAGGTGACAAATTATTTTTAATTACACAATAAGAATTATTGTTGTAACTTATTATGCAAAATTTTTAATTGTTAGGCAATACATTTTTGTTGTTAAATATATATATATAATATTTATTAGAATCAAATGTTGAATGTGTTATTTTGCCAATTGCAGAGTGGTCAAGCAGATAACTTGTGCTTGGACAATTTGGTGTCCACTATTGACAGTCAGCGTGTGATCGTGTTAAACCAGGCCCCTGATCTCCCTGGTACGTATTACACATATAGAACTACCGTCTGACCGGAACACGACGCAGTGCTTCAACAGAGATGTCTTTCTATTTATTTGTTTACCTTAGTTTACATTGGAAATCAAAGATGTTAAAAAATTAGATTGGTTTGATAATGTTATTTTAATAGATTTTATTGGGTTTTTTCTTAGATGGATTTTAGACATTTTGTTCAATGGTATTAACAAAACATATTTCTGTACTGAAAACCTCTTGTAGAAATATTGAAAAGAATCGTGCCAAAGTATTCATTATGATCTCATTCATTATTCATAATTCACGCATTGTTCATTTTATCATTCATGCATTTTTCACAGAATAACGAATAACACTTGACTATGTACTGATCTCAATCAGTGTAACTGAACTGTCTTGTTTCTTTTGTGTAATTTCTACTCTTTTGTGTAATTTCTACTCTTTTCCTTAATTTAATCGGATATGTAATCAATGACAATTTAACAATTAACTTCTAGTCTGGTGGGGGTGAAGAAGTATTATTAGAAACTCCGTAATATACATATATGTATGCAATATGCATGTGCCAGTATAACTGCATTAGATCACTATGTATCCGATGTAACTTACGTGGACGTACGGGAAATACCCGTTGTTATTTCAAATGTGCTTGTTATTGTTGTTTTATTATGTGAGAAAATAAAAAATTTAATTGCATTATTGGTTTATTTTGTTTCTGTATCCCGGGTTACATAACAAGCGGTGTGAGAATCTCAATTTCTAGTATCTACATAGATAAAACATAAATACAAAATGTACAACATTGTGCAGCCAGTCTAGACTAAGGTCTGCAAATCTGGATTGTTTGCCTTAGGTAGATTAGATACACTAGGTTTCTTCTTATCATGGTCCTGATAAGCCTGCCATATGCAGGGTTTATTTATTTACCATTCAGCTCTTGACAAGTGGATCTGCTGAAAGAGGGGAGATTACGACTTAATCTGATCTAATCACTCTTAACAACTTCCAAGGGCTGGAAAAATCATGTGTCACAAAAATTATGTATCCAAAAAACTACTGAATCTGACCAGTGTAGGTCCTGATCAGACAACATGTATAGCAGCTTATCTGGACCTGCACTGGATGTCTATGGGATAAAATCTATATCCCATGGAGTAAAGGGACATAAATGCAATCTAATGACTGTCAATGACAAAGTGGGATGTGCCAAGCTTTGTACACATTTATCATGCTTACTTTCAAGGGTTGTCTGTAAGAATCTTGTACCATCTTTATTGCAATATATTTAAGGTCTTGCATGCAACCCTTGAAATTTTAATTTTTAACGTCTGGTTTCTTGCCTGGGCCTGGGTAACAGTCTTAACAAACATGATCTGTAGCCAAAATGGCATTTTACTATGTGTCTGGCAACCATGTTTTTTTCCAGCCCTTTTATTTCTTTTACATTTTGACATTGTGCCATAAAAAATTGGACGTTTTCTCCATCTGTCAAAATAACAAATAATCTGCCATTACCAACCTGCATACCATTTCATCAGTTCACCAACATTTCCATTGATCATTTAGTAGTTTGCAGTGGAAAAAAATGTGGCTTTCAATGTAGTCGCAAGTAAAAAAAAAAAATGCCGCTGCAGATAATGACTTTATACTTTAACAACTTTTTTAGCTTTTTAACTTGCCAATATTAAAAATGCTTCATCATTGTGACTGTTTTATAAAAAGTACATTCACAATTCATCACCTTGGTGCAAAAATGGTATAAGTACCATCAAAATATTAAGGAGATATACCTTTATTGCACTATGGCCATTAGATGAACTATTTGCATCTCACAAAAAAACATGATTATATTTTTTTCTGATGTTTTGTATTTTTTGATACTCGCTGTTAAGTGTTGACTAATAAGATTATTACATAATAAAATACTATTACCTTAATTGTTATGTTTAAGGCATCTGTGCCATCTGATTTGGATCTACACAAGTTGCTTTTTGGTCAGAAATAAACCAGTGATTCTAAAGGCGAACAGATTCTGATCATGTGGCACAGATTTGCTAGCTGATCTACAATGAACTTGTTAAATAAAATCTGTATATATGCAGTTAGGGGTTAGGTATTAAGTTTTCAAAAACACAAGACAGAATAAGTGTGCAAGCAGCAAATGAAATAGGCATGATAATCATCAGCTTTCATCATCGTGTGACTTCTTCCTCTTATATAATCCTCTGTTTGATTTCTCTACTTTAACAGCTAAGCGCAATGGACTTCTTGGACGATACAAACCTTCCACTCGTCCACCTCTTCCTAATAAGTTTACTAGTAAATTTGGTTACCGTGGTAATACTAACACAATAAATAACAACAACAATAACAACAACAACCTGGAGAAAACTGATGCTCACTCTCTTGCTGTGATTACTAACGAAATCTTTGGCAACCTGATGTTAGACAAAAGTGACCAGTACTTGGCACATAATTTTGATGAACTTGGAATTTTAGATCCCGATAGTGGTCCGAAGGTAAGGGCTAACCAGGTAATGGAACTTGGTTGTGTGATGTATAATGTAGAAATGCACTGTAGAATTTAGTGGAAGCTTGAATTTATATGCTTTACCCTTAATTCAGTGGATTTGTCTTATTCCGTGTGCAACCAGTAAAGATCCAGTTCAACCTGCACATCTTTGCAGTCAGATGTTCACTTTTTTGAAAGAAATAACTCAAATAATCTGAAAGCAAACAGTAAATACTGATAGTTAATACTGATTGAATTGCACAAATGAACAGACTGATCTGGATCTACACTGATCATGCATGGATATAAGTTGTATCCCATTGAGTAAAGGGTTAAATAACAGACACAGTTTTAAAGCAGTTATATTATCCATGTTTATAAAATATTAAATATTCAAAACAAGACAAGAAATATTTAACTTAATAGACAAGAACAAGAAGGTTGTTTTTTTTAACCCAGAAATGATGGCTGCTTTAGCACTGTTGTTGGTGGACACTGCTTCACAATTTAAGTCGTAAATTTTTACAACATTTGTACAACATACAATTCTTTTGTAAATATAGAAGTTAACCTTATTTTGTGAAGTGAGTGGCAACACCTTGGTGGTTGTAATTTTTCTCATTTCTAAATTCAGACGCTCAAGACCTGCTGATCCTTCTGCTTTTTGTGTTCCCTTTTTAGCAATTCTATTCTGTCATACAGTAGTCTTGATTAACTTTGCTGCCATTTCAGAACATTATTTGTTACCTTTTCTGGAAGTTTCTTAAGATATGTAATGGTAGGTTGGGGGTGGAATGAAGGAGTTGCCCCCAGCTGCATGGTGGTTTTCCCCAGATGCTTGTACCTTTTACCCCATGCTTTTGAGATACCTAAACCCAGTTGAGGAAACTGCCCTGGCTGCATGCTGTGCATTGTGGTTTTCTTAAGAAGCTTTACATTTGACCCCATGCCTTTTAGATACCTCACCCACATTCAACAATGTGAATGTCATTCTTGTGTGCGACAAGACCATAAACTAGAGCCCATGAGCATAAAACTGAGACTTGAGGTCAGTCTCAAAATTCTAGATTTTGATTGGTCCATTTGGTGACTGGACTAAATCATCCAATAAAATAATTGAGATTTATAACTGGTCTGTAGTCCTGGACCCAGGCAGTCCCATTTTTTTCACATCATACTGATAAATGCTTGACTCCCTGGTAAACAATAGCTGATATTGATAAAGGAATATTGTGAACAGATGCTAGAGTGGTCATATATTTGTATTTAAAATAACACGCTGTTCAAGCTCTTTCTTGGTGTATTTCTGTGTTGTATTTCTGTTTTCTTCTCTTACCCATGTGTAAACTTCAAACAAGTCTTACATTTAATATTTTCATGCCTCACAGCAATGCCTTATACTGAGCAAATATAATAAAACATAGATTGGAGACCAGTCTCAAATCTCAAACATCTGATTGGCTGAACTGGAGACTTGGCGCCATTACAGCTAATGAGGTGCTAAAGATACGAGACATGTCTCCAAACAAGTCTCCATTTCAGCCAATCAGAGCCTTGTGATTTGAGACTTGTCTCCAATCTTATAATCTTGGGCTCAGGTCTCACAGGATACAAGTAATTTTGCTTTATACACAATCTTTACAAATAGCTTATAGACTACAAGACCCTTCTTTCTGTTGTTTTGCTGGGCTTAGCTGTGTGGTTGTGCTTTTTTCTTTCTTTTGAATTTCCAGTTTTGTAGAATTTGTAAACACATTTCTTTATTTAAAAATTACAGTTCACAAGAAACACAATTTAAAAACCGTTCACTAAAACACAAATTTAATCCATCCCAAGGCTTCAGTTTATCCCCCTGAAACGTTGGGATGGATTAAATTTTTGTTTTAGTGAACGGTTTATTTAAAAAGAAATGGTTTCAATGAATTTACAATAGTTACTGATAATTTATCGAATGAATAATATTAATATCTCATTTAATTTAATGTGAAATCATATTTCATGTTAGTCATGCTAGAGAAAGTGAACAAAATCAACCCAAGCAATATTTAAAAATGTAATAGCATAAATGAGAATGATATGTGTATGAATTTTTGCTGCACGAAAAATAAATATTGGAGCTTCTGTGTAAAAAGTCTTTGTAAAATTAAATGATACCACACTATTATAAATTAAGGATTAAATGCCTTAAAATGTACAAGATGTATAATTTAGCAACTCCTCCTGATATTTTTTCTACAGAAGAAAAACTAATACCAGTATTTTTCCGCTTATTGGCAGTGTATGTAGAATTTCTGAGTTTACCAATGAATCATGCAATTGTAAGAATAAATGGAATAATAAATGAAACCTAGAAAAAACAATGTGTGTACCATTGTGAGATATGTAAGAGAATAGGCTTCAGGTAACAGAGAATGTTTATTCGTATGTAATATTCATTTAAAAGAAAAACTGGAAAAAAAAAACAAAAAAAAAAACCTTAAAATTGTATGAATATTGTTTTATGTTAGCGAAATAAAATCTTGATTGCATACAAATATTCTAAAAACTCTCATATTTCTACATGAATATATAACTTCCACTATATTACTTCAGGCGCTGATCGCAGAAGTGCGGCGTCCCTCATTGGATTCGTGCGAACCGGGGACAGACAAACGGGAAGTAGAGGGAGCTTTGACAAAGGATCCTGTGAGGATGGGGAAGAGTCGACAGAAAGTGACCTTCGACCTAAAGAAAAACACATTCAGAAACCAGATAGATGACAATGGTAATTTATACAATTAAAAGAATAAGTTTGTCAATTTGTCAGAGAAACAGTGCAATCTCAAGCCATTCTGTTCTATGTCATCGAAGCACTCATATATGAGCATCTAAAATTGATATTTCATTTTTTGAAATGAACACTGATATGTACGAAAATAGTGAAAAAAGCATAAAAAGTACTAGAAAATACATAAAGCTAAAAAAGATATGCCAAAAATAGATTTTTCAAAATTTAATCGAACAATTCAAGATGCAGTCTGTACACTGGTCACACATGCAATAAAAATTAGGTATAAATGGAGTAAAGGATAAAGAAGTTTTCTAACTCTTCCAGACATATTTTATAGTTATTCCTTTTTTCAACTAAGAATTCAAGGTACATTATGGTATATACTCTTTCCTTGAAATCTGAATAGATCCTGATCAGACTTATTATGTACAGACAGCTATGAATCTATACTGTTCAGTCAAACATAAGTTGTAAAGGGTTAAATTTAAACAAAAAAGGCGATATTTGTCATTGTGCAGAAGACCAAATTTAAACATAGACAGTTTGTGGATAAAGATCACATTATATTTGTGCAATCAACTGCTTTCAACAACAAATTCACTTGAAAACAAAGACCACCTGTCTTCACAGACCACTAGGGGATTTTTCTCCAGAGTTATCCGTAACAGTTTTGTATGATACATTTCAGATTCAAGTGCTCGGAGTGAGTGTTTTAGAAGCACAAGGAATCACAGCCTTGATAGTGAACTTGTCCTTGCCACCAGGAATCTTGATCTACCAGACTTCCTGCAGGGTACCATGGACAGTGTTCTTCCGGCAGGTCGTGAGAGCGCTCCTGCATCCCTTGGTAGTGGGGATGATTTTACTACGCACAAACAGTCTCGAGATTTTATGGCGGAAATTAACAATTACATTGAGAGTATTAATGAAAACTTTGCTGCTTATACAAGGGAGAGTACCCCGTCTAAATCTGATGCCAAGAAAACGTCAGATAAACCCCTTCCTATGCAGCATAATGATAAAAGCTTTAGTGAAGATGGTATTGTACCATCAAATGATGAAGCAGATGAATTGTTTCAAGGATCAAATACAGTAAACAATGCGGATTTTAATGATCCACATTTAACAGAGAAAAGTTTAACTGATATAGGTTTTAGTTATAGTCATAATAAATATTTATCGAAATCCAGAAATTTTGTGAACCAAAGAAAACCTAATGCCACTGTTAGTTCTACAAATTCTGTGCCAACCCAGGAACCCTTGGTGGTTTCAGCGGAAATATTTTCACCTAATCAAACTCTCAGAAATGGTCTCGACCAATCGGAGGCTTTAGAATCTACATTGCTCAACAGTTCGCGGTCAAGCCCATCTCTGTCTCCATACAGTAGTGATTCATCGCTTGATAAGGAGAATGTTGGAGGATACGTGCCAAAAGCTAGTGTTCACAGAACTTCACGACATACATTAATTCATAGCCCCTTACACAGCCCTCTTATTGGGACTGATGGGGACAGTTTTCTTTCTACTGTTGATACTGACAGTAAAATTGCAAGACATTCTACACCTAAAAGTTCTAAAGGTGTGAAGTATTCACTTGCTGGTAGAACACCAAAGGTTCTCAATACTACGGCTGAGACACAGTCTATAGGCATAAGTCATACGGATGAAGTCACGTTTGTTTGATAAATAATTCATAGAATGTTTGTTTACCATTTCTCAATCGATACGTCTTTCAATGCTTGTACAACAGTGTAGATCCAGATTGGCCAGCACATCAATGCCATCTGATCAGGATCTACAATGTTTGTGTTTAGATCCAGAACAGATGGCACTGATGTGCTGCCTGATCTGGATCTGCAATGTTTGCCCATGTGATAAAAGGCATACCTTTGGATAAAGGGATTAATAAAACATAAGGTTATAGATAACAGTTACTTTCGCTAATTGTTTGTGGTGTCTATTTTGAAACTGCAATTACAACATACTAAAAATTTAAAGTTAAAACATATTGTCGTATTGTTGGTGTTTTTATCAGTTTAATTCAGAAACGTTTTTGTACATTTATCTGTGCAATTAAAATATACATGTATAAAGTAATCTTATTTTATTAATGATTACCTCAGTTTTCTGCTTTCATAACATACTGGTGGGTAGAATTTTCCTAAAATGTTATCTTCATTTATTTTGAAGTACTTTAAATTGGTTACACTTTACCCAAGAGATGACAAGAATGTCTGGTTTAAAAAATATTTTGTATTCAAATAAAATTTATTCACTTATAATTTTTGATTTTTTTTTTTGTGAACATTCATATCTTATTTTACAGATATTTTTATTACAAAAGCAAATAATAGTTTTAATGTTGTCTTTTTATCGCCTGTATTGTAATTAAAACATTTCATTTTCCTTGTGGCAAAAAAGTATTTTCTAATTTTACAGGTTTTTAAATGCAATTGGCATGCAGTTTAATTAAAATTTCTTTAGTTTCATGTTACATGAAAAAACATTTCTTCCTTTCTGTGGAATTTTTTCTATCAATATTGACAAATTTTAGATTTACATTTTAAAGGCGTTCGCTACAGTTTTTTTTAACGAGTATTAAACTACTGTACCACCGTCTAAATGCAATGTATAAAACACAGTTCACGGTCCAATCTGGGTTTTATCAATGTATAAAACACAGTTCACGGTCCTGAACAGACATGACTTATTCGGACATAGCTCGTTTCGGATAAGTGTGTGGATTATTGGTTAAATTTTGGCTTAGGTTTTAAATTCGCGCACTGGTCCGAGCGCGAAATACGCAAAAATTAAGCCATCGCTAAATAAAATGATACCAGAGTAATAATTAATGATGAACACTATATACCTTTAAGTCTTTTTGTTTATACATAATTACCACCCCCCCCCCCCCCCCCCCTTTTGAAATTGCCATTTCGAACAAATTAACATGGTAACCTACATTTTTCTTTTTTATTTTATTTTTGTTATACATTGGTGAATATATTGGTAGTATATGGTGAAATTCTATTATGTTAAATTTAAGTAAACTTAAAAACATCCCTTAGAATGAAAAGATTTGACGATAAATTCTTTGTAATAAAATAGGTAATACTTAATTTTTTTATATGTGTTTCATTATTTGTATTGCAATAATTAGCAATTTATTTGTAATTTAGAATGTTTTTAACTGAAAAATAGAATTATTTATGATATTCTTGTGATACATTCTATGATTTTATGCCGACAAAGAAGTCTATGAAAATCGTAAAAATTGTTCAAAATGTGACATCTTCGGTATCTAATAAAAAACAAGTAACCCCGGTAAGGTCCCATTTTCATTTGGTTTTTCATTGCATAACATCATTTTCTTGACATATACAAAGTTTGAATGAAATCTATTATTGGGAAAATTTTTATGAAACTGTAGCGACTGCCTTTAAAGAATATTCAGTCTTTTATGGCTACAGAACAAAATTCAGAACTTTTACAAAGGTTTTAATCCATTTTGCCAATTAATTGAACTAAGGGTAAAATAAATTAGAAAAAGTATTAAATGATTTATGTAAGATTGACTTTGACCATGCCTTATGATAACAAAACTGAGATTGGAGACCAGTTTCAAATCTCAAATATCTGATTGGCTGAATCAGAGTAACGTTTCTATTTCAGCCAATCAGATTCTTGGGATTTCATGCTGGTCTCCATTCTCAGTTTTATAATCTTGGGCCATGGCTTCAAGGTTATAAAACTGAGCCAGTCTCAAATTAGTTTCAGATTTTAGCCTTAATGTAGGCAGGTTTTTTTATTTGAGACAACTACTGTCTTAAAAAGAAGGTGTTGCAAAACTTGCCTGCTAGAGGGACAAAGTTAGATGGTCGTCTTAAAAGTGAATTTACTTATAAATAGATAAATATGTTATGGTATGATTGATCTATGCAGTCTAGTGCTATGTTGATATGTGTACATATGCTGAGCTTGTACATAATGTTTTGATGATATTTTAGCTTAGCAGCTTAGCAAGCTATGAAGACAGTAGATTGGAATGTACTGGCCCAGTACTCCTTTACCTGTTTAATTAACCCTTCGCTCCATGTTTATATAAAGATTTTAACATGTGTGCAACTAGTGTAGATCCAGATTAGCTAGCACATCTATGCCATAAGATCTGGATCTACATTGCTTGCTTCTTTGTGAGAAACTACCCTAATAATCTATAAGTGAACAGGATGTGGCAGCTGATCTGGATCTACACTGGTTGAACACACAATGAAACATGTATATATAGAGAGCAAAGGGTAAATGTAATTGAATTGGCTTTTTTAAACGGAGCTGGTTCAGTCATTACTTATAAGGGGGTTTTACAGGTATTAATATAGCCAAGCGTGTAGACCCCAATCCTACTGTGCTAATGTGCAAACTGAATAATGTCCACATTTATTGCAGCCGTGTTGTGGTGCATAGCACTTTGGTAAATTATGCTTCACCATCTGCAACATAAGTTTACATTGTTTACACAA
Source organism: Corbicula japonica (assembly GCA_038501625.1). Taxonomy (NCBI): domain Eukaryota; kingdom Metazoa; phylum Mollusca; class Bivalvia; order Venerida; family Cyrenidae; genus Corbicula; species Corbicula japonica. The sequence continues at coordinate 4,908,219 of JAZAYU010000007.1, forward strand.
ATATGGTCAATATGCTAGCATACAGGTAGTAAATATCTCTACTGTTAGAATGGAAAAAAGTCTGAAAGTTCTTATCAAATGATCTAGATCTCATTATTGTAAAACTACTGTGTTTACTACTTACGCCTGGTTACCTGCTCCAGGTTCTTACTCATTGCTGGTTCCAGCTGACATCTGTTTACCTGCTAAAGGTTCTTATTAATGCAGGTTCTAGCTGATCTGGTTACCTGCTCCAGGATCTCTCACTCATTTCTGTGCTGGTTCCATCTGACATCTGGTTACCTGCTCCAGGTTCTCACTCATTGCTGGTTCCAGCTTATCCCTGGTTACCTGCTCCAGGTTCTCTCATTGCTGGTTCCAGCTGACATCTGGTTACCTGCTCCAAGTTCTCTCAGTCATTGCTGGTTCCAACAGACAGCTAGTTACCTATGGCAGGTTCTTATTCATTCTTGATTTGAGCTGAATGTTTTAATTGTAAGTCTTTCTTTACCCTTTTTATTTTGTCAAATGTCAATATTGAAATGGTGCTAGCAATCATATTGATGTATTTTACTGTATCATCATATATTTTATTGCAAACCCATTTGTATTTGTTTACTTATTTATTAATTGAGATAATTGTCACAGAAATGCATTGAAATTATTGAAATCTCAATGGAAACCTTGCTTAAATATATAAGTTAATAAGATGTGATTCTTCAAATAATACTAAAGCCTTGCAGCAGTTACTTCCCCTGTTAAAAATAGTAATTCTACCACGAACAGTGTTAACAGTTTTTTTTGTTATTTTATATTTTTACCTCAGCTTGTACAATTTTTAATGATAACATATCTCTAGATTTCATGAAAACAAAATAATTATACTCCCACAAACGAAATTTGAGGGGGTATATAGGAGTGAGCTTGTTGGTCTGTGGGTCGGTCGGTCGGATTCTTCGTTTCCGGATGATAACTCATGAAAGGCTTGACAGAATTAAATAATTTTTGGTACACAGGTATATCATCATAAGATACAGGTCAAGTTCGATTTTGGGGCTGGTGGGGTCAGTGTCAAGGTCACTGTTACTAAAAATAGAAAAATGCTTTCCTGATGATAACTCCTGAAAGGCATTTTAAAAATTTTTGTTACACAGGTGTAACATCACAAGATACAGGTCAAGTTCGACTTTGGGGCTGGTGGGGTCAATGTCAAGGTCAGTATTACTAAAAATAGAAAAATGGTTTCCAGATGATAACTCATGAAACACTTCACAGATTAAATCCTTTTTTGGTAAATAGATGTAACATCAGAAGATTCAGGGCGAGTTCGACTTTGGGGCCTGTGGGGTCAATGTCAAGGTCACTGTTACTTAAAATAGAAAAATTGTTTCAGGACGATAACTCATGAAATACTTCATAGATTTAATTATTTTTTGGGACACAGTTGTAACATAACAAGATACAGGTTAAGTTTGACTTTGGGGCCTGTGGGTTTAAGGTCAAGGTCACTGTTATTTAAACTTCAAAACTTCATTCCACTCAGTAACTATAGCTTGGAATGAGATTCTTAAATGAAATTTGGTGTAATGGTGGTTTTTGTGAAGATGACTTTTGGGATTCAAAGTAAGGCCTGTGGGGTAAAGGTCACTGTAACTAAAAATAGAAAAAAACTGTATATGCTCAATAACTTTGGTTCGGAATGAGATATTATGATGAAAATTGCTATATAGGTGGTGTCTGTGAAGCTGAAACTTGGTATTGAAATTTTGGCCTGATGGGGTCAAGGTCACTGTTCACTGTTACTAAAAATAGAAAAATGGTTTCTGGATGATTTCTCATGAAAAGCTTCACATAATATCTAAACAATTTTTGGCACACAGTTGTTAGATAAAAGTTAAGAAAAGGTCACTGTTACTAACATATTCAAACCGTTTCTGCTCAATAAATTTAGAAGGAATGAGATATTGTGATGAACCGTATATTGGGTTATGCCCCTTTTTAATGACTTTGGATTGAAAGTGGGGCACATTATGCCATTGGTTCGAAGCATTCCCAGTTCAAGTATCAAGCACACATGTGGGGGTATTTAATCACTTTCAGTGATAATTCTAGTTATAATAATTATTATGAGGGTAAAAAATGTTCAAAAATATTGTTTTTTTGCAATAATCACATGATATATACATCATCACATGTTATTGTAATCGCAATAAAAATAACTGTGGAAATTGCAAATTATACTAAAAGTTACTTACCAAATGAAGTAATTTAAGTTCCAAGGAAGAAATTTTTTTTCTTAATTGTAAAAAAAAAAAAGAATCTGTGACCACTGTAGATCCAGATCAGCTGGTACATTTGTACTATCTGATCAGGAACTACATTGAGTGCTTCTTGGTCAGAAATAACCAAGAAGAATGTAAAAGTGAACAGTGAAGATCTCAATCAGATGGCACTGATGTGCCGGATGATCTAGATCTGCTTTGTTTGCCCGTGGGATAACAGCTATATCTCATGGAGTAAAGAGTTAAGTGAGTTCACAGAACAAAGCTTTGGATCTTTCAAATACAAACTAACATATTGCTATTTTTCAACATCGAACAGATGCAAATACTTTTTCATATTTGCAGAACAAACTGCTGTGTGTTTGTTTAAGCTTGAGGTCCTCTTATTGGAAATATTTAGTATTTTACCAACCTTAATTTATGTGTGACATAAAATTTTTAAATTCACAATTATCAGTTGCCTTCTGTTGTGTTGGTACATGCAAAGTCATTGGTCAGTTTTATAATTATTTTAAATGTCCTTAACCCTTTCCTGTATAGATACACTTTTATTGCTAGGGCGAACAGTTTAGATCCAGATAAGCCATCACATCCGTGCCGTCTGATCAGGATCCAAACTATTCGCTTTTTGATTCATTAGGTTAATTTTGACCAAAATGCGACCAGTGCAGATCCTGATCAGACGGCACGGATGTGCCGGCTGATCTGGATCTACACTGGTTGCACATGCATAAAAATGCGTATATATCAAGGAAAGGGTTAAGTATGTGGCCACAGATCCATGTTTTGTTGAACAGGCATGTTATATAACCAGTTACTCCATAAATATATATTCCTTTATCACATGGGCAACCAGCGAAAATCCTTAACAGTTAGAAAATCTGTGCCTTGATGTCTGAATAATTATACACTTCTACACTTTGCTTCTTGATCTGAAATAACCTGCTGAATCTGTTAGATTGGGTGCCAGCTGATCTCAATCTAAACTGTTTGCCCACATGATAAAAGCCATATCTGATTATCTATTGAGTAAGCGGTTAAATGTTAACCCTTTTCTACATATATACGCATGTGTGACCAGTGTAGATCCAGATCAGTCGTCACATCTGTGCTGTCTGATCAGGATCTGCATTTGTAAGATTTTGATTAATTAGAAATAACCTAATGAATCGAAAAGCAAACAGTTTAGATCCTGATAAGATGGCACTTATGTGCCGGCTGATCTGGATCTAAACTGTTTGCCTACGCAAAAAAGGTGTATCTATGGAGGAAAGGGTTAAACATGATGTCAACTCCAAATTTCAATTCGATTTTCTTTGGGGTAATTTACTACTCTTCACACTGAATGAGTTTTATAGTTTTCATCAACAAGAATTAGCAGGAACCTTATACTTTCACACTTGACAATTAGTTTGTTTTCAAATAAACTGTTCCTTTTAAAGGTAGTATTTTTAATTTAAGTTGTAATGAAGGGCAGCTGTATCAATTAGATGAACATAGTTGCTGTCCTATTGTTATAAACTGACAGTATATTAGGTTGCCTCCAGTAAAGCAGATATTGGTCACAACAATTTCTTTAAACTTTCCTAAAAGAGCAAGAAGGAGATTTTACATTAACCCTTTCATTAACCGTTTCCTCCATGTATATGCCTGTATGGCCTGGGTGAACAGTGTAGATCCAGATCAGCAGGCACATCTGTGCTGTGTGATGATCTGCACCGTTGGCTTTTTGGTCAGAAAACTTTTAATAAATCAAAAAGCGAACAGTGCACATCTTGATCAGATGGCACGGATGTGCTGCCTGATCAGGATCCACACTGTTAGCCCATGCGATAAAAGGCCCATACATGACCTTTTCATTTCAAAGTTAGCAATAAAACAGTGGCAAAATAAAAAAATGTCACTGTTTACATCACTTCCTCTGCTTTTACTGGAGTCAGGCTAATACACATGTGATAATGTTCTTTAGTTATGGGATCTTTGTTACAGGGCCCAAGATCATAAAACTAAGATTGTAGACCAGTCTCAAATCTAAAGCATCTGATTGGCTGAAATAGCCACCTGTCACCATTTTAGACAATCAGATGCTTAAGATTTGAGACTGGTCTCCTGATTTAGTTTTATAATCGTGGGCCCAGGTCCTTGCAATACATTGTGACTATGCACACATGTACTTTGTTCGAGATGTTACATATTATTAAAGCTGTTAGAAATTATTTGTTTTGTTGCTGTTTTGAAATACACACCAGTTGGCAGTTTACACCACACTCAATTTTGTAATTAATAGCACAGTCAATTTTGTAATTTACAACACAGACAGTTTTGTAATTAACAACACACTCAGTTTTGTAATTAACACCACACTCAGTTTTGGAATTAACACCACTCAAGTTTGTAGTTCACATCACAAGCTTGTAGTTCACATCACACTCGGGTTTCTAGTTCAAACCACACTCAAGTTTGTAATCAGCACCACAATGAAGTTAAAACTACACTCTGGTGAGGAGTTCAAACCACACTCAGGTTTGTACTTCACACCACACTCAGGGTTGTAACTAACACCACACTCAAGTGTTAAGTTGTATATATTTTGAAACTACTAAAGACACCCACTTCAAATTTGAAATAAGTTTATAACTTCATGATCTAGATAATTTTAGCCAAGACATATAACTGTTGTTAGTGTTTTTAAGGTTATGTCCCTTTTCACTTATATCTTCTGTTGAAGTTTTAACTGGGTTGGTTCATAATTGAAACATCTTCAATATGAAAATTGGTTGAAAATCAATAACTGAATGACCAGTGCCCAAGGATATAAAGCTGAGATTGGAAACCAGTCTCAAATCTCAAGCATTTGACCAGTCGCCATTTCAGCAAATCATATGCTTGAGATTTGAGACTGGTTTCCATGCTCAGTTTTATAACCTTGGGCACAACCGAGCTTGTTGCAGAGTACAATATCTTACCTTGATTAAAACTAAAATAAAAACATTGAAGATGAACAAACGGAATTACGGCTGTATATTTACACGTCACCTCCAATTAAGTAGATAAGTAAGACGCAGTGTTTCTCTGAGAAATGTTTCCGGAACTTGGGGTTTTTGACTTGGTAAATGAATCAATGCTAATTGGGGAAAATGCTACGTGACGCTGAACGCGACGGTCGCATGTCCGAATATTTTCTTAATGTCACAAATTCTTAAAGTTTCTACGACTATAGTTGTGCGAACGTGTAATGAATTACATTAGTGGAATAATAGAGATGAAACTGCAAGTAGTTCTCTCGTGAGAATTCGTGCAATGTTGCGAGCGTGCCGTGATACAATAATGCCGTAAATTTATAGAACCTGATTAAATAATTTTAATTATCATGGGTTGTTCAAGCTCAATAGCTCAGACAATCAACAATCCGGGAGCCTTTAGCGCAACTTCATCGGTGAACAGCAGAGCAACCCAGGTTTGGGCAGTACCAGACTTTGACCAAACTGAAACTTTGTCGCCGGAACAAAAGCGCTTAGTGAAACATACGTGGACGTATATTCTAAAGGATCTGCCTGGAAATGGATTAAAATTATTTTTAAGGATCTTCGAAATCTGTCCGGAAGTTCAAAAGCTTTTTCACGTTGATGATATCCGGCCAGCGCAGCTGGTCCAGGATCGTGTAATTAAAGAACATCGTGTGCGTATAATGAAAGTGGTCGGTTCAGCCATAGACAGTTTAGATGAAGACGATGACGACAATACGAATCTGGACAATATCATGACGGCTCTTGGACAACAACACCGGAAGTATGGCCGTCTGGAGCCTGCGTATTACACGGCATTTTATCAAGCATTCATGTGGAACTGGGAAGAAATTCTGGGCGAGCAGTTTACACCAAAAGTGGCAGACTCATGGAGCAACCTGATGATTAATATCTTAAACAAGATAAAGAAAGGATATGGCGAATATTGCGATCATACAGATGAGGAAGACTATCGTATTGCCCTGTTGACGTTGTCGCCCAGTCCTACAGTTTTTACGAAAAGTAATGGCCGTTACTATTGTTCAGATTCCAACCAAATTTGACGGCTTTAAAGCGATTTTCTGACCGGCGGAGTTTATTCTAAAATACTCTCTATATTCGGCCATGCGAGTGAAATCGTCGTATGGTCGAGAGTGCCTCATGTTCTGTCAATAATGTAATGTGCAGCTAACGAGGACTTGCATTACCTACTTTAAATTTACCATTTGTTTCTCTCATGCACAGTACATGAAATCCTTAAGTTATATTGTACAGTATGAAATTTTATTGTGTGCATCGTCATCAAAGATGTCGTTTTAAAAAGTAAAACATCAAACAAATTGCAATCTCTTAAAATTAAAATTACAGAACGCAGAGTTAATTGACAGTTCATGACGAGTCTTCCAACTAACTAGCACATGGCTCAGCTGACTACAAAAGAACGCGCTCAGCATATATGGGACCAGTGATCGTTAAAACAATGTGACAATTTTGATGGAATCGGTATATTTTAGCATTGGATGTAAAACGGCCAAGATATCTTCCAAACCGTCATTCTTGGAATAACAAGCAATGGTGATAATTCGGAAGTTAAGTTCCAATATGTTCTTAACCGTCATTCTTGGAAGTATGGGCAAGAAGTATAATCCGAAAGTTAAGTTCAAGACGTTCTAAACCGTCATTCTTGGAAGTATGAGCAAGAAGTATAATCCGGAAGTTAAGTTCAAGATGTTCTAAACCGTCATTCTTGGAAGTATGAGCAAGAAGTATAATCCGGAAGTTAAGTTCAAGATGTTCTAAACCGTCATTCTTGGAAGTATGAGCAAGAAGTATAATCCGGAAGTTAAGTTCAAGATGTTCTAAACCGTCATTCTTGGAAGTATGAGCAAGAAGTATAATCCGGAAGTTAAGTTCAAGATGTTCTAAACCGTCATTCTTGGAAGTATGGACAAGAAGTATAATCCGGAAGTTAAATTCAAGATGTTCTAAACCGTCATTTTTGGAAGTATGAGCAAGAAGTATAATCCGGAAGTTAAGTTCAAGATGTTCTAAATCGTAATTCTTGGACGTAGGAGCAAAAACTGTAATACGGAAGTTAAGTTCAAGATGTTCTAAACCGTCATTCTTGGAAGTATGGACAAGAAGTATAATCCGGAAGTTAAGTTCAAGATGTTCTAAACCGTCATTCTTGGAAGTATGAACAAGAAGTATAATCCGGAAGTTAAGTTCAAGATGTTCTATACCGTCATTTTTGGAAGTATGGACAAGAAGTATAACCCGGAAGTTAAGTTCAAGATGTTCTAAACCGTCATTCTTGGAAGTATGGACAAGAAGTATAATCCGGAAGTTAAGTTCAAGATGTTCTAAACCGTCATTCTTGGAAGTATGAACAAGAAGTATAATCCGGAAGTTAAGTTCAAGATGTTCTAAACCGTCATTCTTGGAAGTATGAACAAGAAGTATAACCCGGAAGTTAAGTTCAAGATGTTCTAAACCGTCATTCTTGGAAGTATGGGCAAGAAGTATAATCCGGAAGTTAAGTTCAAGATGTTCTAAATCGTAATTCTTGGACGTAGGAGCAAAAAGTGTAATACGGAAGTTAAGTTCAAGATGTTCTAAACCGTCATTCTTGGAAGTATGGACAAGAAGTATAATCCGGAAGTTAAGTTCAAGATGTTCTAAACCGTCATTCTTGGAAGTATGGACAAGAAGTATAATCCGGAAGTTAAGTTCAAGATGTTCTAAACCGTCATTCTTGGAAGTATGAACAAGAAGTATAATCCGGAAGTTAAGTTCAAGATGTTCTATACCGTCATTTTTGGAAGTATGGACAAGAAGTATAACCCGGAAGTTAAGTTCAAGATGTTCTAAACCGTCATTCTTGGAAGTATGGACAAGAAGTATAATCCGGAAGTTAAGTTCAAGATGTTCTAAACCGTCATTCTTGGAAGTATGAACAAGAAGTATAATCCGGAAGTTAAGTTCAAGATGTTCTAAACCGTCATTCTTGGAAGTATGAACAAGAAGTATAACCCGGAAGTTAAGTTCAAGATGTTCTAAACCGTCATTCTTGGAAGTATGGGCAAGAAGTATTATCCGGAAGTTAAGTTCAAGATGTTCTAAACCGTCTTTCTTGGAAGTATGGGCAAGAAGTATAATCCGGAAGTTAAGTTCAAGATGTTCTAAACCGTCATTCTTGGAAGTATGAACAAGAAGTATAATCCGGAATTTAAGTTGAAGATGGTCCGAACAGTCATTCAAGGGATATAATTCGGAAGTTAAGTTATCCGGAAGTTAAGTTATCCGGAAGTTAAGTTATCCGGAAGTTAAGTTCAAGAGATATGTTATAAAACGCAATGTGTTCTTGGAAAATAATACTCAATGCACTTGTTGGTGAATTCAGGAAATTTCACCCTTTATTAGTGAAAAACAGGACTGCAGCTTCAAGATTTATATTCGATCGTTCTCTCTGATTGTAACTGATTTTATCAGGGCCTGGTGGTGTTCGGTTATGTGATATTTAAATTGTTTTGGTGCGCATGTAGCAGATCTTCACCGAAGACTATTTTCACATAAAAGTATTGTAAGTGACATTTCCCTGTAATAAGTTGTGTTGATAACTTGTGTTTCAAATATCGCTCAATTTGATGCACGGTTAACTAAAGCATATCCAATGTTTCTTGGATTAAGAAAATACGTTTCATGCAAAGAAGAACACGTTTGGTTAAACCAGAGTTCTACTATAATGTCGTCAACCAGCGACGATAACACTTATATCATGTTACATCTGTGTTTTAATGGTTGACAATGAAAGGGCTTAGGACTGGCGGTGAAAGGGTTCGAGACTTTATGATTGTTTCTCTCCAAACCTCGCCCAAGGCGGAAGAAGCAGGATCCCCCACATTGAACGTCTTTTCACCTCGCTGGTTCTGATTAGCTTATTAACTATACTTTTAAATAGACAACATATTATTAATTATTTACTTAAATCTTGTTGGTCTGTGATTCGATTATAATTAAATTATATATTTTAATGGCGCGTTTTACGTTTTATTTTAAAGGTGACTGGCCAATTATTAGAACGAAAATAATAAGTGTTTAAAAATTAAAGTAATTCACTGTCATGTTATATTCTTACACAGCCAATGTACGAGTGAAAATTGTTAAAGGCCCCAGTTACACAGACGGTCGGTGTCCAATATGTTATTTTATTTTAAGTTACTCGCTGTTTTGGTCGACTGCCATGCGTGAGGTTTTCTGTGTAACCGGCCATCGGTGATGGACAAGTGCTCAATCGGCTAAATAAATATTTCATAGGTTGCTGGTAGGAGACCGAAACCAACTCGAACGGGAATGGGTCGGTGATAAGGATGATTTCATCGGTAAAAATGCTGAAATACTATCGGTTTTTGTCGTTTGTAAATCGGAGCTAAATCGGGCGTTACGCTGATAAATCGGTGTTTAATAGCTTATCATCAGTGGTTCAACACTTTCCGTCAGATATGGCCGGTGATTCATATTTGGTCATCTTTGTTTGATCGGTGACATCAGTGATAAAGAGCTTGCATATCTCGTGATATAGGTTGCCGTCGGTTCTTTTCATTAAAAAGTATGTTTAAGTGATGAGAACCGATGACTTTTTCAGTTTACCGAAAAACATCACCGATGACATTACGGCAGCAGTCGATTGGTCACAGATTGATTCCCTATTAACCACCGATCAAAACCGACAAAATCCCACGCTTTAATTCTCATCTTTTTTTCTATGGGTGGTAGGTATTAGTTGATCGGTTGCTTATCGGTGGCCCATCGGCGATATCGTATGTAGACAGGTTGTCGATCGTTGACAGCGGTTGTAGACAGGCTGTCGATCGGTTATTTGTAAAATATTTTCACCGATCGAGAATTTTAAACATGTTCAAAAATCCCAATCGGTTATTTTTCACCGACAGAACTTATCTTTTCTCAAGAGCAGTTGATCGGTGGCAAACGGGTGACCAAAAGGTGATATCGGTGTTTAATACGTTGTCATCGGTTCACTCCATAATTTGGCTGAAAAACTCACCGATCACTCACCGATGGCTCTGTGTACTGGGGTGTTATGGTGTCACTAACGCTAAAACGCTTTTGGATGGTTTTTTTGCGTTTGCGCTTTTCTGCAAGCATTGGCTGGTATTTTGCGTTCTGTAAGTCTGTTCCCAAGGTTCCCAAGATCGTGCTGTTTGTGATGTTAGTTCTGTTGTAGGGCTTTTATGTGAATGTTAAACATATTGGGGAATCTTTCACATTTATTTTTTTCGGGTTTGTTGCGTTTGAATTGTTCAGTGGCTTCCATTGTATGACTTGTGGCGATAGTCTTGTATGTGAAGTTTTTTTCCTGTTCTTTCCGCAGAACAAGTGTTATCAAAAGGAGGTAGGGCACGTCAAGTGCACCTACAAAACAACTTATTATGATTAAGTAGAAATTCAAGCGATACTCTGTTTTTACAATGAATAATGGTTTTATCGCAGATGTAGGCAAATTAAATATTTTTCCTATGATGAATACTCATCAAGAAAACATGGGAAATCAAATTCGTAAAACTTTTTCTTTATAAACCATAATATGTAAAATAAGTTGTCTGTCACGTGACTGTCAAGTTATTGATAGTAACTGTATACAAAACGTATTAATTTGTGTATAAAACTCTTACAATAACAAAGTACATTATGCTAATTAAGTACAATCAAGGCTATCCGTGTTGAAGGATGTTTAATTTCCACCTTTATAAAAATCAACACAGTATTTTGATATCACTTTATTGGTTGGACAGTAGTTTTACTTTTGACATTGAAAACTAATGTCAACATATTAAATATCTATTTATAGACATTGATAAATTAAGATTTTACCTGTTGTATTGTGTGTACACTACACCTTATATGTCATAAACAAGTACAGTGTTTAAGGATATAAAATTGTGAAATATTTGCTAAAAGGATGCATATTTCATAAATGAAGGTATTTTAGAGTTTACTTCTTAAATAACCTCTTATTGTTTTAAATTTATGAAATGTAAAATTTGAACGGTTAGGTTAGGTCAGTATTTTATTTTGCTCATTTCCTGTTTGTAATCAGTATTTAAAAGATATGTTTGTTTTCGGCATTTTTCGAAAGATTTAATCCTGACAATTCCAGACCACATTTATGAGGTAAGTATAAATGTATATCCTTCCAGAAGTCAGGCATATTTCCTCCTAAAAACCCGAAGAACCCGAAAAAGATAGAGATGTAACCGGCAATCGACTTCCTGTTTTGCTCTACATTCATTTATCTCATTGCCATATTGGTACTCTCAAACGGATTCACGACTTTCAGCGTCTGCTTTAACAACTGTCCGACATCTCGGTGTCATTTAATATGATGCAAGTTGTCGCTTGTCCATTTTGACCAATTTTGTCAACTCCTTTATGGTCTGCATGGCATGACGAGCACTCACACTCTCATATGTTTCATCATATTGGATTTCATTATGGCCGCAGCAATGAGCTGCCGAGGCCAACTGATTCAAATACTACAAAGTTCCACCTGATTCATACCAGACATTTCAAGTTTACATATGACGGTTAGAGGCCAGAGTGCTACAAATGATCACCAATTACCATCATCACCTCATCCATCACCCCCATCAGTTCATTTGTTTTTAATCATTCAACTAACATCCATCCGATGATTCATCTTTTGTATTGTAGCACCCTTGGCGAAGCATTTTGCTTGTTAACCACACCATACTTCTGTAATATTCTTAGCTCTTCTACAGATGTTAAGGTGCAGAAACCAACCCAAACATCTATGAAAATTAGTCTTCCCAAAACATTATAAGCTATTAGTAATATTCCTCCCAAAGTTTCTGACAGCGCACTCCACATTATACTCTGTTAAGAAAGATTGGAGTATTTGGCAGATCCGGAGAGGAGGCTATCAGGTTCGGTTCAGCCTAGACAATCCTTGGTTTCAAGAAGCTCCGATCGTAATTCGCCCTGTCGACAACGCCAGTGTGACGGTTTGGCGTGGAAAGTGTATCCTCGATCAGGGCTGTGACCTCGGATCTCTGGCTTACCGTGCCTACGCTCTACCCATTGAGCTACCGAGGCCACCTTATTTAAATGCGTCTACATTAATCTTATAGTGTATGTCTTCATTTTCCAGAAAATCAGAATATGGGAATTTCAAAAACATTTTAATACATTTGTTCACTAGTTGCTGATATTTTAATAATGTTCCCAATTACAGCTGGTGGCTAATGTTGCAAATGACATCATCGATTTATAATGCGAAATACTGAGTTGCGGTTTGCCAGGGCATTTCCACTACTGCCCATTAACGGGCTTTATCAAAACGAGCCTGCAATATTTTCATATTTTGTCGTGTTCGGTGGCTTACACTGGATCTTCATTGTGCGCCCATTGAACAACAACCATCCCATAGAGAAAAGAGTTAATATTTCAAAATGCCCGAAAACCTTATTTAAAAATCAATAAAGTATGAAAGCCATGTCAACGTCAATTGTTACAAGTTCCTATCTTCTGAGTTGACGCCTTCAATGTAAGCTGTAACTGTTACATTAGTAATAAAATAATGACTTAAGCGAACAACAAACGATCTGCAAAATACATGCACTGTCAAATTTAGTTTTATTTTAATATCATGAACACAAGAATTACAAAACACGAATATTACAATTTCGCCGTCACTTAACAATTATAGTACACGGAACGTTCATTATGAAATATAATAAGTTTCTCCGTTTAAATTAATTATTTTCAGAATTTTAAAACGGTTTCAAGTATAATTCAAAGGGTTTCCTTTTCATAAAACCGAAACGAAATTGATAAAGTATGAATTATTTAATTGCTAAATTAGTTGACAATTTTCGTTTTACCATGAAAGTGCAATGACAGTAGACGGCCCTTTAAGTTTAAATACTAATAATTCAGTAAAGGAGTTAAGTAAGGATAAGTGTAATATAGGAACGTGCAGACCTGAAAATGGCTGCCGTTGGTCCCTAAGTAAAATACTTTGTATTTTTATATAAAAGATACATCAAAACTACATAGATTTGTTCTATCATTTCAGATTAAAGATAAAATATTCTGCAGCAATGAGAAATAGAAGACAATACTTTGAAGCATAATTTTGCGTTAGTTGCCATGGGAGACGAGAAGAAACCGGAAGTTGGCCAGGACATGGAGTGGCCCACGTTTGACAACGGTGATTTTAAAGTGAGCTATTCCCCGGATAACGAACATGAATCTATCTTCGCAGATTTCAAACCAGCTACCGAGAAACATATGATCAGAAACAAAAAGAGAAAACCAAGGTCTAAGAAAGCTAGGGCACTTAGACTTGTTTCAGGTATGACTGAAGAACCTTATATACTGTTGGTCTTTAATCAATAGAATAAACTCTCTGAAATAGATGAAAAGGGAACTTTGAAAGCCACCGAACAGGACAAATATGAAAATACTGCAGGCTCGGTTTGATTGAGCCTGTTCACGGGCAGTAATGGGATTGCATATTACTGCCTATCTGAGATAGTGATTTATCACAAACCGAAATTCTCAGTAGATTTGATTTTCAGCAAGGGCCATAATCCAATAAAAAATATGCATATAGATCTCAAGTTATATCAACTTACCATGTAACAGTTTGCATCCAACTACTATGGCACTATACTTGAACAATGTCAATGTGCAGACATTGCTCAGGAAACTACCAGGTACTTTAATATCATTCGGTAGATGTTACACTGACATTAATTTCCCCCTTCAGTCACCATTTGATCATTGTAAGAGACAAAATAATGTTTGCTAATTGAACAATACAACCTTTTGTTTCAGAATCATCTATTAGACGCAAGAAACGCTCCTGTTTACAAGACCGGAAGCGCTGTGTCGTCATTTCCGTCCTCGTCGCATGCGTCGTTATTATAGTTGCCATCAGCATTTCCGTTGGAGTTTACTTTGGAGGTATCTAGCGTTCACGCAAGGAAATCATCAGATTTTATAAGGAAAGCTTTGAGATAAATATGATACATTTGTATATTGGCGTCCCTCTTAGAACAAAGGTGTCCGTAAAACAACAAGTACAAAATAAATTGTATATATCGGTATCTTCTTAAACAAGTTCTTGAAACATTTCTATCAAAATCGGCAAAATACATTAATAAAATTCTTTAAAGAATATAATTATATAGAAGAATAGAAAAAAATATCATCATCATCATCATCATCATCATCATCATCATCATCATCATTTTTGTTCAGTCACAACCGTAGTTAACAGAGCAACAAGACATTAAAACAACAACATCATTATCATCGTTATCATCAATTTTGTTTAGTCACACTCATAGTTAACAGCGGCAACAAGAAATTAAAACAACAACAAAAACATCACCATCATCATCGTCGTCATCGTCATTATTGACATATTCAGTCAAAATCTCCGGATTTTTAATGAAAAAGTTTTGGCAGGCCTGTATACCTGACTTTCAGAAAGCTTACTTTACTTAGACAGTGTAGATACACATTGGGATTGTTCATCATGAAATACGAGAATGTATCAAACACTTCATTTGTACTCGTTCACAACTTGAAGAGCAGGATTGTTCGAGACTTTACCACAGGGTTAACTAGCCAATGAGGAATGTTCAAATAAAATGAACCACCTTTAAAAGTTATTGTGTACGATACGTTTTGGTGACCTGAAACGAAGCAAATATCAGATCTACAAAAACATGAAGAAAAATATTTCAGTTTCACATAGACGCCTCTAACCTATGAGTAGGTTGGTTCGTTTCCCGCTCTATACACATTGGGATTGTTCATCATAAAATACGAGAATGTATCAAACATACTTCATATGTACTCGTTCAAAACTTGAAGAGCAGATTTTTTCGAGACTACCACAGGGTTAACTAGCCAATGAGGAAAGTTCAAATAAAATGAACCACCTTTAAAAATTAATGTGTACGATACGTTTTGGTGACCTGAAACGAAGCAAATATCAGATCTACAAAAACATGAAGAAAAATAATTCAGTTTCACATAGACGCCTCTAACCTATGAGTAGGTTGGTTCGTTACCCGCTTTATTAGTTATTGTTGTTATTGAGTCCCGACAAGTGAAGTTGCCCTTATCGGTAATAACGTTCCGAATGTGCCAAACTCCTCATTCACCACTGGACTTCTTCCATTATGATTTAGAACTTGTCAGATGATTGCAAATTGCAAGTGATGTCCGTATTGAAAAATCTGGTGTTTGGTACTGGGATATTTCTTTCATACTTGCCCAAGTGATCAGTCATACGGACGGAATGTGTGTAGAATGTAGACGACTAATATGCCCTGTGGCTTTTATTACCATAGTTATGACCCTGTTATTTTCAGTATTTGGTACTACAATACCTATTTTAATTTTATAACCCAGAAACAACAAATAAAATATTCGTGTAAAGTACTGTAGCTGGTCGTGCCATTTTGTTTAAAGATGTCATGTATAGAATCTGTAACATGAAATTTCATTTAAAAATTGCTTTAGAAAACTTACATTGAGCTATCTACAAAATGCAGCGACATGATCTATTTGGAACCAGACATTCAAAATATACTTAAATTTTTTGAAATATTATTGGTACACTGTTTTCGTTTCAGTAATTGTGAAAGGGAAGGCTTCGACCGCGGCCGACCAGTCACGGACCGATAGCTCAGGTAAGCGTGTCTTATTACTTCAATAAACAAGTAATTACCGGTGTATAATATGTAAAGATGTGTTCACTCCGTTAAAAAGAAATACTGTGTTTGTTGGTAAAGCTATATTCTCATAATAAAAATAAAGATCAAAAGTGAAAAGAAAGTAATTATTAGTTTATTGCTGCTGGTGATAAAATTATAACAAAATGTTTTTTCTAAACACTCTAGTTGATGTGGTGACACTTTCACCTACACCGACCCCAAGTATGCCATCCACTCTACCTCCGTCCCCTCCCACAACACCTCACCATACAGTGGCGCCATCAACAGAAGAACCGTCTAAAACATCATCGACATCATCATCAACATCGTCATCGTCTACTTCTACAACCACCACTATCACAACCACTTCAACAACAACAACAACAACTACCACAACAACAACGACGCCGGCACCGACGGAACCACCGGTTCGTCAGTTTACGGGTAGCCCCGACGAAATCAAGGAAGTGGTTGTAGCGGCGAAAACATGCACAGAAGAAATAATCATAACAACTGATAGACTAAAACCAGAACAGAAATGCAGGTTTGGATTTTTAACTGTATTTTGGATTATGTTTTTGTTTCCACCCATTTGCACTTCCTATTCCTTTATAATTGGGAACTGGGAATTCAGTATATTTGACAAGAAATATGGAGGTTTCTTTGTATTTCACAACAGTGATTCGGGTGGCTCGGGAACCAATCACTTTTTATATAGGGCTTATGTGGACCTACACTGTAAAAATTTCCCGTTAAATTTTACGGGATAGTCCTGGCAGCTGGTTACCAGGACAGTCCCGTAAATTATACGGGCTGACAGTTACGGTCTTCCCGTTAAATAAAACTGGACAGTGTATTTTTTACTGGCTGACCGTAAGTAATGGTGAAAGATGGTGGGTGGGGTAAATTTCAAAACATCGTTATAATACGACCTTAGCCTATAGCATTGACTGACTAAGGGAGTATACAATTTGAAAAGCAATTAAGCTTACAATAACACAACTTAATCTGTGCACAAACAGCTTAAAACCTTTAAATTTTCCAAAGAAACCGGTTTTTTAGCTCGACTATTCGAAGAATATGTCGAGCTATTGTACTCACTTGGGCGTCGGCGTCGGCGTCGCCGTCGGCGTCCCGCTTTGGTTAAAGTTTACGTGCAACCTACCTATATCTTAAAAACTACTATAGCTACAGCTTTTAAACTTGGCACACTTGTTCGTCATCATGTCCCGAGTGTGTTTGCCAAGAACCATAACTCTAACTTTCATTTTGATCAAATTATGGCCCTTTTTGACTTAGAATTTCAGGTTAAAGTTTGCGTGCAAGCTACTGTACAAACTCTTAACTTCAATACTACTTATACTACAGCTTTTAAACTTGGCAGACTTGTTCATCATCATGTCCCGAGTGTTTATACCAACAACCATTACTCTGACTTTCATTTTGATCAAATTATGGCCCTTTTTTGACTTAGAATTTCAGGTTAAAGTTTGCGTGCAAGCTACTATACAAACTAATAACTTCAATACTACTTATACTACAGCTTTGAAACTTTCAACACTTGTTCATCATCATATTTCAAGATTGTATGCCAAGAACCATAACTCTTACTTCCATTTTGTTCAAATTATGGCCCTTTTTCGACTAAGAATTTCAGGTTAAAGTTTGCGTGCAAGCTAGTTACTTTCATACTTCTTGTACTATAGCTTTGAAACTTAAGACACTTGTTTACCATCATGACCCTGACTATTTCTACCAAGAACCATAACTCTTTCTTTCATTTTTAATCAAATTATGGCCCTTTTTCAACTTAGAATTTCAGGTTAAAGTTTGCGTGCAAGCTAGTTACTTTCATACTTCTTGTACTATAGCTTTGAGACTTATGACACTTGTTTACCATCATGACCCTGACTATGTATGCCAAGAACCATAACTCTTTCTTTCATTTTTAATCAAATTATGGCCCTTTTTCGACTTAGAATTTCAGGTTAAAGTTTGCGTGCAAGCTAGTTACTTTCATACTTCTTGTACTATAGCTTTGAAACTTATTCACCATCATGACCCTGACTATGTATGCCAAGAACCATAACTCTTTGATTTTTTTTAAATTACTGCCCTTTTTAGACTTAAAAATTAAGGTTTAAAACTTTGTATACCTTTATTTTATCTTACATCAGGTTTATTTTCAAAGGCCCATAACTCATCCTTGCTTTTTTATATTTGATTTTTGCCCCTTTTCACTTGAAATTAGAATTAAGACTTATAAATAATTGTTAAAGTTTCAATGTTAGTGTTTTTCATATGAAATGCTATAATATATAAAGGTTTAAAACAGATGTCCTTAACATATTTTGGTTGAAAGTGTTGAGTAATTGTGGGGTGGGTGGGTGGGTGCATAGACCATACCATACCATACCATACCATACCATACCATACCATACCATACCATACCATACCATACCATACCATACCATACCATACCATACCATACCATACCATACCATACCATACCATACCATACCATACCATACCATACCATACCATACCATAACACTGTACCATACCATACCATACCATACCATACCATACCATACCATACCATACCATACCATAACACTGTACTGTACTGTACCCCCACCACCCACCACCACCTCCACATACCAACACCACCACCAACAACAACTACAACAACACCAACACAAACAACAACAACACCGCCAACACCACCACCACTAACAACAACAACAACACAACCACCACCAACAACAACACCACCATTAACAACACCAACATCACCACCAACAACAACTACAGCACCACCATTAACAACAACAACACCACCAACAACAACACCAACACCACCACCAACAACAATATCAACACCACCACCAACAACAACACAAACACAAACAACAACACCACCACCACCACCAACAACAACACCACCACTAACAACAACAACACCATCACCACCACCAACAACACCAAAAACAACAACACCACCACCAACAACAACACCAACACCACCAACAACACCACCACCACCAACAACAACATCATTACCACCACCAACACCACCACCACCAACAACAACACCACTACCAACAACAACAACACCAACAACAACACCACCAACAACATCAACACAGCACCAACAACAACACCACCACCACCAGCAACACCCCCACCAACAACAACACCAACAGCATCAACACCACCACCAACAACAACATCAACACCACCACCAACAACAGCAACAACAACAACACCAACAACCAACACCACCACCACCACCACCAGCAACAACACTACCACCACCACCACCAACAACACCAACAATACCAACACCAACAGTACCACCACCAACAACAACACCAACAACACCAACAACAGCAACAACACCACCACCAACAACAGCAACACCACCACCAACAACAGCAACCAGCATACCATACTGTACTTCACCACGCCACACCACTATAGGTGGGCAAAGATAGTGGGTTGATGGGTGTGGGATCAGGGGTTTATGGGCTGGGTTGTGTAAACCCTAAAAAAAATCTACAAGAATAAATTAAGTGTAATTTATTGATTTCCTAACTTGGATTAAGAAACTTTTGTTCATGTGTGTTTGTTGGGGGTGTCATAAACTCCTGAATCACTCCTCAGTTTAAATGAAGCCCAGTTACAATGTGCTTAATAGTTCTGACTTTTCAAATAGTCGAGCGTGCAGTCGTTTCCGACTGGCTCTTGTTTGCAAAATGCGCCAATGTGCTCGACAGGATGTTAACCGAAAGGCTCCGAATAAAAAAACGGTGCCGTACTGTATTTGTACAACATTTAGTCGAAACGGTTACGTCCCGTTACCGAAATACCGTATATTTAACGGGGATTTTTTACAGTGTATAATCAAAGTAACAAAACATTTGCATTCATGTTTTGGTTGAATGAAATTTTTTATAATATATATAAGCGAAAGAACCGCAGAGTCGAGGGTGATCTTAGCAAAAATTCGCCAGTTCAGTCAATCAGATGCTTGAGATTTGAGACTGGTCTAAGTTTTATTATTCTGGGCCATGGATAGTCACAAATCATCTCCAGTTGATTTAAACATATCGAAACCAGTCTAAATGAACTGCCACCATTCCTTAAGTGGAACATCACAATCTAGTAGTATAAATATGTACATTTGAGAATGCGTGCTTATAAACGACAACTTAGTCAGAGTGGTTCAGAATATTTGCTCTTATAATTATGTTCCTTTGAGATTATCCGTATATTATCGCCAAAAGTTCAAGCTATCAATGATAAAATACCAAAATCCAAAAAAACCCAAAAACAAAAACAGATTGCGTTATCAGATTGCACGTGGGTTTGATTAATGAAAAATTCTTTCATATCCTGTTGAGTTATAGTTCCGTCTTTTACATACAGTAGTATTTATTTCCCGGGGACGAATTTTCGCACAAAACCAGTAAATAACAAATGATCTCGCGCAACTGTATTCTCCTAAAATATGCGAAAATTAAACCCGCGCGAAATAAGATGATTTAACATCATTATGTAAGATATTTGTTATACCATTTTAAGTAATGTGGGAAAAATGTTTGCTGATTTTTTGTGTTCAGGGCAGTTGAAAATGTCGGTGCACAATTATCTTAGCGTTTAGAATTTTAGAATTTGAGAAAAACAAATTAACCGGAAACATACCGGTGTCGCGTAATTTTCACACGCGTGGTAATATTACCTACCGGCATATACTCGGCTGAGAAAGATCAAGTTGTGACTGATTTGCATGTATAGTCATTTGGTCGAATCACCATCGGCGAGTTTTAACTTGTACGACACATAGTCAGAAATGTTTGATGGTATTTGAGTTTCTATGTCTCATAACCGCTTGTGAACATGGCTTCCATGAAAATCGTTTAAGCAAAGGTCTTGATGTTACTGACCATGGAAGTTTCATCTATGATTTGCGCTTACTTTTACTTTCAGTATTATGTTATATACAATATCAATTAAGGGCTCGCCACACTCCTCCCAATCCTTTTCATCGATAAAAAGAAAATTATCAAAATCTCAATAACGGCAAAGTGCCGTTAAATGAAACTTTGCACAAATGTAAGTTATTAATGTATCTTTATTTTGCAGATGGTAAGACACGTTATAACAGTAAAGAAAAATAGCGAGATATAAAATTCCCTCATCTTCTATTTACAATATTTCACAAAAACTAAACTACACAAAACATCATTTTAATGCCCACATGGGTAATATGATACTGACAACAATTTGTATTGTCCTCGTGACTTACATGTGTAAACTTTACGAGATATTAGTAAAGGTGTGTTTGACCTTCAATTTTCTGGTCGCTTCCTGGTCGCGTAAACGGGTGACAATCACTGATTTCTCTTTTAGTAGTTGAAAGTTTTTAACAAAGTACACAACATTTTCTTATCAGCAACATTGCACTCACGTGGGAATTTAAAATTATGTTTTGTATCGCTTAGTTTTTGTGAATTTATGCAAATAGAATATTAAGGAATTTTAAGGTCTAGCTTGTTTTCTTTACTATTCTAACGTGTCTTACTATATGCAAAATCAAGATACATCAGTAACATTCATTTGTGCAAAGTTTCATTGAACTGCATTTTGCCATTATTGAGATTTTGATAAGTTTCTTTTTATCGATGAATAGGATTTGGAGGAGTGTGGCGAGCCCTTAAAACAGGTTGCCAATCTGGCAATATCTTCGGTATTGCATAGGACCGTATATTGAAAGTTAAAGTAGACGTATATTTGATTTAATACTTCGAACTTCTGTGTTACTGACGATTCTGAGTAAATTTCTTCGCTACTTACTTTTAAGAAGATGTATATACAGCAAATTAAAATGACCAATAGTAATGCTACAAAATATGACATGCTGTATATAGACTGTCAGATTTGTTACCGAAAAGACGGCTATCTTAGTTAAGTGAGCTACACAGACGAAAAACAAATTTGCGCAAATTTATCGTACGACGTTTTAAAATCGCGTCATTTTAGAAGTACGAGCAGCGACGATTTGCAACAACTGCAAACTGCAAAAACTGCAACGTTTGTTTGCAATGTACCACTCATTGCTGTCTAGTTTTTGCTGGTATATATTTATCAAGTAAAAATGAAAAACTTTCAGTTTTCATATATTTTTACTCTTTTATAAAAGTTAATTTTTGTCATTTTTTTCGTCGAAAATTAGACACTTAGTGGCACTTCGGATGTCCATGCCGCAGACTTGATCACAAGCCAACGCGGAAATTTCATTCTACAATGTGTTGTACACGTTTATTTTCAGACTGTACTACGAGATGTTACGCTGTGTGTACGTCGTCTGTGTAAAGAACAACTTGTACATACACGTTGATACCCTTGGGACCGTGGTGGAAACCAACAAAACCGACATATTCCCTTTCTGGATTGAGATCGATCCTCTGAGTTGTAGAGGTATATTGGAAACCAGTCTCAAATCTCAAGCATCTGATTGGCTGAAATGGCGACTGGTCGCCATTTCAGCCAATCAGATGCTTGAGATTTGAGACTGGTTTACAAATTCTTCTTTAAACAAGTATCATACAGTTGTTTGAAGATACATCGAAAAATATGCCATAACTCGTCTTGCTGTAGTAGTATGTTATTATATTTTGTTTTTAACTCTTCTGTGATAAGGATTTTTTCTTTCTGATACACTAGTTATCGTTCATACCAAAGTAAAGACTATAATCTTGGCAATTTTGTTTCTGGAAGACCCATTTAAAATTTAGGACGATGTTTCCAAAACGTTTTTCTGGGGCGATTTTATGATAAAACCTTTTTAGCAACCAATCCTTCCGATTTCCATCAAGTAGATCGAAAGTGACCCTTTAACAAGTTTTAGCTACCTCATATCAATTTTTAGCATCGGCCAGCATGTGTTTTCCTTATGCAGCTGATGAAACAGACTGTCATCATTAAATGTATAGGATGTATGTCTTGCCACTTTGATGTTGAATGCCTTTATATCCATCAGTTATTAATTGGGAAAATATATATTAATAAAGCAGCTGAAATAAACATGTTATCTTTTTTCCACAAGAAAATGGTGTATTAGAAATCCGGAACTTGACTACCTTGCCAGTTAGTCCGCCAGAGCTGTGCTCGAGTCCCGACGCCGCCATGTACTATGGGAAGCGTGCTTGTCAGCTTGTACTGAACCCGGGAGCCCTTGCACAGTTATCTCTGAACAGTAGATGCAGGTAGGTGCCAGAAACTTGGATGTTTACTATTTTGGAACATTTGTTGTGATGTCTTGAAGTACTAGTACATCATTTAAGCCAGACTTAAGGTAATTCATAGCCCCAGCTAGTACAGTTGCACTAATGATGAGCTGTGAAAATTAAATTATCTTTTTTTTTCAACAATTTCCAAACAAACTGTTATGATATTGTTACAAACAGATGAATATTGATAATAACAGGAGACAATTGTTGAAAAAAAAAGAATTTTGTCAGAAAAGTAATAAAATGTGGTACCTGCTATGTTGTCTAATCCGGGTGTCAAAATAAAGCATTTTCCACTCAAATAAATCCAAAACAATTAATTACAATATCCAGTTCAATGTTTCATTTAGGGCCAACCAGTGTTACTTTTTCAAAATAACTTTTTAAACATTGACTATTATGAATTTCAAAACACTGCACAAATACCATTACACAAGATTTACATTGTTATACATGTAGAGATTAAACTGTCCTACAGGTAAACTCAAGTGGGCATGATTTGCATGCTTTTTGCATGGGTGAGTGACCTCATGGGACAAAGGATGATGTGTTTGGATTTTGATTTATAAAAGCAATATTTTCAAGTTATTTTGAAAAAGTAACACTGGTTGACCCTAGATGGAACATTAAACTGGATATTGTAATTAATTATTTTTGATATATTTGAGCGGAAAGTGCTTTATTTTGACACCCGGATTAGACAACATAGCAGGTACCACATTTTATTACTTTTCTAACAAAATTCATTTTTCTCAACAATTGTCTCCTTTTATTATCAATATTCATCTGTTTGTAACAATATCATAACAGTTTGTTTGGAAATTGTTGAAAATATGATAATTTAATTTTCACATCTCATCATTAGTGCAACTGTACTAGCTGGGGCTATGAATTACCTTAACTGCCTATTCCTGATTTTTAAACCATAAGCCTATTATCCGGAAAATCTCGAATGTAATTGGACCGTCCTTTGAATCACGAACTTGATGTTGTATGTCGTTTTATATAACATTTTTGTATAAGGGAAACTGTTGATATAATTGATCTTCTATTAAGATATAATTATACAGAATGTGTGTAAAATAATCGAGAATGGCCCGATACCCACTGCTACTCTGTGCAATTCATGAACATGTCCTTTTTAGATAATTTTTGAGATTGCAATTATTGGTACCGATCTTGTTACAGTGTTCGATGGGGCATGTTGGGGTGCATCTCTGGTGCTATGGGGTGTCCGTATGAGGAGGTAGAGGGCGTGGTCAACATGTACGAACAGGACGTGGCAGATCAGTTACACACAGGGAACAGTTCTTTATGCGCAGGTAGGAGACCCTCACTTCTCTTCATCAGTTTTAACCCTTAGCCATGGTTTAATAACAGAAACCTGATTTTTTTTTTAAATCACCCCGACTCCACATAAACGACGTTTTACCCTAAATGCTTATATAACAAAAAATATTATGTAATATATGCATATAGGGTCACACGTCATATATGTGGAATCAGGGTCATTTCTGAAAAAAAAAGAATTATGTTCCTGTGGTTTAATAAACGTACATTCCTTTTTTTCCAATTTAAGACTGTCCACTCATTGCTCATAAGCCTGCTTTACCGAAATTTATTATATGTATTTATTGACTGAATAGCGAACATTTGTCAGTGGTGTGATTCAGGGGTTTAACTGGGGTTGCTCAATCCCTTTTTGGGCAGCAGTATATAATGTTCGTGGGAAATTTTGCTAGAAAGTTGGAAATACCATGTAAATTCACTGATTGCATTTAACGAACCCCTTTCTGGAAATCTTGTCTCCGACCCTGCATTCATGTATATATGGAGTAAGGGGTTAACAGACAGTAATACAAAACAGCAATTCAACAATACAACAATTTTCGCAATAACCTAAACCTTTTCGGAATGACACTATTTCCTATTATTTTACCGGCACCGGCACAAGATTATGGTTAATTATAATGTTGCGGAGATTTTCATTTATTGACCGCTGTATTTAAGACATTACGCTGGATAACACAACGGCATAAGATTGCCAACAAGGCCTCAGTTATCCATGTAATGAATAGTTTGTTTAAGTAATTGGAATTTTCTTAAGTTTTTATTTGACAATACTTGGAATTTATCAATTGGGAGTGATTTCACCAGAGGTTTTGGAGAGAACATATTGGATATCTCACTTGTTATTGCCCCATTTTTTCCCGACATTGATATACTCTTGACTTTTGAAGAGTACATGTTCCATGTAATGGTTGCTAGTTTTGGAGGTTCCTATATACTCGTACATGTACTTTTCTTTCAGAATTACGTAACTCTACGTCAACATGCAGAATGGCGCTTCATAGGAAGATAGAGCCTATATTTAATAAGTGTTCACCTCTAATTCAACAGGGCAGTCTTTTAGGCGAAAATATGACATGCACGTAAGTTTTCAACATACATTAACTTGTTGAATTAAACGAAATTATTAGTATTTATCTCTTTGTAAAATGAAAAATGTTTTTGAATTTAAACTACTTATTGCTAATTATTTTTTGTCAATTGATCATCTTCTTTGGAGTTACTCTGATATCATTGTATTGTGCGCGGGTTTATTTTTTCGCGCTTTGCATGGTTCGCAGTTAAAAATGTTACTAATAGTTTTTTTTTATTCATTTCGAAGTATCCTTTTCCCTTAACTTTTACTTTATAATCTGTTTAATTTTATTTTCAGATTATTTCAGACATATTTCGAGTGCAGCTATAATCAAATACCTTTAAGTTTACGGAATGAAGAATGTAACAAGGTGAAGGACGGCCTTCGTCGTGTGACCTTGGATCTGGCCTTGACCGCAACCAAGGTCAACATGGTTCAGAAGCCATTGATGAACGTTTCCTCGTGTGTTGGTAGGTCAAGGCCTTCCAAAATTTTTATTTTTTTTAACTGTCACAATAAAAGTTAAAGTTTACAAATAATTATCAATCAGTAATTGGCAGAAATATGCGTCTTCCGACTGGCATATTTTTGTTTTCCCATTAAATAATAAAGGAAGGGATAAAAACTATAGCTAAAACCGAAAAAGATGGCTCCTTAATC
Source organism: Corbicula japonica (assembly GCA_038501625.1). Lineage (NCBI taxonomy): Eukaryota > Metazoa > Mollusca > Bivalvia > Venerida > Cyrenidae > Corbicula > Corbicula japonica. The sequence continues at coordinate 4,934,640 of JAZAYU010000007.1, forward strand.
GATTAATGAAAACTAATAATGGGAGTTTCGTGTTATCGTTGGCTTGTTTATAAATAGGCAATCAGAGTGGGTCAAAACATCGTTTTTATCAAGAAGACGACAGACTACTTAAGGTAGTTCGCGCCCATGTCCGAAAAACGACCTCAAAATATGAAAGTTAAAATAGACACTTGAAACTTTGCATAATATCGTTATAATCATTTTCCGTTGCCTGTTTACCAAATTTTGGGAAATGACGTCGTTTTTCGGCCATTGGCGCGAACTACCGTAAATCATGACATCAGTTTAAGTAATTAAACTCGTAGACTGCACGAAAGTACATACAAGTAATTGAAACGGTTTTTTTGTTTTGTTTTTAGGAGGAAAACCATGAACCACCTACTTGTGAAACCGTTTCACTGCAACACGTCCAGTTGCGATGTATTAAGATATAATAAAACCAAGCTTTCAACTCCTATCAGTATTTCTGCATGTGACTATGACTGATCATCCTATATCCAGATATTTTTAACTCGTTGGGCTTGTTGTTGTTGTCGTCATTAACACCCAGTTTAACTCCCTGTCCCCTTTTAACTAGGACATTCGAGAGGGGCGTATGAGTGCGCATGGCTTGTTTTCACAAGATATGTTTAAAATGTTTGCAGATACGCCGGAACTCTCGACATACCTGTGTGAATCCCCCCACAACCTTCTTTCAGTCGTGGACACAAGGTGCTACGACAAGTTCAGACTTATCAACCTTGGCACAGTGTGCAAGTAAGTTACAACATTTATAACACAGAAATAAAATAATAAAATGTGTAGTTCGTATTTATTAAAAAACGTGTGTGTTGTAAAAACTTAAGAATATACAACCAAACTTAAACTAGCAAAAAAAAACTTCGAAGATAATTAATTAAGTATTTTGTAGTAAAATTGGACAACTTTTACCCGGCAGAGTTCAAACAATAAAAAGTATTAAAACACTATTTAAACAAATAACAACTCACTAGATACAGTTTGTCCTGCCTATTAATATGCCATCGAAAGGCGTATTATTAGAATTGCACCATCGGTCCGTGCGTCCATCCAATTTCTCGTGTCAAACCTATATTTTTCTCATGTATGGACCGATTTTAATTTGTTTTCTAAGCGTGTTTGACGTGTCGCATGGAAGACCGGTGTCCCTGCCTCCAACGTCAAGGCCACACTTGTTTGATCCCTATGTAGTGCTATTTACATTTGTAAAACTTAATACTGAGTTTAGGCAGTCTTGTTCGTACTGTAACTCTCTCGTGTGTGAACCGATTTAAAAATAATGCACAAGTGTTCGACATAATAATACGTGTGCAAAACCCATGTCCTCACCTCCAATGTCATCACTATGCAATGCTGCAGGGTGGTCATGTCCGGGCTGTAGCTTTCTCAAGTATTATCGGATTAAAAAAAAGACTTTCCAAGTATGTTAACTTGTTTCTTAATTTTCCAGTAAAACTTAGACACTATCAGGTCTTTGGTCACGTACAACCACAGCTCTTCTTCATTACAAAGGTCGGCGAAACTGTGCAAAAAACATGCCCCGTTTATATATTATGCCATGTTATAAGATTTTAGTTGATGTTGCAGACACATATGACGGGTTATTAAACATTATCAGATTATAATACCTATTTTTGTTTGTTTGTAGAGACCTTAGAGATTACAATTAAAAGATATGTCATAGTTTATATATTTTATTATGGTGTATGTTGTTTGTAGATACCTCAGCGAGTATATATACAAGTGTGGTCCGGAATATCTGGCCAATTTGGGGGAGCCATGTACAGCTAGTAAAATCAGAGCCGCTATGATCAGTCAGTCTAGCCTCATACTGGAAACTTACAAATGGAATATTGAAGAATTAAGTAAACAGGACAAATGCATAGGTAAGATTATGTTCACATTTGAATATTATTTGTTGGATTTGCTGAGGCACTTTCTTCTAATATATAATAAAGCGAGGTTAGCCCCTGGCTTCATTGATCTTTCCAATTTATTGTTAAACAAACAAAACGGACACAGAGCGAACTGACGGAAATACGAACGGAAAGATTTGCCAAGGTACCATCTCCTGTTATATAATGCAGCGAAGTTAGCCCCAGTTAATCCATAACTGATGCTGAATTAAGCTTTTAAATAATTTGTAAAATAAAGCTAACAAAATGGACACAGACGAATTGAAGGACAGAAGAACCGGAATATTCGTCATACATCTGTTAGCAACGGTTGTGAATATACCGGCCATAAAAGCTTTTCCAACGTTGATATCTTTCAAGGTGCACTTGAAACGGTATAAGTTGTCCAAGGTAATGCCCAGGCTTTGGAAATAGACACATATTAAACATTTGAGTAAAAAATCAAACAACAATTCAAATTGTCTAAAATTTACAAAAATATATGTTAATATGTTCTAGAATAATTACTTTTTTATTTCAACACCTGTAACTTGACATTTTGCTTGATAGCAACAAACGCTTGTTAACCTTGTATAAAGGCCAATTACCTGGATGTAAAATTGCTTTTAAGAAATGGTGTGATCCTATACTTGATGGGGAATACAAAGAGAACGCCTTAATTTCACAACGGGTTATGAGGTTTCCCCAAATTTCTTCCTTGCTTGTGCTTAAACAACGGAAATGATTTTAGATAATTGGAATTCTTATTACTAATGGCCATATAATCAAATATAGAACCTAGAGAGACTTATTTTTCTGAAAAGACGATTCCCAGGGAAATCAGATAAAATATTGCCTAAAGAAGAAACTTGTTGAGTTGGTTTTCACTTGGAATTTGTTTCCGTTAACTAGATTCTTGGTTTTGGAGCAATTTAAATACCTGCTGGACAATTAACCAATTAACTTACGTTTATGTATTAAATCATTTTCAATGAAATAGCTGGCTAATACTAGATCTCAGAACCAAACCATCGCGTCATGGTGTTTACAAGAGCACTTTAATACCTGTCAGCCAATTAACTTACGTTAATTAATTAAATTAATTTAAATGAAAACGTCGGCTCATAGTGCATCTCATAAGCAAGAGAGTGTGTGGGAGTGTTTATAAATATTCGCCATATTTGTATTTTTCAGAGCCTTTGTAGAAGAAGGATGTATATTACCCAGAATGGTGCTCGTGCTGTTGTTTCACTGAGTTTGTGGAAATGGTACAAGATGGTGCAACAGCTGACTGGACTCTGTGCTGAAGATTAAATAGCTGATATTTGAAACCAGTCTCAAATCTGAAGGATCAGATAAGCTGAAATGGCGACCAGTCAATCAGTGAATTTAACTCCATAAAATATTAGAATTTTAATTATTTGTCAAATAACTGTATACATTTGTGTCAAGTGTAAATAACCTCAGTGTTTTATAGCATTTTATCAAACTTTTGATTTAGGATCAGGGAATATACACGGAAATACGGTTTTACAAATTTAAATACCTAGACTTTGTATGTCATTTGACATGAACTTAGTAGCCGGACGTTTAAATTATGGAAGGAAAACTTGAACAAATGTCGATTTTCATGCGTTGTTGTTATAAAAATAATTTTTGCTCAAATACTGTACAGTATTTGATTATATTTGTAATGTTTTAATTTTTTAAAAATTGTTTAATATAGTATGTATGTAAATTGTAGTATCAAAATATTTTATATCTAATAATTTTACTTACTGTAAATATAAACCCCTTATCAAAAGGTAGTGTGTAATTTCAAGCAAAACTGATAGGCTGTAATTGACATTTACTTTTATCGCAAGTTGACATTTTATTTCTGCATATTAAGTTTCCGTGACATTGAAAACCAACAATGTTAGATATTGATTTTCAATGTCATTATAAAATATATTTCCATGTCGATCACTGATTCAGATTGATTGCAAGTAATCTATACATGCATGTTAAACGGGTGTATATAATGTGATTTTATTTGTGTTGTATTCTTTTTTTTTATTTAAAACCCGCACTTTTTAACACATAGAACAACACATCTATCTTCACAAACAAAATCAACGGTTCTAACTTGCCCTGATTAATGATGATTATGCAAGCCTATAATGATGTTTAGTCGTGCATTAGTTACCTCGATTAAAACATGAAGGTCACAGAAAAAATGACGTCATAGATCTAATGGCCGTGTTCAGATCTATTGAACGGATGAGTCTTACAAAAATTAATGCTTTTATTGTTTACAGATTATGATCCTGGCATACTTGTTTTTACTGTAGTTTGCTCAAACAACGTCATCTATTACAGATGTTCTATGGTTTTATAGAGATCTTCGTTATATGAAAACGTATACGCAGCACTCTGCCCTTGCCATACTTGTAAATATTTGGTCAACTTGTAAATATTTGTTCACGAGGGAGGGGATGGGGGAGGGTGGAGTGTGAGGTTCTGCATCCCAAACCTTATTGTAAGGAGTGTCGTGCGTCTTGGTGCGCATGCGCTAACTAACCTAAAAAGGAGGAAAATATGTTTTGCAGTAAAGCGTTCTAACGCGGCAACCTCTGTCCATGGTGTGCTTTTTTTGAAATTGATCATATGGGGCATGTTATGGAAATCTGTGTCTTCCAATACCTAAGTTTCTTATGAAACACGTTATGAAGGTAACACGATGTTCATGCAAATGTTGGCCATGTTATTTGTTATTATATCGGTGTCGGTATGTTTAGAGTTTTGGGAAACTCTTTGAATACCGGAAAACTTACAAACGAACATTTCTGTGTGCTGTTTCTATAAAGCATATTTTGCTCAAATACTGTACAGTAATTGATGTATATTTGTTCATTTTGCATTGGTAATGTTATATGTACAATTGTAAACCATTTGGATGTGTTTTAGTATTGAAATATTTTATTTTATTTTGTTAATATCGTTACGTTTAATTCTGTAAACTTTTACCTGTAAAGGTAGTCTGTAGATATAAGCTGCTATCAAATGGCGGTTTGTAATCGAGAAATACTTCAGGAGCAGCGGATCTTAAACACATTATATTTTATCTACAATTAAAACTTACCATTTACATTATTGTGTGTCATCTCTAACTATAATCTGTAATACATTACCTACAAAACCTCTAACTAAGACCTACCCACAATTTGACCACAGTGACTTTTGTCAGGTTTTCTCTAAGTTCTTCCCCCCCCCCACCCCCAAATAAAGACAGCCCCACATATCAGGTCATTTTGTCCAGTTCCAGGGGTTTCACTGCAGGAAGTCGTATATACCCAAAACTAACAAGTTAGTCGCCTACTGAAATCCTTGTCTTAAGCGATTACTAAATATTTATATTACTGACAGCTGAAATGTTGGAATTGATCATATTAAACTTATGCTCTACATTTCTCTCTACATCTTGTATGTGGAGAGAATGTGTTTTCTGCCTGACACTTCTAATATCACTGTTTCTGTTTATTAATTAAGATTCTTAACCAGCACTTTTTCTAGACAGCCATGTAATTATTCTGCTTATTCTGCAATTCAGCGCCACTCTTAAGTGTTGGATAGACGAAATCACGCTTCATTATAAGGAAGTTATTTCCTAACGTTCGTGCGGTAAGCAACGAAACTTATTTGCTGTTAGTTATGTTATTTCAATAGAATTGAAGAACCTTAATCAGATTCCCAACAAGTGTACTTGATACTGCTTCATAATGAGACACGGACCCAAAATCGCGAAAAATATTGAGTTCGATAAACTCAGCTCAAAATGATTTACACACAATTAAAGGAATACGATTTGTTCTTGGTTAAAATTCAGTTTTAATAGTGTTGTTAATATATTTTGATTACAAATTTACAAATATTGAGACAAAACTAAACTGTTTAAAATTACACATATATCATCTCTCTCCGAATGTCGAAACAACTTCCATTTGAACTTCAACTTTTTATAGCATTAACTGCACGGGAAGTTGAAAACGGCACTATGATAATGGTACATGTACATACGTGCTTGATTTTTTTCTAACATCAATTCTTTAACGGACCCGATACAAAATGCTTCAACAGCTGGCTGAAGTCATTAGCTTTATGACATAACATAAAGTTTATGATCATTTATAGCGATGGCATATTTATAACCATCTTTATAACATACAATTAACATAAAACAAAAAATGGCGAAGATAATAACCCCGTAATATCTGGGTTCATGAAGAAGGTTAACAAACAAACATAATACAAGCAATAATTTCCGAGAAGTTTTTGATATAATATACAGTTAATGGTAACATTGTTTTGTTGTTTGAGAGTATAACAGATGTATTTTGGTAGTTTGTATTGTTGTGTCCCCTGCGACAGCAGGTAGACACAAAGGGATCATATTGTCCGGCGGCGGCGGCGTACGGTAGTCCCCCAATTTTAATATTTAACTTAAATGCTGCCTATAAGTAAATTCTATTTTGTTTTACAGTTTTCTATGATTTGCTGGTCATTCAAGATTTAAGTTCATGCGAATTTGGCCAGTTACGGTAAAAAAGAGTTTAAAAACTGTCTACATTTTGGACAAACAAGCAATAAGCTTCTCGCCGTTAGCTTCGAAAGACGCTTAGAAAACGTTGAAAACATCTCTCTTAGTGAACAGGCGAACAGTAGGAATCAGTTTTTCTACGAGAACTAAACAACATACAAATTTATCAGACAGACACACAGACAGACGGACATATTAGACTTGCACATAGTGCATTGTCAATAAACAATATAAATATTTTCTGTTCAATGGAGTCTACAGATTCATTGGACGGCTTGAATCCTAGAACCACCTGAAAAAACAACCAAAATTATTCTGTCAAAGATTGTTGCTTCGAATGTTTATCATGATAAAGCATAGTAATTTTCTTATTTTGGATTAATAAGAACTCAATAAACACGTTTGAACACATACGGCATGATACATTCCCTCGAAATAATTGAGTTTGATGTCGTACTTGACATGATTTAAGTGTTTTTATTTTTCAATGAGGATGATCATGTCTAATAATGAAGCTTTTGACGTGCATTGGTTACCTTGATAGAATCATGGCAGTTTCTAGTGAACACCAATTAAGGACACGCGGAGAAGCGTCATTGGTCTAATGGTCGTGTCCTGACGTATTGATTTGACGAACCTCTAATTACTCTAATGATTTCATTGTTCCAAATTCATGATCATCAGAGGACTGTTTTCATCTAAAGTGCTTTTAATAGCGGAGTTATTCGTCGCTTCCAGAAAGCGTCAACTATTAGTTTCATGGTTTTGTTCGGTATATAAAAAAGGTATAATATAGGTAGAACGTAAAACCATAAAGTTGCAAAATATTAGCTTTCAAGAATTGAGTACTTGTGAAGTTACGTGTAGATATAAAGAGAACTTCTAAAGCCACCAAACCTTCAGTAGCCAATGACTGTTCCAAGGGGGTACCCTAACTATATGTAATTAATATTTATATTGTTTGTTTCGTCAAGTGCCCAAGGTTACTAGTATATAACTATAGCATGGAAACTAGTCTCAAATCTCAAGCATCTGGCTGAAATGGCGATTGGCCGATGCTTGAGATTTGAGACTGGTTTCCAATCTCAGTTTTATAACCTTCAGCTAAGGTGTTGTCGGTTTTGTCTGTTGTCGGCTGTCTTTGTTTTTTATGTCCCCACAAAGTGGGAGGCATATATAGTTGCAATCGTCCGTCCGTACGTCCGTCCGTTCTTACGTCGCCAAATATTGTGGTATCAACTCCTCCTAGACTATAAGGCGGATTTCTTTTAAACTTGCATAGGTTATCAAGCAGGATGTGTAGATGATCGTTAAGAAAAGATTTGTTCCTTCGACCATTTTTACCAGAGTTATGGCCCTTTGTTATTACATATTTTGTTGCAGCAGTGAGAGCATCAGCGCCCTCGGACACATTCTAGTTTACTAATGTTTTTATTTGTCTTCTTGCTGGTTTACGTATTTTCTTTGTTTCTGCTCTTAACCACTATCATTTTCTGTATATAAACATGTATATCCTTATTTGGAATTATTCCGGACGCTAATGATACTAAGCATTTGGAAATCTCTCTCTCCCTCGTACTTCAGCCACCCTGCTTTTGTTACATAACTTCATGTGAAATTGTCATATTTATACCATTGTTAGCATGCATTAAGATATTTTAAACTTCGCATTCCGCTTCAGCAAATGGCCCCTTATAGAGCAAGTGATATTAAGCAATTTGTTTTTGCAGGTCAGGTGGGATGGAAATATGGTGTGATGGCATACTTGATATGTACTGCCGAATGAAATCCCTAATCCTTTTAAATTATCATTGGTCCAGATTTCCAAGGTACGATATGTTGCGAAATCCTGGATTGAACACTGAAAGCCATCATAGACAATCTCTGGCCATCGCAGAATATACTTAGTAATTGCTGAAGTGGTATTAAGATCACATGATAATTTTATGGCTGTCTAGAATACTCTGAAATGTTGATAAGAAATTCAGGCCACTCCTAAGTGTTCAATAGACTAGATCACGTTATTTGTATATAACGTACGTGTGCTGAGCAACGTTACTTCGTGGCTGATAAAGGTGTTAGTTCAGCTGTAATTGAACGTACCATTATTAGTTTCTCTTCAAGAGAACTTACTAGCAGCCTTGGACACAACCTTACAATTAGACACTTCTCGTTACCAGCCGGGCATAGCCTTTCGCTGTTTGCTTATAAACCTTGTGAACCCGTTAAATGGTAGTATGACCTGAAAAGAACATGTTTAGTAAATGGCATGCTTTTACTGACACACTGATAGCAAATTTATGCTTGGAAATGCAATAAATGAAAAAATGTCCTGGCTTTAGGATGGCTTACGTTAAACAGTTTTGAAGTTCGCAGCGAAGTGAAAAAAACAGAATACCGGTTTCAAGATGTCAAATCTCTGTTAATTGATACATGACCCCTACGTTTCTTGCTGGAAATGAACAGTAGAAACACTTAGCTTCAAAGGCATGTAAGTTAGCCCTTTATCAAATGGTACCAGCTATGATTGCCAGCCTTTGAAACATGTCATGTTTACTTTATTCCGGGTCGCCCACGGGCGGCCGGATATACGGTAGGAATTTACTATGAAACAGCGAAGAAAACCAAGCTAAGCCGTTTGAACGGAAAATTGTGATTCTTTCATGGATGATGGAATCAGTGTGGAAATATCCCTTTTCAATCCCTTTATATCATTGGATTATCAAATAGAAGCTAATCAAATTCGTTGTTTCAAAAGCAACTAGGCAAAAAACCGGAGTTTCCTTGGCCTTGGTCATCTTGACGCTTAGACTAGTAGATGCTCTCTGTACCGCGCTAAAGTACGGAGTAAGAACGTTTCCTGAGGTATTCGTCTCTAGGATATTTCGGCCCATGTTTTATTTAGACTCACGCACAGTTGATAAATATATAATTAAATTGATAAATATATAATTAAATTCATAACTCGCCGTCAACAAGTTTTAAGAAAATAAAAATCTAGTAAGATATCATAAATTATGAAGTGGTATCTGAGTTTAAAACATCCATTTATGTCTCTAATTTTCATTTAATTTTTGCACTGTTGGTAGGGTTTTCTCGGTTTGTGTATGGAAGTAAATTCTGTTAAAGGTCCATGGGTGTAAGTAATACATCATTTGTGGCCCTCAAGTTGCATGCCACTGTTTAATCACATCAGCCCAATCACATTTTGTGCGATGTGATAATTATACATCGATATTGTCTCAAAGGAACTCTAAACAAGAAATTCCGCTGTACTGTGATTCGGGTCTCGTGATGTCCCGGATCATATAATACTAGAAAGAATCAACATAGTATAAGAGCTTTTTAGTTATTATTATTATTATTATTATTATTATTATTATTATTATTATTATTACTTTGTATTGTGTATTTGTATTTTTTCAGTTTTCTGTTTAAACTGCAAAAGTGGTGTTTTGAGATACCCGTGTAACGTTAATTTTTGTATCCACGTTGACAGGTCTATTTAAACTCTTGTTTTCCAACATTTTCGGCCATTGGCTTTCTTCAGTTTATAATGTCATTACAAAAAAGTAATATATGCATATCAGGAATCGCCACACTCAAAAAAACCCACAGCCTCCCCACGCAGTGAAAAAGAAGAGATGACGAGAGAGAGAGAGAGAGAGAGAGAGAGAGAGAGAGAGAGAGAGAGCATGTTTTATATAGTATGTCAATTCAAATAGGACGCAACAAACAATTAACGAAGAAGAGAACCTTTGGGGATACCGCCTTGGAACGGTCAGTAGCAAAACAAATTGCCACTGGGGGTTTAAACCAGGTTCTAGGGTGCACCAACCTCACACTTGCTCCAAAAGGTTCTCGTATCACAAAACAAGTACAAGTTGTCTTGGTGAAATAACTCCAACCCACCCATCGGCTCAACAATGTTGCATGCAAAAGCACACAAACATATAAAACAGAAGAAGCTAATAGCATTGCAAAGCCAAAGGGTAGGTACTCAATGATCTTACCGAGACCAGAGCTCCTGGAGTAAAATCAGCAAAAACACGATGATAGTGATAAAAGAAACGAATCGAGCTTCTAGGTTCTTTTAAGAAAAGATTTCCCCATAAACCTTCATAAACTCTTAAACCCCTGCCACCGTCGTGCAACCAAAGAGGTAAGCATAATGATCAACTGTAGATGGGTTAATCACCAGGCCTGCATAGCGCTGTAAAATATCATGTTGGTAACCTTTCTTTTTAAATTTACAGATGGTTTTTACAAATAACCGAGAGAAATTAACATTGCCTATTAGCTTCTTAAGTTTGTAAATTAAATCTCCATAAAACACCGGCTGTGAAATACCTTGTTGCAATAGTGATTTTAAACTGCATTTGTATTTATGAATAAGATCTGGGTATCGGCGATAAAACTTGCAAAAGGTTTTCCTTAATTTGTGATACCGATAACCCTGTTTTAAAAGTTTTTCTGTAATGCACCGATTACGTTCATTGAAATCATTTACATCGTTGCAAGCTCTTGAAAAGCGAACAAGCTGTGAGATATAAACCCCGTAAGATGTTGCACGAGGAACATCGCCGTCTAAAAACGGAAAATTTACTATATTAAAATTAAAATATTACAAGTCAACATTCTCTGTCTTTCAAAACACATATCAAATTAGATTTTAATATAAAACATCCGATTTTAATAATACTTCGTAACTTTCTGCCTGACCTGTCGGAACCCGATTTTGTAAAGTAAAATATTTTGGCAACCCGAAGTCTCTATTTGTTTTTGTATGCAAAATTTCAAAGCGTTAACACAAAGCCTCGTCCACTTCGATGTAATATGCTATACGTGCCGTCTACTAGCTTTTTTATACCCCCGCCATGAAATGGCGACGGGCATTAAGAGTTGCTCCTGTCCGTCCGTTCGTCCGTCCATCCGTCCGTCCGTCTGTCCGTCCGTCCTTCCGTCCGTCCGTCCGATATTCTCGTGAACGCAACTCCTCCTACACTTCTGGTGGGAATTCAATGAAAATTGACCACAATGCTTGGCCTGATATGTTGTTGTGCATAAAGGTGGAGTTTCGCTCTTACATGTTCCGTTCAGAAGTTATGGCCCTTTGATACTTCCATTTACATTACATGTTCCGTTCAGAAGTTATGGCCCTTTGATACATCCATTTACATTAGTTTTAATAGGAGTATATCTCGTGAACGCAACTCCTCCTACACTACTGGTGGGAATTTAATGAAACTTTACCACAATGCTTGGCCTGATATGTTGTTGAGCATAAAGGTGGGGTTTTGCTCTTACATGTTCCGTTCAGAAGTTATGGCCCTTTGATAATTCCATTTACATTAGTTTTAATAGGAATATATCTTGTGAACGCAACTCCTCCTACACCTCTGCTGGGAATTTGATGAAACTTTACCACAATGCCTGGCCTGATATGTTGTTGTGCATAAAGGTGGGGTTTTGCCCTTAAATGTTCCGTTCAGAAGTTAATGCCCTTTGATACTTCCATTTACATTAGTTTTAATAGGAATATATCTTGTTTCTTATATTTTGTGTTAAGCAAAATATGCATTTTGCCCATAACTTTAAAACTACTTGAGATTGAAACTTGAAATATATTTTCACCATCAAAATCTACATCATAACCAACAAGACCCATAACTCTGCTTCCAATATTTTTCAAATTATGTCCCTTTTTCACTTACAGTATGTGTTAAGAAAAATATACACTTTGCCCTTAACTTCGTTTGGAACGGGGGATTTCAAAATAACTTGGCACAAATGTTCACCATAACAAGGCGGTGTGTCGTGACAATACCCATGCCTGTAGATCCAAGGTCAAGGTCACTGTTACTAAAAATAGAATTTTCTTGCAAAATCTTGTCCGCTCTGTAACTTTGTTATTTCTTATTGGATTTTTAAATAACTTGGTATAATTGTTCACCATATCAAGACGGTATGTCACGTACATGCCCAAGCCTTTTGGTCGAAGGTCAAGGTCAATGTTACTAAAAATAGAATTTTCTTGTCCGGGCTGTTACTTTGTTATGAATGGAGGGATTTCAAAATAACTTGGCACAAATGTTCACCATGACAGGGCGATGTGTCGCGTACCATGCCCATGCCTGTAGGTCAAAGGTCAATGTCACTGTTACTAAAAATAGAATTCTCTTGTCAAGGCTGTTACTTTGTTATGAATGGAGGGATTTCAAAATAACTTTGCACAAATGTTCACTATGACCCGGCAGTGTGTCCGCACAATACCCAAGCCTGAAGGCCAAGGTCAAGGTCACTGTTACTAAAAATAGAATTTTCTTGTCCGGGCTGTTACTTCATTATAAATGGAGGGATTTCAAAATAACTTGACACAAATGTTCACCATGACAGGGCGGTGTATCGCGTACCATGCCCATGCCTGTAGGTCGTCACAGTTATTTAAAATAGAATTCTCTTGTCGGGGCTGTAACTTTGTTAGGAATAGATTGATTTCAAAATAACTTGACACAAATGTTCATCATGACAAGATGGTGTGTCCCGTACCATGCCCATGCCTGTAGGTCCAAGGTCAAGGTCACTGTTACTAAAATAGAAATTTCTTGTCAGGGTTGTAACTACGTTAGGAATAGAGTAATTTCAAAAGAACTTGGCAGAAATGTTCACCATGACAAGGTGGTGAGTCGTGTACCATGTCCATGCCTGTAGGTCCAAGGTCAAGGTCACTGTTACTAAAAATAGAATTTCCTTGTCCGGGCTATAACTTTGATTTAAATGGAGGGTTTTCAAAATAACTTGGCAGAAATGTTCACCATGACAAGGCGGTGTGTTGCGTACATTACCCATGCCTGTAAGTCCAAGGTCAAGGTCACAGTTACTAAAACTTGAATTTACTTGTTCGGGCTATAACTTCTTTATGAATGAAGGGATTTCAAAATAACTTGGCACAAATGTTCACTATGACAATGCATTGCATTACCACCAACTTCTTCACAGACATTTCCGTAATGAGAAGACAACACAAATACAAATAATTTACTTGATCATCAAGTATATGCATATTCTTATAATTACTCGAACATCACTGTCTTTGAAATGCTATTATTCCCATCATTGCACTTTAGTATCTGAAAACGATGCATAGCGGGGGCATCCGTGTCCTATGGACACATTTCTAGTTAAAAGCTATCCTTGGTTTATATAGGGAGGTCTATTTACAGGTCTTACACCTTAAGCCATTGAATTACCTGGCGGGTAAAAAGGCTTTCAAAGAATCGATGTGATAGTTCTAGTATAATTAGTCTGAAATGTCAAGAGAAATCTTGTATCCTCTGTAGACTTGATTTTTTTAACATTCTTTCAGATAGTTTGTTAATATTTTACCTAACCCGTCAAATGAATTATAATAGAACATAGGGGTGAAAGTAGTTCGAAGACAATCTTTCGCTGTGAATTCATTAACGTTATGTATATTCGTTAAATAAGTAACATATACCCGTAATATAATATCCTTAGTAGCATCAAAGAATTGTTATCACACTATCACAATGTTATATGCTCTCATTTAATTAAACCTTTGAATTAGCTGGCGGCTAAAAAGGCTTTCAAGAAACGGTGTGATCGTATACTTGATGTGAAATGGCAAGGGAAATCCTGTATCCTCTATAGACTAGATTTCTCAACATTATTCCCTTGCTTTGTGTTTCAACAAAGACAATGATTTTAGGTAATTGAAAATTTGATCATCGATGACCATGTACATGATATAATCAGATACAGTTTTGTGAATCGTGGAGAAAATTAATGGAATTAATTCTTCAAAAAAGTAGTCCCCAGGGAAAAGGATTCGAACCAGGATATCATTCCGCATTCAACTTTTCTATTTGTAGGTTCTTTACCGTCTTTGTCGATGAATCGGCCCAGTTCAAAGCGCACGCGGTTAACAATAGCAACTTCCACTTAGTCCAATTAGGAAAGAAAATAAATCAAAGCACTGAAAGTGCTGGAAGCCAACAGAGCGAAAACATAATCAAAATAAAACAAAACCATAATGTGCAATGTAACAGGAATTCCAGTTTTATTCAAGCCATTGTAGATATATAATAACTGAACAGAATGAAGAAACTCCATGGAAGACATGCCATATGCTTGCAAAAATGCAAAAACCATCCATAATAAAACTGGCCAAAATATTAAACAAGAGAGTCCATAGGACCCTGGGTCGCTCAACTGTCAACATTTGCTCAATGGTTGCGAGAGTCAGTGGATGCAAATGCAATTGCCAAACTACATGTAGCTTACGTTGGCCCTTTCAAGGGCCACAACTCTGAAACCCATTATGGAATCTAGCCAGTTCAAGAAAGGAACCGAGATCTTATAGTTACTCAATTATTGTACAAGTCTGATTAAATTCAAATAAGAAATGAAGCTGCTATTGTGCAGAAAAGGTCTAAATAGTTAATTTTGGCACTTTCAGGGGTCATAACTCTGGAATTCATAATGCAATATGGCAATTTCAAGAAAGGAACCAAGATCTAATGGTAATGAAAGTGAATATCAGACCAAAAATAAGACCACTATAGTGCAGACAAGCTATTATTATAACTTGACCAAGTGATCTAGTGATCAAGGTCACATGACCCAGATTGGACATTGGCCTAGATAAGATTGAGATAAACATTCTGACCAAGCTTGAAGAAGATCGAACCAAAATTAAGACCGCTAGAGTGTGGACAATCTTTTTCTATAATTTGACCTAGTTTCATGGTCACATGACCCAGTTTCAAACTTGACCTAGATATCATTGATAAACATTCTGACCCAGCTTAAAGAAGATCGGATAAAAATTAAGACCGCTAGAGTGTGAACAAAAATTGTGAACGGACGGGACGCCGGACGAAAGGCGATCACAAATTGACACCCTGTCACTATGCGACAGATGAGCTTAAAAGTAATTTTAGGAGAACTACTGAAATAAATGAAAAAAAGAACAATATATAAGCAATCGAACAGGACAAATACAAAAATATTACAAGCTAAGTTTGATCGAGTAATATCAGGATCAAAATGCATGACTGCCGGGTGCCCAGAATGCCTAGCCCTTGGTGGTATGCAACTTAATATTTACACAAGTACCAAGTTCGATTCATTACAAACAATGAAGTGCATGTCAGGATGCTTAACAGTAGTTGAACTTGATGATGGTAATATAATATTATATTCATGCTTTATAGCAATACATCACAACTTGAAGCAATGCCAATGGCCTTATAAATGTCATTTAGTAAATGAAAGAGGCACAACAAATTTTTTGTGAAAATCATAGTATGGACATTGTTGGGTTAGCAAATTTATATTTATTTCTTATATTATTATCGCTTATTTCTTTTCTTTGTATTTCTCTTGATTATTTCCACTTTCAAAGTAATTACACAGGGACCCTGTGAAAGGCTATTTGATCTTGGTTTCATGTATGTAACAATGTGTCACATGGAGTCAGCATTATGTTAATGTAATCATATTTTAAGGAAGTGTCCAACCTAATAAATCAGATAAAGGGGCTCTTTATATTCACTTCATTAGCAAAGCCCTAAACACCCTTTCCCCACTGTTATCTGTCAACTCTATTTAGACCCTTTTAATGCATGTGCGGCATCCATCTGATCTGAATCTACACTCTTTTAATCTTGATCAGAAAGTACATGTACCTAAAAGATCTAAACATAAACAGACTCTGATCCGCTGATATGCAAGTTGATATGGTCTAACCTTGTCACACATGGAATAAAAGCTGTACCTATGTAGGCCCCTTTATACAGACTTATGCATACTAATTTATGTCTACTAACCAGAAAGAGTTGACATAAAACATGAAATACTTGTATTTTGCACAGAAAATCCATTTCTAACTTTAACCCTTAACTCCATATATGCACCTTAAGTTTATGGCATGAGCAAACAGTATAGAATTAGATCACCCTGCATCTCTGTGCTGTTTGATCAGGATCTGCACTGTTCAGTTTTAGATTCATAAGGTTATTTCTAAACAAGATGTGACCAGTGTAGATCCTGATCAAATGGCACAAATGTTAAGTCTGATCTGGATCTACACTAGATGCACATGTGATAAAAGGCATATATTATAATATGGCAGAAAGGGGCTCAAAGGGACATGATCAATGTGATAAAAGGCATTATTATATATGTCATCCGTGCCATCTGATCAGGATCTAAACTGTTCGCTTTTTTATTCATTAGGTTATTTCTGACCATGGAAATGCCGGCTGATCTGGATCTACACTGGTCGCACACGCGTAAAAATGTGTATATATCAAGGAAAGGGTTAACACTTTCAATGCCATTTAACTAAAAAGTTATTTCATTAGAAAATATCATTTATGGACACTTGATGCAGATTCTTGCATTTTGATGCAAGCATATTTGATTTTTTTTCACATTTGACACCCGCCCAACACCATTTTGAGTATGGGGTCATTTTGATGTTGGAGAATTTAGAAAAGTGGACAAATTTTTCAATAATAGTGATTAATATTGTGCACATGTTTATTGCATTTTAAGCCTTTACTTTTTGGCTGAATCTGCTAAAATGAGATGAAAATGACTTTTCAGATTTAGCACATACATGTAGAGCAACCCCTGGTTAAGTATTATATTTTCTTTAAAATATGTTTTTTTTTCACAAATTTATCACATCCAATGAGCCGGCAACTGTTCTTTGCTTGTTAAAAAGAGTCTTTTAAGAGGTGCAGGGATTTGAAACCAGGGGTTGTTTGACCCCTGTTGAGATTATTTAAGGGGTCATAATCAAATAGTTGCAAGTCATATCTTAATTGTGTTGATTGAACTAAACTACTTATAAAAGTGCTTCATTTTAATATATGTTCAGGGGTCAAATAAGTATTAACTTCATAATTAAAATGCAATTGAGTCTAAGACACAATACATTGTATTTATCTTTATTCTTGCAAAATTTGACCATGTATCCTAAATTTTCATGCATCAAAATGACCCCAAGCTCAGAATCAGGTGGGTTCAAATGTGGAAAAAACTAGATTCAAGAATCTGCATCTATTGATAATTGAAATCCCCGATGTGGGAAATCAAGTCAGACATGGTTAATTTGCATGTTTAATCACTACACTGATTGTCATTTAAATTTTTCCTGTAACTGCGATAATTACCTAGCAAAAATAGGTTATTTAAAAATTAAAGATACAGGTTTCTCTATGTTTGAAGTGGTCATATTGAAAAAAAACAAAACAAATAAATTTCAACAATTTTTGAGCAACAAAAATTATAGTTTTTCCAAAATTAAAGATGCTGCATTATTTGATTTCATATCTGGGAAATGTTCAATATATATCTGGGCAGTATGGTCTTAAAGCTTGGCCGTTTGTTTCTGACTCCATGCCGTATAGTCTGCATGTTCTGGGGTGTTTAGTTCATTAATCTGGGCCAAATCACCTGGCCATATCGTCTGTGTATCATTGAGACTTAGGAAGCTTAATTTCAGCTTTTCTTGCAAGTTCATGTTCAAATTCAAACACAATTTATGACTAAGACGGGCGAATATAGTATCAAAAATCAATTCTTGAACTGGTTGAGGAGACAGTTCCTTCTTGCAAACAAATACAACAATTTACCTTGTTAAGACTTGTAAACCTGGACGGTGTAACTGCCGGTGTTTGTTTTCTTTGAAAGCAATCGATTTGAATGATCTTTAACAACTGATTTTCTATGTTTGCCTTTGGAACTTTTTTCTGACATCAACCGGAAGCTGTGCTTCGACTTTTTCATTTGAGCGCACCTGCTGAAAGGTCTGTGATTACTATAGCCGTTGGCTAAAAAGGGTTAAAGACCATATCACTCGCAGAAAGAAGTCGTTCAATTGGTTGACCCCAAAAGCTGCTGGAGTAAATTGCTTTGGAACTGCCATGTTATTTCAAGGATTGGAGATGGTTGACGCATTATAGTGACACACTTCGAACGTTTTAGTCTTATTTAACAGTATCTACTTGACATTAATTCTACGTTGTCATCGCATTTTCCAGAAAGATGTGTGTATATAATTTCATTGTGAAGCTGGGCTCGAGGTCATAAACTTAAAACAGGGCACCAGTCTCAAATATCAAGGATCTGATTGGCTGAGATTGAGACTTTATTAAATTCCATTGGATAAAATATAATTTCAACCACTAATTCGAAATCTCTGAAGATATTAAGACATATACGGATTTATTGAAGGGTCACCCATCACATCTTTGCCATTATTCAGTATATTAATAATATTAAATACTGTGGTATAAATTCACAGCCCTCGTCCCAAACCTGGATTCTTTCACAAAAAAATATTTAAATTAAATATGAATGTTTGTTAAATATCCATGCGTTACAGTCCTACATTTTAATTACTAACAAGTTGTTAGTAACAACAGATACATTATATTCGAATGCTGCAATATTTACTTTCCTTCAATATGCTAAACCTTTTACCATTAACGTAACGTATTAATTAATATTATTTCAGACGAAGTAAATTTTATAACCTAACAAACAAAGGTTAACGGAAAACTGTAAAGCAAATGCACATTTATGGGACGCCTAATCTGCCTTAGAGGTTTATTTTTTTTGTTCGTTGTCCTCAAATGGCATGTCGTTTTGCACAAAAGAGAAGTCGTCATGTACAAAAAGCAGGTCGTTAAGTACATTTAAAAGGTTGTTATGGTCGAATTGCAAGTCGTCATGTACATTTCGGGGTTGTCATGCTGAAAATATATATCGTTATTGACAAAAGGCGAGTGGTTAGGTACATTGTAAAGATCGTTATGCTCAATCTATAAGTTTTTGTTAACTAAAAACAAGTTGTTGTGTACAATTTACAAGTCGTTATGCTTGAAAATATGTCGTTATTGGCAAAAGATACACCGTTAAGTATATCTTACAGGTCGTTATGCTCAAATTATAGGTTGTTGTGGACTAAACGCAATTTGCTGTGTACAATTATAAGTCGTTATACGATGTTACATTTGATAAAAACGATTAAATACGTAGGTATAACGAACCAAAAATTGAGGGCAACGAAAATTTACTTATACACAACGACATGATTTTGTGCGTAACGACTTGCACTTTGAGTAAAATGACCTGTAAAGTGTATATATCAACCTAACTTTTGACCACAACGACCAATCATTGAGCATAACAATAGTTAGATTGGATATAACAACTTAGTTTTTTTTCAATAACTATATAATATTTTAGATTAACGACGTGAAAACTATACATAGCGACTTGCATTTGATCATAACGATCCTGAGATGACACATAACGACTTGATTTTTGTTCATAACAACATTAAATTTAAATAAATTCTAAATAACAACCCCTAAATGTGCAAAGACTACCTTTTTCAAAAACGAATTGCAATATGGGTATAACAACTTGCAATCTATAAAAAAACGGCATGAAATCTGTCGTTAACGACTTTTTTTTTGCGCATAACGACCCATAAATTGTACATCACAACTTGCCTTTTGTCCATAACGCCTATGTTGAACCGAAATTTTCTCACAAACGAAATCGTCACACGTGTGAAAAATTCGTACGAGTTCTTCACATACGTGAAAATTTCGTACCTGTTTTAGGGAGGTCTAAGGTTCCATACGAAATTTTCACAAATATGTGAAATTTTCGTACGAAATTTTCACACGTATGTGAGGAATTCGTACGAATTTTTCACACGTGTGACGAATTCGTTTGTGTGAAAATTTCGGTTCAACACGCCTACCAATTTAAGCATAACGATCTGTATTATGTTCATAACGAGTTGCAATTCGACCATAACGACCTATTAAGTGTTCATAACGACATATATAGCGAACTCGACGAGATGCCTTTTGTTCACAACGACTTACTTTTGTCCATAACGACTTGAAATTTTAGAAAAACAAACTAAAAACTTAAAATATAAGGCAGACGAGGCGTTCCATACACATTGGGTGAAGAAAAAAAGGTAATGGTGAAGGGAGTGGAGCGAAATCTCGACGAAGCGACAAGACGGTTCCAAAGAGGTGAAGGCGTGATGACCAATGAACAATAATACGAGGGTTGTTCGGAAAGTTTTGAGACGCAAAATCAACTTTTTGTCTGTATTTTAAACTGAGTATTAAGGTGTCTCAAAACTTTCCGAACAACCCTCGTACCGTCATGTCTTCGGCATCCTACCTGCCTGTCTTTGTATCTTTATCGTCGTCGCTTTGCGCAACCGCCATTGCGTCTCGCTTTTTCAATTTGGTCTAAGTGCAAAATGAATAATGGCGCAGGCCTGCAAAACTTCTTCAATGAAAATCCTGAGATTTTGTCTGAACTGAATATGCCAATGACGATGACGATGACGACGACGGCGATGATGATGATGTTGATTTAAATTCTTGTTGCTGCTGTTCACTATGACTGTGACTGAACAAAAATGATGATGATGACGATGATTAGGTTTAATTTATCAATATATTTTGCAAATTCATAGAAATCCAGATATTTTGACTATAAATCCGAAGATCCGGAGAAGTAACTCAAGATCCTGATATTTCGGATAAAATCAGGAGATTTAACAGGCCTGATGGCGCTAACAGAACTGGTAGCCGGTAAATTAAATGGCCCATATCATGTCCATCTGTAATCACAACTGTCTGTTTTTTCCCTGTTTTCAACTACAAGTTAATACATTCAGCATCTAAAAGGAACGCATTTGTCTCGATTTTCTTTGTACTTGATTGATTAAGAAGATTGTACTTTTCCACCGGAATTACTGTCATCTTGCATTTGAAACAATGGAAAACTTTTTTTAAAACTTTTCTTTCTGCGGTGAACAACATTTTCCCCAAGGCGAGCTACGATAATATAATAATAATACCATGTACTTTGGTTTGAGTTTAATAAAGATATGTTCTGTTCTGTTTTGATAAATGCTGCTACCAACTTATTGGTTTGTGCACAATGATTTAAATTGGCTTTTCTAAATTTAATCTAAAAAGCCGTGATAGCATAAATTATTGTCCGTGTTTTGGTTAGAATTTATAATACGTAAAAACTTAATTTATAAGAATTCAATAGATTACATATTGTGGTAACCGTGATATGAAAAGCCCGATAATTAATTAAAGAAAGCGTATGCACTTCAGGTTTCAAACACTTTAGCCAACCTAAATGTCTTAAAAATATACCCCGATGAACGTTGTAAAGATCGATTCGTATCGATGGTCGCCGTTCAAAAGCAAGCATTCAGTTTCTTTTTTCTGTGCAGTGTGACTAAGTGCTTTGTTTTAACCTCTGTCTGAGTTTAACATACGTCTCTCAGACTAATGCTACTGATTTCCGTGCTGTATGGTTAAACTCACGCATCTGTAAATAACTGTTAATGCGGCTTTATTGATTGAGAGAAAAAATAATTTTTCCCTCAGTAAGGGAATACGCTAATTTGGCTCTTTGTGTTCACAATTATATATGACATTATCTTTTCGGAAAATACTAAAATCATAAATATATGACATATGTAAACCATGTCACGGAAACAGAACACTTTACGTTCTACTTAAAAACAACAACAACAACAACAACAAAAACTCCGTTTTTTGTCAGCTTCGTTAAAATAGTAACACATCTTGCATTATAGCACGTGATAGGATCCATTCTGAAGAATAACGACCTTAAACATATATCGCAACAGCACCGAGTAACATTCCACTTTCAATAATTTATCACAATATTAGTATTTGCCGAACGGATGGAAATATGTAATTTTTATTTTTTTTAATCTCCTGCCAGCAACAGATTTATATATATCTGTAGTGAAATAAACATTTCTAGTTATTAAAATGGCACTTAAATTAATAAGTAAATGATTGTCATTAAGCATCGTTTTTCTATTATTATTTATCACGCAATGTGTAATGTGCTTTTCTGAGTATTCCGGTTTCTGGTACGATAAATAGTACACTCAAGTAAGGACAACTATAGTTCAATATCAACGAATAAAGGGTCCTGAGTTTCTACCACATACAACCGCCATTTTACCATTTTAATTATCTTGTTTAAAATGTCATGTCAATTATCAGAAGATAATTATAACAAGGGCAGTAATTCACTAATTAAATTTTGAAAATCCTTACAATATTTATTTATACTCAGTGTGTTCTGTTCAAATTTTCGAAAGTTCTGCAAATGTTTATCAACACTTTAAAATCTCGTTCCTTATTTAACACCATCAGAAGAATAGTACCCTTCTTTAAGTTTTCCCATGATGTACACAAACAAGTGGCTCCACGCGTCCGACACTTCCGGCGTAAACTTGTCAGCCAATACTCGTTCCCACTGCCACATGATTGCTTCGTAAAATGCTTCAAAATAATCCACGGAAAATCCCTGATACTGACAATGTTGTTTCCCAAGTACAAACAAAATTTCACAAAGCTTGTTATCCGGGTGATCCGTGTCCCCCAGACACTCCACTGCCGCGGCGATAGCGCGCATGAACCGCGTACCGTGGGCTTTAATAACCAAGTTCCGGGCAATTTCGGATAATCGCACGTTTTCAACCGAAAATAATTTCTTGACTTCAGGACAAATTTCAAATATTCTCAAGAAGATGTTTAATCCATGTGAGCTCTGATCTTTGGATATTACATGCCAAGTCCGCCTTATTATTTGTATTTCTTCCAACGAAAGCTCCCCTCTTGGAACTAGAGTCACTTTTAATTCCGGAATGTTTATATTGGTGTGTTGCTTGCAAGACTGTTTTGCGTAGTTGAACGAGCTTGTGCATCCCATCTTTGAGAGAAAAATATTTTTTATGAAATTTCTAAAGCATCAAGTCATTTTCAAGTATTCTCCAAAACCATCGAATTGTAACAGTTGATAATCACAAACATGATAATTCTTTTCAGTCTGGTTTATAAAACGCACGCTCAGAAAATAAAATTAAAATAAAATAAATATTTGCTTGCATTTATCCGGTCATAACCGAAAACTTCTATAGTTAAGTGCCAGTTGTTTTAGCGCAGTCTGATTTCAACATAAAAAATAACTGCCAATAAATATCGGCCTTAGCGATGACACAGAATCTCGGTAAGTAATGGCATTTTTCTATAGATGAGATTGCCGTTCTCCGTACAATAAAGCCACTTCCGATTAGAAAAGGACATAGTTCACTTTTAGAGAAAGCTTTACAAACCATTAAACGAACAATGGTAAATAAAAACGATAACACATATTAAGAATTACTTAAACTATTAGGTAATATGAAACGCATCATGTTAAGAAAAAAACAGATGCAGAACCTACCCAGTAAACACCCGACGTCAGAACGACGTTGGATTAAGGTTGGATTTTGGTCATACTTGTACGATGATATTGCCCATACTGGGAATTGAACCAGTACGGCGAAAACGCCTGGTCATAGAAGTCCGATTACGCTATCGAGTGATATTTAACTGAGTTGCGTTCCAGCTCCGTGCGTTCTTATGCGATAATAATTTGCAGAATGACCGACATTGTCGCCGAAAGTGCAGTACGCGCCATCCCGGATTCCCTTTATCATGCTTATATTCATTAAACATCGTTTGTTGTGATCATGCGCAGATTTAGATTTTCGTTTGGTCTCTTTAATTAAAACGACGAAGAAGGCGGTGTAATGAGTGATTATAATAAAAACTCGAGACTCTTTTAAGCATCTGACAATAACAAGCAAATCAAAGTACTGAAAATACATCAAACCTGCGAACTGGTTTGCATACTGCATTATTTCATGCATCCTACGATTCTCATATTTTAAGGGTATGTCACATGCAGACAAACTGTGTTCTGTCTAAAAGACTAAAAAATGTGACACTGTGAAAGCCGGTATGATAGGCGGTCTGTGTATGTGAATTTACCGATCTTTCGTAATAGTACGGTAGGCAAAATTGCAACAGAAAAGTATTTATGTTACAATAGTGTAAACAGAGTTGAAAATCAAGTTGGACAATATCGGACCATTAAAAATCGATTTTCTTCGTTTCTCTCATATCCGGCATAGATGTATCCGTAAACATGTACACTTGACTATTAAAATTTTCTGTCTTACCTTTAAAACAGTCACAGTAACCGAGAAACCAGTTTTTTTTCTGGATTTTCTTGTTTGGAAAATTCAGTAGTAATCCCACAGAACATAGACCCGGTCCGGAGTCAGAGGCCACAACGTGGGCGGAAACTACCAGAGCGGTTTATGGGGGTTGGGGGAGACAAACATTGCAAGTGATGAAAACTGCCTAAAATTTCAAAAATAATTTTGGGAGAAATAACCATCTAGATTTTAGTGAAGAAATGTATTTATTTAAGGATGTATTAATGATTGCACGCTCAGTTCAGTTTATTTCATGTTCTTATTCACATACTAAAACAAAATAAAAACCGTAAGCAGGAGAACTCTGAAATTCATGGACAGTATACCAACACCAATTTCTAGGTTAATATTACGTAAAATATTTCAGTGTTAGCGGCCGTTTTCATTGCCAAAATCACCAAGGCTTACCAAGTTTAAGAGTTAGTACCTTTGTAGATAAAGCTAATCGGAAGCTGTAGTTTCAAATAATTAAAGGGAAATAGTTGAACTTTATCATGGAATATTTAAAATATTTCAAGTTTAGTAATAAAAAAAGATATTTGCGGCCGATCCATCAAATGACATAATATTTTGTCGAAAATCTGCACACTTTTCTACAATTTCTCCATCAATAATATTCTGTGTACGTCATGATTTCGTCAGTAGACTCTTGATTCCTTTTCAAACACGTAATCTGTATATTTTTTCTGCTAAGATAATGCGGAAAAATCTAAAATATCAGACCAATACTCACCTTATAACGGTGTGTTTTCGTACAAGTCGTTGGCTGCGTTTGACTAGGCGATTATAGTCGCTACTTAAGGCGAAGCGCCCCGCCCTTGCGTCAAAAGCAACCAGGAATGAACTAACATACAATCTAACCGGCAAATACATTGTTTAGTGTCGTGCTCCTTTTACCAGTCATTAAAATATTACAGTTTTTGTTACAAAACGTATTTAAGTTGCGTATATTTGTATTTAATCAACTTCAAACAAATTGAAGATATTTTATCTACAAAAATCTGAAGTCTTTAGCCCTCGTAAATGTCAACACGAAGGTTTTTGTATGAATGGATGTCGGAGTGAAACGAACTTTTTCTTTCGACCCAACCCTCAGCATCGCTACCCGATCCCGATAGGTCAACACGGAATCTTGGATGCGTTTCATGAGTGGTACCATATGTTCGTCTGCTTCTTCGTGCATCGAACACGCTGGTTGCTATGCGAACGAATTCCGGTTTTCTGTTTGTTCCGCTATGGCTTCCGTAAAACACGTCATCAGTCGTTAGAACATCGTCGTAGTTTTCGTGCCCTGCTAGGTTTGTTTTACTAGAGGAAAATGTGACATGACGGTCTGACAGGCGAATGACGTCACCGTGAGTAAGATAGGTCATGTAAACGTCATTTATGTGAAAGCGTGATGTCGCTTGGATGTTGGCCGTTGAAAGATCAAATACAGAAACTCCATTGGCTCCAATTACCTGCAAAAGATGAAGTTAATTTAGAAAAAAATCTATTAGACCGCGTTATTTTAGCATTGATTGAGTTTGCTTTACTCAATAGGTGATGTTTAAAAAAAGTAGATCATTTGCCTCTATTTCAATATCTGTTCCGTGTGGCGGTCGTAAAATGTCTCCGCTTACATTCATTCATTATGCCCCTTGACGGAGAACTATTTTATGTCTATTAATAGTACTCTGAAAAAGTTCAATTTGTTTCAATAGTTACGCCTGTTTTATATCAGTGGTTGCATTATCCCAGCCAATATGCATATACCTCCTGATTTTGTGTTGTTTTTTTTTGTCTTTGGCGTTCCCTGTGATAAACGGGATTTATATTCTCAGATTCCCTGTCATTTTTTTTATTTCCGCTTACTGCTTTCCCTTTTAGGACAAACCATTCTTTTATCCGAGGATCATACGCCTCTGAACATGGAATGGTATTTATCTGAAAATAAGGCATTGAAGGTTTCATGTTCACCGTCAAATGCACGCCATCTTATGGGATAGATCAAAATTGGCACTGTTTGCTTGTGTAAATATTGACATGCGCCCAACCGGGGGCCAGGCGACGTAGGCAGTAATATGCATTTCCATTGTTGCCCATGAACTGGCTCAATCAAATCAAGCCAGCAACATTTTCATTTTGTCTGGTTCTTTTGGCTTCAAAGTTCCTTTTCATCTATTTATTTACTAAAACCCTGAATATAATTAAAACTTGTTATGTTGACATACAAACACTGTTTCAAGCATAAGAATTAACATCAGTTCAGTGCAAAGGAGTTCCACTTACCTCTCCGCTTGCCCTGTTAGTGTCAGTATGTGTGACAACCAATGCAGTGTTTTCATCAACTCCAATGCCAAAGTCAGTTCCCTTCGCCATTTTTCTTGTGTCGGCCAACATTCGAATCATACGCCCTTCACGACCGCGTTGACTTAAACAAACCCACAAACAGCAAAGCGTTAAATATGATAAAACTGGCAAAACTTCGCTGAGTTCCCTTCACGCGCCATTTGCCCAAGGTTATAAAATTGAGCATTGAAAACCAGACTCAGATCTCAAGCATCTGATTGGCTGAAATGGCAACCAGTCGCCATGAGATTTGAGACTGATTTCCAATCTTAGTTTCATCACCTTTAGGCTCAGGTGATCTTGTCCCAGTCCCAGTATCACGAAATATTGAAATCAGCTGAGAGTAATATGTTGGTAAATGCTGACCAAACATAGCTTACTTGACAGGATTAAGTTTTAAGAATAATCTATACATTATATTTTGTTTTCAATACATTGTTGAAAAAAAAATTCGCATAATGGATTTCAAAATTATTTTTTAAAAGTGTTAATGTTGAAACGCAGATTACCGCGTTTAAACTCAAACATATATATTCTAAAATACATCTGCACCACTTAGTGATATTAAGGATCTTTCCACGATAATATGAACAATATTTTATTTCATTTTAATGTATTATTCTAATCTAAATAAGTCTTATCTACTTTATGTTGAATCGAGTCTATGTATTTGATTTTTTGTGAAATTCAGACCAGGTTATTTTTTAATGTCAGTTTGACCCCAAAACTGATATCGAACTTCTTTCATTTTAAATTTCAACGAAGAGATAAAAAACACTTTTTTTTCGAATATGAATGAAACTTGGTACTTGGCCTATCATATTGACGACAATCTTGAAACTCGTACCTAAAATGTGTGTCTAGAACGTAACCTTTAAGGAATCCTAGCCCGCCGACGGTAGAATAAACCATGGCATCCTGCCTAGTGACGTCAGGGCTGACGTCGGCGAAAGAACCATACAGCAAGACTTCGTAACTTATTCCACCTGTTGAATAAATATTGATTTAATGTTTAAGGCGATTTGTAATTAACAAAGACACGTCGGACAATTTTGGAGTTCGGTTATAAATTCGTGTATTTAGCTTAATAAAAAACAATTGAAACTAACCTGTATTTTTGATACCTTAACAGTTTATTAAAAAACATTTAATTTATAGCGGTCATTTAGAACAAAAACCATATATGTTTGCTCATATACTATACTTAATGTTTGTAATATTCTTAAAGAATCAAACAGTGTTTAATGTATATCATTTATTTGTGTAGAGTTTATATTTTCGCGACCGTTCTCATATAAGAATCCGTATCCAAACTGTATTATCGCCGGAAAGTACATACTTTTAATCATATAGTTAGCTGTCTGACATGTAGTTCCGGCACTGGTTCCGGCTATCACTGCACCACTGTCAAACATCTGGTGTAACGCAAGAAGTGCCGGGCTAAAGTCACCAAGCGTTCCAATAAAACTGTAACGTGGTAATACTATTTATTATTCATAGGCTTAGATATATTTTCCAGCATTCTAGTCGCATAGGCCAGCACCAGGACATAATAATTTTATTTGTTTCATCGAATGTTGTAAAACTTTTACTACAGTTTGCATACACCATTGGTTGCGATCTGGAAGCGCACGGGCAATGCTGGTCAAATTCGCATTGGTTACGGACTGGTATCGCATGGGCATTTCCGGTGCATTTGTTGCGGACTGGTAGCGCATGGGCAATGCTGGTCAAATTCGCAGTGGGTACGGTCTGGTATCGCTTGGGCATTTCCGGTGCATTGGTTACGTACTGCTAGCGCATATGCAATGCTGGTCAAATTCGCGTTGGTTACGGACTGGTAGCGCATGGGCATTGCCGGTGCATTGGTTACCTACTGGTAGCGCATAGACAATGTTGGTCAAATTCGCATTGGTTATGGAATGGTATCACATTGGCAATGCCGTTGCATCGATTACGGACTGGTAGCGCATGCGAAATGCTGGTCAAATTCGCATTGGTTACGGACTGGTAGCGCAAGGGCATTGCCGGTGCATTGGTTACGGACTGGTAACGCATGCGCAATGCTGGTCAAATTCGCAATGGTCACGGACTGGTATCGCATGGGAATTGCCGATACATTAATTGGTTACGGACTGGTAGCGCATGAGCAACACTGGTCAAATTCGCATTGGTAACAGACTGGTATCGCATGGGCATTGCTGATGCATTGGTTACGTACTGCTAGCGCATATGCAATGCTGGTCAAATTCGCGTTGGTTACGGACTGGTAGCGCATGGGCATTGCCGGTGCATTGGTTACCTACTGGTAGCGCATAGACAATGCTGGTCAAATTCGCATTGGTTACGGAATGGTATCGCATTGGCAATGCCGTTGCATTGATTACGGACTGGTAGCGCATGGGCAACACTGGTCAAATTCGCATTGGTAACAGACTGGTATCGCATGGGCATTGCTGATGCATTGGTTTCTGATAGTCACAATATCGTGTGTGGTTCCTTTATTCAGAGTTTCTTTCATTGGTGTCAACGGTTATAGTTTTAAGCGATTCTCCTTTCAATCTTTACCTTTCAGAAGCACTTCAACCGTTTTCTTTTGCATTAAAAAGTCAAACTTAATTAAGTAAAATAGTCTAACATAAATTTGTATTATACTTAAATTGTACGAAATAAATTAAAAATTCTTTTATTTATAAATTTCAGTTAGCAGAAAAAAGGGAAAAAAATGGTTTGCAAAAATAGTTAAGTCTTATACTTGAGTATATGAATAACATTAAAGGAAATAGAATTTTCCGCCTTATTGTGTTATTTAGTGTTTTCCAGGGAAGGGAAGCGAAATATTATCCTACTTGTTTGTGCATTTTTTTTTCCTTTTAACGGGGAACAAGAAATTACTTTGTCTGACATATTTTAAAACACGTACGACTGAACCACTCTGTCTTGGTCACCACCTCCGAAGAAGAAACCAGTCTGACTGTAGATAAGATCCACCACTTCCTGTTTCCCAGCATTTCCGGTATGGTTCAAGTCGACTGGAATACGATTTATTTCTAAAGCACCGTATTTTCGAAACTGGTCTCTATAAAAGTTGTATCCATCTAGCGGGTCCGCACTGGCTGCAGTTATGATTCCAATTTTCGCAACTCCCTTGCCACCCTGTAAATATCATACCCATGTTAAATTATTTGAATTGTCATTACATTATATAACGATTCTTTGGTTCCAAATAAATTACTTGAGCAATGCCCAGCTTATGCCATTAAACGAATCCTTCATCTTTCGGCACGTCATTTGTTTTCAAGCTGGCCTATCGTATACCAGCCTGTTTGAGTCATTATATGTTATAAATGAAGTATTAGTCTGCGTTCCGAAATAAAAACCAACAAATCATTTATAGTGAAATGTTTTTAAATAAAATAAATATAAATTTTAAGTAATCACACATGTGTCAGTATCTTTCCCAAGTCTTTATATCACACAGAAATGTTGCGCTTAAAATTTAAAAATAACCAAAATTAAGTTTGAAATAATTTATTATTTTGATAAATATATTTTGCTTGTTT
The DNA here is from genome assembly GCA_038501625.1 of Corbicula japonica. Taxonomy (NCBI): domain Eukaryota; kingdom Metazoa; phylum Mollusca; class Bivalvia; order Venerida; family Cyrenidae; genus Corbicula; species Corbicula japonica. The sequence goes on from JAZAYU010000007.1 coordinate 4,965,207, forward strand.
GAAGATGTTTTCTGGTTATATGCACCTTTCTTTACATCTTTGAGTTAAAATGAAGAAAAATCTTAACTTTTATTACAACACGTTTACATTTACAAAAGTTTCTTTTTTTTGTTGCGCTAGTTTTTTTTCTAGGTAACAACCTGATTATGCATACTCTATATGTTTGATAAAATTAATATGGACTGATACATACCGCTAGGGTGACAACTTTGTCGTATATTTCCGTGTTATTATCCCAAAGGCCTCCTCCAACTAGTACCATAGACTTCCCATAGGCAGTAAACTGAGGTAATGGAGGAATACTGGACCTAAAGTGGACATCGTTCGGCAACAGATAGGCCGCTACTATATGGCACTGTTGGCCATAGAGGGCTATCAGAATATACACTAGAAAATCCATAACGTCTCACACGTATGGTTTAAAGTTTGCGAAAGTGCATGAACACTTTTATTATCAGGCTTATTCAGACGTTCCAGTTCGTGGTGTAAAGATAAACCGAATCGACTCCAAAATTTGTTCACATAGTGCATCGTCACTTCGACCTTTAAAACTTATAAGATGAAATAAATATTAATACACATAAATTATTTAAAAAACCATAACCCGTCAATTTTTATGTCACTGCCTTGGCATAAACTGGCGTTACAATCACCAAAGCTGGCTCAGTCTGAAATGAACACCTTTGCCCAAGGTTATAAAACTGAGCATGGAAACCAGTCTCAAATCTCAAGCATCTGATTGGCTGAAATGGCGACTTTAGCCATTATTGCATGTGGTGGATGTACTCGGTTGTGTCACATAAAACTTAAAATCCGTCTTCCATGTTCGACCTTTATTCCAACTCTTACATATAACGTCAACGACGTCACCAAAATTGTATAAACGTTAACGCTCCAAATTACGTCTGTCGTAACCTAATGAAGGTTATTCTACGACACTCCATGGAAAGAGTTAATATCCCTAGTGCGACCAGTGTAGATCCAGATCAGGCAGCATATCCTTACAGGTTTATTTATGAAATAATTAATAGCACTCGGCGATATATCGCAGACTCGCAGTTCAGGTGCGCAAGGATATATCACGCAGGATGGAAGGAGTATTTGGGTACCCATTTTAGCCCCACAAGCATGTCGGGGAGGTGTTAAAGCTTTGTGTAAGGCTTGTGCCTTTACTCCAGAAATACACATTTTTTTTATTGCATGGGAAAACAGTGCAGATCTTGATCAGCTGGCACATTTATGCCATCTGATCTTCATCTACATTGTTTGATGATATAGGCCAGAAACAACCTAGATAATCAAACATTGAACAGTGAAGATCCTGATCAGATTGCCAAGATGTACCAGCTGATCTGGATCTACACTGGTTGCCAATGAATCAAATGGTTAAGCTTAAAAATATTGAACAGATGGGAAGACAGACTGAAAGATTGAAATGCCTTGTAAATTTAGTTGGATCACAGTTAATTTGAATTTGCAGTCTTGCTGAGTGGTGTATCTAAGGCAAAAGTAAATCGAGCCAATCAAATATATTATAAATTCTCTGTAATAATTGATATTATATAACAAATGAACTATTTCTTACATGAATGTTAGAAAATTGTTCAATATCAGCAATATAGACCAATACCCTTTTGTAACAAAATGCACCACTGTATAAATTTACCTTATTTAAACAATTTCAAAACTGGTTTGACTGAAACTGAATAAAACAGGAAACCTTTAAGTATGTTTCAAGTAGGAAAGCACAAACGTGAAATACATACATGTAAATATGCCAAGTGATATTGTTTTTATATGATTATTAATGGGTCAGACTAACCTGACAACCAACCTTTATAGTATCATAAGCACTGAATAGGAATCATCGTTGTTATTAACTTTTTACTCCATGGGACATGGCTGATATAAATGGGCAAACAGTGTCGATCCCAATTAACTGGCACATGTTTGTCATCGGATCCTGATCGTCTCTGTTTACTTTTAGATTCATTAGTTATTTTGAACTGATGTTGCAGTTGATTAGATCAGGATTTACACTGTTTATGAATAAAACCTGAATACTATATGGAGTAATGCTTAGCCCTAAATATTGAATATCACCTACATTTTATAATTTATATGTAATTGAGAATGTTTCCAGAAGTTTCCACTTCTTTTCAGCAATAAACAATTCATGTCATTATAGCACTTCATTTATATATTCAGGTATCATTTTATAAACATGAGCAAAATGTATTTTTATATCTAACATGATCATTCAACAGAGATCACAGACATTTAAGTCCAACCTGCATTCACTAATATGTCGTAACACTGCACTATTTATCAATGATGAACATGTGAGTCCATGGTTATAAAACTGAGAATGGAGACCAGTCTTTTAAATCTCACTAATCTAGCTGAAACTGAGCACAGTCTTGGAATAGATAAATTGGAAGCTTTAAATTTGTGAAAGGTTCCCATACTCAGTTAAGTTTTTCAAAATTGAAGCCTAATTTCAAATTGTTATTGTGTTCATCATTCTTTAACATTTTCAATAGCTGCTGCTGGAACTTCTCCCAACTCCTCCATCTTCTTGTGTTTGTATTTTCTGTATGAATAACCCCCCATCACTGCAGCAACAGTCAATACTTGAAATCCATACTGAATGTTCATATATTTGCTTGCCTTGTCTTTCTGTCCTCGTGCCATACAGTACATGCTATATCCTAGTGTTACTACTGCCAATGAAGCACCTGTTAAAACAAAGCATTACATTATTTCATACTGCATGAAGAATATCGTAACCCCATAAATACTGCTAGTATCCCATGTGTGACCAGAGTACAGATCAGCCTGCACATCTTTGCAGTCTAATCAGGATCTACACAAGCTGCTTTTGGATAAATTAGGTTATTCAAACAAGAAGCAATCAGTGTAAATCATGATCAGGCTGCACAGTCAGATGGATCTAAACTGGTCAAGCATGGTATATAAGCCACATCCCATGATGTAATGGGTCAACTCACTATAATTTCATAAAGTTATTGAAGAACATAAAGGCAGTCAGAGTATGGGACATAAATTTTTGAGTGCAATGTTTGATGTCTATAAATTGTGATGTTTCTGTTCTGTTTTTAACCAGAATGAAACCACTTTGACATCCTGCAGGATAGAAAGAAACCCACCAAGATATTTATGAGGAGTTTTCAACACAAAATTTTATTTATTATAAGTAAAATTATCTATCTATCTCTGAATACTGCCGACTCCTCTTTCGAGTGTTAATTACAAAGGGCCATAACTCTAGTTAAACAGATACAGAAGACATTCTTTATGACCTAATTATTAATTCAAATATGAAAGGAATCTGAGACAGTGAAGAAGAAGTCATTGACACAATATTTAATAACTAAATATAATGAAGGGCAATATCTCTGATAAAACAGTCCACCAAAATCCTTTACATGTATCTACAACCATTAACACACCTGGTTTGATAGGCTGTGCAAATCAAAAAGAAATTTGCCAAAAGTAAAAGAGGTGTTCGTGGCACATTTTAATTACTGAATTGACCTATGGGCGATAACTCTGGTGGAATGAAGGATTGCAGGTAAAAGAAATCTATTGTTCGGACTACACATCTTGCCTGATCATCAGAATAAGTTTGCAAGAAATCACCCAGAAAATAAATGAGGGGTTCGAGACTAAACGGTTTGGGATGTACAAACACTACCTGGATATGAATAAATACAACGAAAAATAGACACAGTTAATAAAAACAGCATCTTTACCTATGGGCACAAGCGGATTTTCTTTCAAGGACGGTATAACTACAGCTCTAAACATGCCAAGTTCATTTATTTTTTTAGACTTGTTACTTAATTCTGGATAAAGCTCATTTTGTCTGTCTTGTGAACTTATTTCTTTAAGTTTAGGCGGGTCAATATATAACAGTTTTTCTGCACCGATCACCGATGAATTATTTTTATCCATATCTAATTTATACTATCATAACATTGGCCGAATGTGTTTTATCCGGAAACGTGCAACTTGCTTTTTTGCTCTACTAAGAAGCCATTCAGTCGAATCTGTTAAATTACATATTTTTGAAAGAAATGCAGAAAATATAATAAAATAACGTTAATTATTGGTAAATAATTTAGTTATTTTGTGTACCAAAGCAAATAATCAAGCTCCTGTATTCGAGCGGGTGGTAAAAAAGCTACAATCCAAAGAGCCGAAACAACAACAACTTGGTAAGTTTTTGTGAAGCGATTTTAAGTTTACTAGTGCAACAAAATGGGTAGCGGGTTAAATTAGATCGTTTTCTTTAAGTAATGTCCAGCCTCCTACCAGTGCAATGTGGCCAATTCTCGTATTATCGTCACATCGTGCATCCTCGTATTATCGTGCATCTCGCATAATTTTATCCTCTTTAATCCCTAAGCAATCGTTAGCACGCGCGTTTATTTCTCCCAGATCAGTCCACCATCTTAAGACAACAACAAAAATGCGTAAAAACACAGGCTAAAGCTCATTATTTCCCGCAAAAATACTACAAAATCTGAAATTATCACTCGTTTTCAAAACAAACCAAGTTTGACCATCTGTTTCCGTTTCTATTTTTATATTTCCGTTACTATAAATGTACTCAAGGGAAGTAAATGCAACAGCAACATGCTAATGTATACTGCAGATAAAAAGTTAGGATGCAGAAATTCAGAAAAATATAAACCATCACCATCATGACGTAACATGACCCAGACGATGGCCATCTTGTTACTATAAATAAAAACTCATTTGCATATGACCTAGCAACGTTACATCAGCTATTGTATTGAAAACGTGCACAGTAAATATTTCATCCTGACAAAAGTCATCATTACCTTGTTATTGTCAAGTGTGTACAATGTTCTGCATGCCAAGGTTGGGTACATTTGAAATTCTGAACACCAGAAACATGTGTAAGAAGGAATTCGTATTATATCTGCCCCATTTGTAAACAAAACTAAACAATTTGTAATGAAATTGGTACATTTATATTTAATATGGCATATATTTCACGAAACACCTTCTGTGTAATGTTTTAGTGATTTCTGTTTGAGCAGTGCCTTACTTTTGATGTGCAGTGTAGCTAAATGTTATATGCACGGAATTATGGGTAATTGGATATTATAAACAGAGGGCAGACGCCATGTTTTGAAAATGAAAGTAGGTCAATTGTAAGTAGTTTACTGATGTTAAATGGATTGGAAATTAAAAGATAAACTTTTGAAGTTCTTTTTTGTATGTTATAAACACTGTAACATTTGAATTCACAAAATATTTTTCAATTGAATTTTAAGCTGCACAATAATACGGGTTTCCAGCATATATCTGAAGGTGGATGACCCATGCACAGACACCTGATTAGAGGATCTCTTCTGGCCAGTATGTCAGTAGAGCTATATAGGCTTAAAACAGAGCTCTAGTATCAAGTTTGGTCAATTTCAACTAATAAATGGGCGATCTGTATCAATAGATGTAACAACAATCACACAGAACACAAAATATCCCCGTTTTCGAAAAACATTATTTCACTCTATCCTAAATTATCTAAAGATAACAAAGTAACAGATCACGAAAAAATACATGATCCCATTTGCACATTAATTTTGAAGACAAAATGGTAACTTACCGAACAAATTTTGATTCCCGTTGATAGATCCTTTATTAATCTTTCCTATGACACTAGAAACTAAACATAAATTCGTCTATTGGTTGAGAAAATCCAAATTTATTATCAAAATTTATGGAAGTTTTCACTCGGAATCTCTTCTTTGCTGATTAAGCCCAGTTTATTTGAAAAACGACTTGGCTGCGTATTAGAGCCGGGTTAAAAAAAAGAGTTAAATTTGGTGGAAAATTCTGAACGTCTGGAAAACGTCGGCATGTTTCCTGAACGTACAATGTGTAATTTAAATAAAAATCAAGTAACTAGAATGTTGACCATCAAAACAACAGACACTTACCGAGATTGCTTGTTATTTTCAAGGTTTGTTTCAAACGATTGTCAAATAATTTTTTCATTTTGTTTTTAATGTACTCATTTTTTGAAACAATGGGTGTTTCCGGAAATGACGTAATTTGCATAATTTCGGAAAAGAACAGATTCCGCGGACAAAAATATGAACACTTCAGTGATTTTGATAATAAATTTGGATTTCCTCTGCTAATAAACGGATTTATGTTTAGTTTCTGGTGTCATCGGAAAGTTAAATTATTTATCGACCAACATCAACAATATTTGTTTTCGGTAAGTAACATTTTTGTCTTTGAAATTGGCGTGCAAATGGGAAGATGTATTTTTCGGAGATCTGTTTAGTTTTTTATCTTTAGTTATTTAATATAACAATAATTTTTTTTTTCGAAAACGGGGATATTTTATTTTCTGGGTGATTGAAGTTGCATCTCGTTATACAGATCGCTCATGAATTTATTACCTGAAATTGACCAAACTTGATACTAGAGCACTGTTTTAAGCCTATATAGCTCTACTGACATACTGGCCAGAAAAGGACCTCTAAACAGGGGTCTGTAGACCCATGTAGCCCATGTGGGCACCCACAAACCCATTGTAGTCCTATAAATATGACGTCGTAAATGCTTATTCATCATTTTGCTATTTTATGGCAATTACGACGTCATATCGCCGAACACAGTTTTCCTGTGGCATGTTCCGACCGATTTTCAGTCGGGACAATTATCTTAGTTATCTGAAATTTTAAAACATGACCGGCCTAAATGTAGCAATATTTTATTAATATTACTCTTATTCTTGCTTCAGACACAAAAATTACTTACATTATCCATTCCAGTTATAAACTACGATAATCCATTTTAATTTCCACCACGGTGTTTTCGTCTATGCAGCGCTTAGCCGTGTAGACATTGCTCGATTCTGATTGGCTCATGCAAATCACGCAACCGCCTCATGTTATACAGTTCCAATTGGACGAATTATAGATAAATAGATGTTTTTTATAATATAAATCATACTTCCCCATAAAATCAGACAGAAATATATATTTTATTGATAATTAAAGTTAAATTACAATAGTTTGATTGTTTTTCTTACTGTTTAAAGGACATAACCCTACTATTGAAAATATTATTTTCGTCTACGAAGTTTTTTACGCAACTGTCAATCGACAATATGTCAAGTGAAAGTTCTGCATACACAGTTCTTGAATACAATTTCTTACCGGATTTAATTCTTGTTTACCGATGATTTGATGCTTAAAGGTGAATTTTGTTATATATTTTCAGTGTATAATCATTTAAAGCTGAGATGATGACTTTCTGTAAATTTTTTGTTAAAACTAAATATATGCGACACGTTTTTGATGCATCGCGTTTAGAGGTAACGCTTGCCAATAAATGAAAAATATAAAATGTCAAAACATGAAATGTTAAAGGTTAAAGAAGCATGTATTCCTCTAAATATTTGGAGTAGCCCCAGGGCATAAATAATTTGTAGACAGACCATGTTTTTCTCCCAGCTTTACGAGATGACACCTCTAAAATTAGTATCCAAATTGTAGGATTGATGCTGGGAAAACCCATTGGTTTTGGGGATATTTTTAATGGAACCCACAACAAATTCAGGGCAGGATGCAGCATAATTTTCTAGGTAGCAAGACTAGGTATGTCATTTGATAAATCAAAGACTTCTCAATCCCATTTCCAATTGATGGGAAAACATTTTGATTCCAAAAATTTCAGTAGAAATTCCTTATGTGAGCAAGTGAAATTTTATATCATTTACCTGTATAGTGACAAGTGACTTCTTGTATTCTTAAGGGTTCTTTTAACTCATTGCAATGCTTGACTCAGTCATGGTTACAGTTTTTTTCAAAATCTCTAAGTATCAGTTCACTTTTGGAGAATAATAAATCAATCTGGATGTGTTTAATACCATCACAGTAATTTTTTGTAGAATTCAATATTCTGTGTTGTGTTTTTTTTTCCAGTTTGAATTTCTATTGTCATTGAAAATCTTCAGCTTTATATTCGATATTGCAATAACCTTTCATTTCTTTTTGTAAATATATAACGTAACAATTTTGAAATTACAAATGTAAATGATGTTTCTTAAACATTACAAAGATATTTGCTTAACAAGTGAAAATGGTGGTCAACATCAATTCATAAATGATAGACTTCTGACAAGGTTTTCTGACTAAACATTATATTATGTGTAAAATTCAGTTCATTTTCTATATATTGTTTCTTGTTAAGAAGATGTCAGTGCAATTGTTTCTGTAATAAGTGTCATTGATACATAGTTTTGAATATTTAACTATCTATCTTCATAAGCTTAGTACATGTACCTCCGAAAGTAGAAATTCCATTGTACTTGATTTGTTTCACCATCACATTGAAGGCTCAACTGTATTTTTGTTTGTGTTCTATCTGTAGACTATAAATTATAATCAAATGATGACAAAAATATTTTTTTAAGAATGTTGAATTTCCCAAATTTAGTAAAATCAATGCATTTTTCCCCCAATGTAGAGTTTCGACCCCATTCCCAAAATGGTTAAAAAACACTGATCTATATTATCTTCCTATCTTAACTTTTAGAAAAAAAGTTGATGCTGATGTCAGTTATATCAGCCTTCAGTCATCTTGTTTGCATTAGTTTTTATGCCCCAATAAGTGGGAGGCATATAGAGTTGCACTCCTCTGTCCATATGTCCGTCCCCCAATTCTTGTGGCATCAACTCCTCTTTTACGTAATCATTAACTATCGGGCTGATTTCTTTCAAACTTGCACAGATGATCAAGCATGATATGTAGATGATTATAAAGAAAATATTTTTTCTTGCGACCATTTTTACCAGAGTTATGTCCTTTGTTATAAGTGGTTTATTAGCAGTGGGGGCATCAGTGTCCAAGGACACATTTAAGTTTTAAGATAAATGCAGCATTATGTCTGACTTGAATATGTTTATTTGCAGATTTGTTGCCATGGAGACATACCTTACCTTGTTGTACCTGACATTAGAACAGGAAGTTGCTTTGAAAGACTTCTTTTTACAAAATGGATGGAGATATTGTAAATCTGGTAATTAAATGTGCATATTACATAAATAAGGGTTTTAAGGGTTTTATTTTAACCCTTGTTTCCAAATAAACACATTTTTCAATGTGTGTAACCATTATAGATCCAGATCAGCAGGCACATCAGTGTCCACTGATCAGGATGTACACTGTTCACTTATTGATCAGAAATAACCTAATAACTCAAAATGTGAACAGTGTAGATCATGATCAGATGGCACGAATGTTCACTTTTTAATCAGAAATAATAAAAAATGTGAACAGTGTAGATCATGATCAGATGGCATGGATGTGCTTGCTGATTTGGATCTACAACTTTCACCTATGATATAACTAACCTTGCCATTAGTGGCTAGTGTAGATCCAGATTAGTCTGCATTTTATACCATCTGATCAGGATCTTAACTGTTCTCTTTAAGATTCATTAGATAAAAAGCAAACAGTGTAGATTTTGAGAAGACTGCACAAATGTGCAAGGTTTTATTTTAACAACTTTATCCGAACGGATACAAATATTTATTGTTGCTATTCATATTTCTTGCAGTGACATTTCCAAACCACACTTGGAATCAGACATAAAACCAAAAAGTTATCTTATTGAAACCACTGTGTCAGTGTTAGGTGTATATATTTTATTTAATTAATTCATATACCAAATGTTGCAGTAGCAGATTTAAGTTTGATTGCATATATGTATATGTATATTGTAGATACAAGTAATTTATTGATTTAGTGCACTTTTTTCCTCATAATGAGACATACTGGAATATTGGAATTCAAAGGCTTATTGTTAAATAATTGAAATTCCAATAATATACTCAGTTGCTATGCCTTTTTTATCATTTGGTCAAGTAATGAAGATCCAGATCTATACTGTCCAATTTAGATCTACACTGTTTGCTTCTTGGTTAGAAATAATGAATCTAATTTTTAAAAGCAAACAGTGCAGATCCTGATCAGGCAGCAACAATATGCCATCCGATTTTGGATCTACACTGTTCACCCATGTGATAATAGTCATAGATCTATTGTGTAAAAAGTTAACCGTAAGTAATGTATTGCTTGTATTTACAGATCTGAGCATGATCACTGATCAAGTAGGACCAGCAAAGACACCAGCCACATACAGAACAACAAGAGCAATCATAAGCTACAACTTACTGGATAAAGTTGATACTTCTTCTCCGAACTCAAAAGCTACAGGGAGAAAAACCGATGGTCAGAAAACAAAACAATCGAAGATAACCACAGGTAACTGTGCAGCTAAAGTAGAAAAGTCCATGGCATTAGATGGCTCAGAGCTTCCAGACAGTGATGAAAGTGAGCCACTGGAAATGTCGACAGAGATGGATGATGGTGACAATGATGATGATTTTGCTGATGCACTAAATGATTCAATGGAGGAGACATTGGAGGAGCAAATTGGTGGTAGCAGTAATTCATCTGACAAACCAGTTACTTCACCAGTGAAATCAAGCAAGAGACCCGTAAGAAAAATCCTTAAGACTTCCATACAGAGAAGTCCTACAGAAGTCCCTCAAGACAACGACAGCACTAGCATAGGCTCTTGCAGAAAGAGGAGAAAAGTTGCTATTGAAACAGATGTGAAGACTGAAGTCCTTTATGGAGAGAAATCAGAGAATGAGGAACATGTTTCAAAATCTGTAAGCAATAAATTAGCTTCTTCATTCTTAATTAATGCTTTAACCTTTTTCTTCTATTTCCAGTGTAGATCATGATCATCCGATACATCCATGCTGTCTGATTTGGATCTGCACTGTTAATTCTTGCTCATAAATAACCTAATTAATCTAAAAATGAACATTCTAGATCCTGATCAAACGACACAGATGTGCCAGCTGATCTGTATTTACACTGATCACCCATGATATAAAAGTTGTATCTACAAAATTAATGGTTAACTTTTTGCTGGTAAGGGAGAGGGTTTAGGGATTTCATTTGATAAAGATTCTTGTATTTTGATGCAAGCAATTTAGAATTTTACCACTTTTTCACTTTACCTAATTCTGAACTTGGAATAATTTTAAAGCAGTGAAATTTTAGAATAAGTAGTCGAAATTTGCAAAAACAGCACAGATGTGCTGGCTGATCTGGATCTACACTGGTCATGCATGTGATAAAATGTGTATATATGGAGTAAAGGGTTTAGGCATTTTTGAAATGATAGTAGGATTTTCTAAATTAAGTAAATTAAATAACTTCAGCGACATTGGTGGAAAAAAAAACTTATCAATAAGCTAAAGAGAGAGAGTATAAACATTTGGGATGCACAAAAAACAGTGTTGGTAGGTTTGAATAAAACAAAAGTAATTTTTTATGGCCTAAATGCTATAGATTTGCACATAAATATGATTAAAAAAACTGTCACCTTAAACATTAATAACTACAAAAAAGCTGTTTAATGATTTGACAGAAAAGCAGGATATTTTATGCCTACAGATGGGAATGCTTTCACATTTACCAATATGATATCAAAACTTTAGCATAAAATTTTACAGTTTTTACTAAATTTTAAGTAATGTAAAACATGTCAAAGAGTCAAACAAGATGGTAGTGAAATGGAAGAAAGGAGAACTAAATGGAGCTCACATAGTGAACATTCCAATTTATAATTTTAGACTGAATTGAAACCCATACAGCTGACAAAGAATCAAGCTGCAGAAAAGGAAAGGAAAAATGGCTCACTACCTGGTTTTCTTCTAAAATGTACCGATTGTGAAAAATCATTCAAGTTTAAATGTAACTTGGATAAACATTTTGAAGCGAAACATAACAGTGACACGAAAACAACTGAGAAAAAAAAGTGCCAGAAAAGAAGTGAAGGGAGAACATGGCAGTGTGACCTGTGTGGGGCGGTGTTCAGACGCTCAGATGGTTTGAAAGAACATAACAGGGGAGTGCACCTTGGTATCAGGAAAAATGTTTCTGCTAAACTTAAAGGGGCTACTTGTGATGAATGTGGAAAAACTTTCACGCGAAGAGATCACCTTAAGGAACATATGTTGGTTAAACATTCCCAGGAGGCACTTCCAGTAAAGTGTGATCTTTGTGACCAAACGTTCATTCGTAAAAGGTTTTTAGACAGTCACATGAGTAAAGTTCATTTGAAAGCCAAGCCATACAAATGTTCACATTGTGATCAAAGGTTTTATTCAAGTTTTTATGCGGAGAGGCACAAGAAAGATCAGGTTTGCTTGGGGAAAGTTGTGCCCCGATTTAAGTGTACTCATTGTGACTCCAAATTTAAAGATGCCCGCACTCTAGAGATGCATATGACTGCTCTTCATTTTGGAGGAGCATACAGTTGTGTATGTGGTAGGGTGGTGAAGTGGTCAGGTAGTGTGGCCAAACATAAGAGAAGGTGTAAAACATACCAGCAATATCGAGCTACAGTAGGGGAAGTGGAAGATGATCGGGTCTGCAATATCATTGAAGTTCCTTACCAGGATGTTGTTGTGAATGAAATATCAGAGCAACTGAATGCTGATAAGCAAATAATAGAACCAAATCAAGTCACAAGCAGCTTCACAGGTGTTTCAAGTGTTACAGAAAACGTTAATGGAAAAGATGTGCCATAGATGTATAAATTGAATATAACTTAAACGATTACTATTCTGGTATATAAGACTACAATATGTTTACTTCTTGTGCTGTAAATGGGAAAATTCATTTTAATTTATACCTCTGTACTGCATTGAGATCGGTACATATGTACTGCTTCAAGATAGTGTGAAAAAAGATTTTTCATTTTGATTTTTTTTATTCAAAAATGGGGCATGTCACCAGAAAAGATTTAGTGATTTTTTGGACATTTTTGTTATTACCTTATTTGGAAATTAGTTATTAAAAATCTATTATTTTCTCATAACTTCAGCATTAGCAGTTTGATGACATTTCTTCCTGTGATGAGTCCCAAATATAATTTAGAGATAAATGTGGAATTTGTTACACATAGTGACAGCAGCAAGAGTTCTGAAAACACTTGAGTGGACCTGTGCTTTTTGTCTCCAAACGTAATACTTGGCTCTGAAATAATTTTGCAAGTCTGTTTTCAATAAAGTGCAGTTTAGCTGATGAAGTTTTGTTGAAATATTTTTTAGCCATTGATTTGACTGTCTACTAATATCAGCAAAATAACATCTACTTAAACAATACAGGTGAATAAGGTATAGCATAAATTGCTATCTGATTTGACAATATTGAACTCTTAACTTAATGGGCTATGGTTAATATCCATGGGCAAAAGTGTAGATCCAGATCAGCTGAAACATCTGTGCCCTCTGATTAGGATCTTCACTTGTCAGATTCCGATCTGATGGCAGGGATGTGCCAGCTGTTCTAAATCTTCACTGTTGGCATATGTGATAAAACCCATACATACATATAATACATTTGGTAAATGGTTAACTGATGGTCAAGTCAGTATGTTTGGTTCCCTTTTCAAAATGGCAGCCTCATATGGAATCTGCACTTTGGCCCTGATTCTGGGGAAAAAAGCCATAAATCTGGTACAACATGCAAGGGTTCCACCTGATGCTGAATCTGAGGGTCATTTCTTAGAGTCAGCTTATTTATAGCCATAAATCTGGTACAACATGCAAGGGTTCCACCTGATGCTGAATCTGAGGGTCATTTCTTAGAGTCAGCTAATTTATAGCCATAATACCCTTATTTCAAAGAAAAAAAGACCCTTCAGCTAAAATTGTGGAGGTCAAAATGAAGCTTTTTGAAAATTTCAAGAGTCAAAGGATCCTTTTGGGTCAAATGGAACCCCTGCATCACTATTCTGTGCCAGTAACCTCAATTACCTCAGAGATGCTGAGAATTATGATTATAACTTACTATGATACAAAATACAGGAACTGTGATAATTGTCATTAATACCAATACTGAACCAATCTTGTTTGGTCTTCAAAGAAAATTGGAACATATTGGCTTGATGTTCAATGTATTACCATCGTTCCTCAAGTATAGGCAATACTATTTTACCCATTTTTCTGTTCAGTAGTTTGGCTTGTACATACATTGTACATATAGGTATGCAAGCATTAGTAGAATTTAAACTTGGCTTATAGGGCTATATACTCCATTTTGGCTCATTTTTTGAGGTGCGGCTTATACACAGGATGCAGTCAATACATTAGCTAATATTGTAGTTGTTTTTATAAAGAACATGTAGTTATGTTAGTTTTTGAGCGAGTTCTATTAAATTGTATAATCACTTCTAAAACTAGAACTAACATCACTTCTGTACATTGGATGTACAATACATGTGTTTTAACTTGCATCCTGGCAGATTTTGTGTCCATTTGTATTTCTCACATAAATGTGATAAAGAAAAAGAAGAGGCACAGATGCTGTTATAATAAATAAAAGTGAACTGCAGATCTGTTAACCCTATTGAAAACGTGTTTGTCATAAAGTCCATGTTGGAAAATTTAATGTCAAAATCAAAGTTACTATTGAACAAACTCTATACTTCAAGTTTAACAACAACTTGGGCCAGTATCTTAAGTCACACATATCAATATCTACCACAGAGTAAGATTTGTGTTAATTTCACAATTTTGTCATGCATTGAATGATTTGAAATGGTAATTATTACATGCTTACTATTGCTAACCCGATTTGAATATTTGTGTCTTGCACACGTCAGATAACTTTCCGATAATCATGCTGTTTTTATGACCTATTTCAATCATTTTCCAGAAGTTAACTGAAAATACAGAAATAGGGAATGTAGAGGGATATTTTTGAATGGCTTGCACTGACTGTAGTTTCATTTTATTCTTTTTATGAGAATTTCATTTTACACATTTTGTACAAGGGAACATGCACATATTCGAAACTTAGCAGAACTTTCAAATGTACAGTTTGTAATTATTTATCATGCGATTTAAATGTGCAAATTTATGCCTGTCTGAAAATGTCATAATGCAGTTTATGGATCAAAAGTTATTTCAATGCAATTAGATGATACTATAGTCAGCTGTATTCTGATTGTGGTCATAACTATGCTACATAAATGTATATATGTTTCAGAATAAAGATAAGACACCTCTAGTGGACCGGCAGAAATTTAGAGCCATGCTTGCTGAAGCTTTGAGGTCCTCCCCATCAGGCAAAGAAACGGCAAGACTTGAATTTTCTACTTGCCCTTACTGCGAGAAATCCATCAGAAATACCAATATGCGTCGACATATTTTATCACATATGGATTTGCCGTACAGGTGTACCAGATGTACAATGTTCTTTAAGACAAAGGCTCAGCAGGACGCACACAACCAACTGAAGCATAGTACACCACATGTGTGTAAATATTGTGAAGGTATTTATAGCTCTAAGGCAGCCCTGACGGAGCATATACATAACAGACATGAGGGCTCTGCACGGATGTACGTGTGCTCAGTGTGTGGTGTGAAGATGGTGAGAAAAAGTCACCTTGATGACCATATGAACACACACAATGACACCAATCCATACAGCTGTGCTAACTGTAGCAGATCGTACAAAAACAAGAGTGCCTTCAGAAGGCATTCAGCAGAATGTGGGTCTGGGATAAAGCACACCTGTAACTTATGCGGACAGTCTTATAAAACAGCAGTTGGTTTGAAGGATCATGAAAAACGGGCACATGATGAAAACCATGCATTTTTTTGTGTTTGTGCAGAAAAGTTTAAAACTAGAGCAGCTAGATGTAAGCATCGGCTGGCTTGTGAAACGTATAAGAATCAACAATCAGAACACGATTACAGTGTTAAAGATGGTGAAACAGGTGTTGTTGTTGTAGCAAAGCCATGGGGTGTTATGTTACAGAGCATGGACTCCGAAAACGCAGCTGACAGTATGAGAGTTGATAAGAAAAGTGTTGTTGTTGTAACAAGGCCCGGGACGATGATGTTTCCAAGAAGGGACACTGATAATGTGGAACATAAACAAAATCGACCTGAGGAAGGGTCTCTAGAATTAATAGACAATCATTTTGCATACAACAGTATACCACGGATGGAAGGTGTGGGTAAGGAGGTATCTGATAACAATACTGAATGTGTGGAAGAAGGGGAGATAATAAGAGAGGAAGGTGAAATTGTTCTACACGTCATGCAAGATGACTCTGCTGAAAGTTCTGCTCAAAATGAAGACAGCAGAAAGCTACATATGAACTGATCCAGGGGAAGATTGATAAGGAGTTTGGTGGCGTAACTCGAACTTCCTTTTTTGGGCAGCAAAATTTTGATTTTCGATGGGATTCTGGTCAGAAAATTGGAAATTATCATGTCACAAGGTT
Source organism: Corbicula japonica (assembly GCA_038501625.1). NCBI lineage: Eukaryota > Metazoa > Mollusca > Bivalvia > Venerida > Cyrenidae > Corbicula > Corbicula japonica. The sequence continues at coordinate 4,981,606 of JAZAYU010000007.1, forward strand.
ATAAACTGATAATGGATAACAGTCTCAAATCTCAAGCATCTGATTGGCTGAAATAGCAACCAGTCACCATTTCAGCCAATCAGATGCTTGAGATTTGAGACTGGTTTCCATTCTCAGTATTATAATCTTCAGTCTATGTTGCTACTCTAAGACTTCCTCAGTTTGTCCAAAACGAAAACCCTTTCTGGAAATCTTGCATTGGACCTTGTGATCCTTGAAAAGTGCTCACCTTTAAAGCCTTTTACTCCATGTCGTATGGCTCATATCTCATAGGTGAACAGTGTAGATCCAGATCATCCATTCAGTATGATCTTGATTTACAATGTTTTCTTCAGAAAAATCAAAGGAACTTAAAATCAAAAATTGTAAATAATGATCTGACTGCACAAATCTTTTGATTCGTGGGATAAATCAGTAACATGATTTATGTGTCTATACTATAATAATATTTCTTTTGTCTTAAATGATTGACTCCCTTTTAGTGATTTATTGGCATTTCATAGAAGTACAATTCATATTAACCACATCTTAGACACTAAAGTATTTCACCCTGAACTGAACATTTCACTGGGTTAAATAGAAGTTTCAAGGTAACTGTATTATTTTTTGTAAGATATCATATCGTTAAATAGTTGGATTAAGTTTGTATTAAAATTTATGCTGCTGGCTAAGCTTGAAATAAGTAAAAATTGAATCTTTATGAAATTAACCAATTCAATTTTGGAATAAATAACATCCAACATGTGTAACATTTGTTTGTCAGTTTTCAAATTATAATGCATGCTCACCCACCTTCATTGCTAAAATGCCATGCATCATTTTAGACCATTAGACCTATCCTGGGCCTGTTCAAAACCTTGAGAAAAGGTTTGAGCTTTGAAATAATTTTATATAACCTGAACTAACCAAGATGTTTGAAAGATGGGGCTTGAATTTCATACATGTTACTCAGAAATCCTGTATATTTTCGGTACACTCAATTGAATAGCACTACACACAACTGGATTATGAATGTGCAAGCATATGATTATGAAGAAAATAAATAAAGCAGTATTGACCCCATTAAAGGTGCCTGGTCACGTAACTGTGCCCAAGGTTATAAAACTGAGATTGGAAACCAGTCTCAAATCACAAGCATTTGATTGGCTGAAATGGCGACTGGTCGCCATTTCAGCCAATCAGATGCTTGAGAATTGATACTGGTTTCCAATCTCAGTTTTACAACCTTCAGCCCTAGATGAAAATATGAAGTGTTTTCAAATATCAAAATGTATAACAGAAACTTTAGAAAACTTGTAAACAAAGAAAATGTGATGCAATATAAATAAAGTCAACATACGAATAAATATTTTCAAAGACATTAAAGTTGTTATAGCGTTATTAACGCTCTATGGATAGGTTAATCCAAACTTTCGGTGAAATTTACTTCTTTTCCGTCATTTATAGGCATTACAAAACAGTTTAACGTCTGTTTAAAACGTAATAGCACTTCATTTGTTTTTGAGCTGCTATAATTCTGATATATCAGATATTTATTAAACTATAAATGGCATGGAACAGTAATAAAAGGTTTTTGTGTGTAGCTTGCTTATGTTTTTGATTGAAATTTTTGAAAAATGTATTACACGTATATGACATACGACACATTAAAATGCGAAATTACCATACCTTTTTTTTCTTTTAAAAACAACTTCCAATGTCAAAAGAGATATTAGAAATATATTTCTTGTCTAAGGTCTTTACCACAAAATAGCTTCAAAAGGCTAGCTGCATATGTCAATAATATGTGAACATGTTGTTTTTTTTCTCGCTTTTTAGTGGGCATTTTTAGATACAATGTTAACGTTTTAAAATGAACCACATCTGGGTCATTGAAACCGCCATGAACCGTGAACAGGCAGCTTGAGGTCCTTGACGAGATTCTATAGATAAGGCCATCGTTTTCGTGATATGTTTGTGACCCTTAAATCACTGGTGGGGTTACAGTAATGAAAATAGAAGGGTGGTCTGGAATCAAAATAAAAATTGTAACAGTTCGCTGAATATAACCAGGTGACACAAACAAGATTGCTGGGAAATCACACGCCTTAAGATCTTAAAAAGACAAGTAGAAAATATACAAAAAAATGAGGTGGTGGAGTGGGGAGTGGCGCGCAAATTATGTTCTGTACTTATTCTTTCTGTGCATAAATATACAAATGGACTAAAGTCTTGTCCGGTCTACAAAAACTACAATATTTTTATTGTTTTATTCCACATCCATAAATTTGTTATAGATGGAAAGAGGACGGAAAAAATAAGGTTTTAAATTCACTTAATGTAAAGTAGGGCCTAATTCCAAGGTCGTAACTTTGAACGATATAATGGAAACCCATACCTGACACGACTTGTCCAAATGTATAGTTTTAAAATATGAATGTATGTGTTTAATGTAGGTTCCCAGGGTAGAAAGTGAGTCACACAAACACCCACCGCCACGCAAAATGATCATTGCGGTGGGGAAAACCATTATATGAAAAGAAAGGGGGTAAAATTACCTATCAAGTTAGAGAAAAGGGTTATTCCTAAACACTCTGTGACCTAGAATATATACCAATCTTTAAGATATTTTCCATTTAAATAGCACAGTAGCGTTGTTTATTCTGTGCGGCGAGTGTAAAAAGTCGCCTCGTACACGTATCATTCAATCAATACTGTTATCAATTAACATTTTGAAGGCCGTTGAGCAAGATAGATTTTGATAAAACCGAGTTGCGCTCAACCCGGGGCTAGGCGGCGTGGGCAGTAATATGCATTTCCATTACTGCCCATGAACATGCCAAATCAAACCGATTCTGCAATATTTTTTGATATTTGTCGGATTCGGTTGCTTTCAGACTTTGATCAGTTTTCCTGGTGGATATAAATGATTTATTTCTTACTTTTGATAAGTGATTTATGACTGCATTCACATGGCTTATTTTGAACTTTGATTTCTTTCATTATTTCGCGAGTTAAGACTGATCCTAGCCCAACTATTTGTGCGCAACAAGGGCTTTCTAAATATAAGATGATCACTCTTCGTAAAGGACAGACATCAATAAAAAGTCAGTATGATAATGGGTTTGGGCATGCAGCCGAATTATTGAGACCCAAAACTATGTTCTTGATTCCTCACAGGTGTATTGTCATAAAAAACCGTAATGTACTCGGAAAGAAATTCGTAGATCTGCCATTTGGCATTCCTTCTGTTTTTGCTCCCCAAAGAAATTCGGGGGAGCATATAGTCGTCGGGTTGTCTGTCCGTCCGTACGTCCCGCATTCGTGTCCCGCCCATAACTTTCTTCTTTTAAGTCGGATTTTAAAATTATTTCACATAAGCGATCACCATATTGAGAGCTACCTTGACGATTAAGGTCACAGCATGACCTTGTAGGAAAATCATGTCCGGCCCATAACTTTTTTGTGTCGCCTGCGGTAGCAGGTAGACACATAGGGATCCTATTGTCCGTCGGCGTCGTCGTCGTCGTCGGCGGCGTCGTCCGGTAGTCCCCAAGCTTTAACATGAAACTTAAAGTGGCCTATAACTTTAAAAGTACTTGTTCTATTCACTTAATTCTCGGAATATATCATCAGCATGAACAAAGCAATCCGTGACAACAAGAATGATAGCTCCTCTTTCACTATTTTATGAGTTATGCTCCTTCCAAATGCAACTTTAACATGAAACTTAATGTGGCCTATAACTTTGAAAGTACTTGTTCTATTCACTTAATTCTTGGAATATATCATCAGCATGAACAAAGCAATCCGTGACAACAAGAATGATAGCTCCTCTTTCACTATTTTATGAGTTATGCTCCTTCCAAATGCAACTTTAACATGAAACTTAATGTGGCCTATAACTTTGAAAGTACTTGTTCTATTCACTTAATTCTTGGAATATATCAGCAGCATGAACAAAGCAATCAGTGATAACAAGAACGATAACTCCTGTTTCACTATTTTATGAGTTATGCCCCTTTCAAATGCAGTTTTAACATGGAACTTAATGTGGCCTATAACTTTGAAAATATTTGTCCTATTCACTTCATACTTGGAATATATCATCAGCATGAACAACCCCATCTGTGACAACATAAATGATAACTCCAGTTCCAATATGTTTTGAGTTATGGCCCTTTTATCATCTTTAGGAACAACAACAGCCGTTACAACAAGGATCATACTTCCTTTTTGAATATTTTATGAGTTATGCCCCTTTCAAATGCAACGTAAACATGAAACTCAATATTGCCTTTAACTTTGAAAGTACTTGTCCTATTCACTTAATACTTGGCATATATTATCTGCCTGAACAACGCCATTGGTGACAAAAAGAATGAAACTCCTGTTTGAATATTTTATGAGTTATGCCCCTTTCAAATGTAACTTTAATGTGAAACTTAATGTTGCATGTAAAAAAAAAAGTATTGTTCAATTCACTATATACTTTAAATATCTCATCTGCGTGCACATACCATTTTTTGAAGAATGATAACTCAGGTTTCACCATTTTTTAATTATTCCCCTTTCGAACATTTTAGGTGACACATGTGTTCTGTGGTGAAGTATTGAAATAAACTTGAATAAAATATTTTTATTAAATTATGATTAAACATAGGCCCACATTTCAACTTTTTGCATGCAGTTGACACATGTTTTCCGCGGAACACAACATTCTAGTTATTTGAAGTCGGATTTTAAAATTATTTCACAGCGCGCAACATTTGGGTCGCTACTTTGAAGGTCAAGGTCACAGCATGACCTTGTAGCGAAATCGTGTCCAGCCCATAACTTTTTTTCAAATCGTGTCCTGTCCATATCTCTGTTATTTATAGCCGGATTTAAAAATTATTTCTCAGAAATGATAATCATATCGAGGCGACGTGTTGAGCAACGTTTGGGTCGATAGCTTGAAGGTCAAGGTTACAGCATGGCCTTGAATCAAAATTATGTCCGGTCCATAACTTTGTAATTTATTGTTCGATTTTCATATTGTCTAATTTTATAGCGCTACACCATTTTCAAAGTTCACCTCCATAGTTATACAACCAACCGTTTTGTGACAAAGTACCCATTCGACGGTCTCTTGTTTAAAAGATTGATTACGGGTATTTTTAAATGGAAGTGTCGCCTCGACCGGCTGCCGGTCGAGGAACAGGTAGCACTGTCTTCTCGACCGGCTCCGGACGAGGAGACTATACGGGTACTAATGTCTCCTCGACCGGTTCCAGGATTGATGTTTTATACTTTATTCGCCCGTTCAAGTCATAAATTGTGTTTAAACTTGAAAATCGAAGGCAACCGGGAATTCAATTAAATTTTTATAAAAATTTTTGTTTCTTTTATGTAAAGGTTTTTTCACATATGAAATAATATTAGCACCAATTGCTTGTCGTCTGATGCATGTTTCGGCAATAATCAAAACTTGTTAAAACTATCAATACTAAGTGATCTACTCAGTTTGCAGTCGCAAAATATGCCGTAGCAGCTTTGTTAAATGCCGCCTCTCACATGGTTGGTAATAGTCTCAATAATTCGACTGCAAGCACAGACCCATTATCATACGGACGTTTTCGTTGTCTGTACTTTACGTCTCAAGCAGTTACGATCAAAACTGTGGTGGAAATCGACCCGATTTAAATTCTTTTTATTGTCACTTCCACACGAAAATTTCAACACTGGTATGTCAAATATCGTTATAAAACATAAATAATGATAAAAGTAACAATAAAATGAACGAATAATCCACTAACTTGCAAAATAAAGATACATTAGTAGCATTCATTTGTGCAAAGTTTCATTGAACGGCATTTTGCCATTACTTTGATTTGATAATTTTTATTTTATCGATGAATAGAATTGGGAGGAGTGTGGCAAGCCCTTAAACCTACCACAGCATATGCCGTTTATACGGTGAATATTATCGATAAACGCGAGTCAGATAAACTTTATGCAGTGTAATCGACATGGGTGGAGGTTTAAAACAATTTTGCATAAAAAACGAAAACGTTACTTATAAAGGATTACATATATTGAATCTACTTGAATGTGGCTTCTCCGGTATGTTTGTTTTGTTTTTTTAATCAGTATAGTTTAAGATGCTTTATGAAGCCGGCAAAAGATTGAAAAGTTGCGATTCACTTTCCGATCGGCGGCATATAGAAATAGAAGGAAAATTTTCCGCATTGATTTGAATAGTAACTGGGTTGTACGCGAAGGGCAAATATCGCATATATAGAAAAGCCATTGTCGCGTACATATAGTTAAGGGCAAATATCGCATATATAGAAAAGCCCTTGTCGCGTACAAATAGTTGTGCTAGGTTGGTAATTAACATAGTATATGTTGTTACTCAATAAATTACAACAGAACGTCTCTATCATTTTGTCATTTTTAAAATAATAGAATTTCATATTCGCAAATTATTCTGTGTTGATGGTTTTCGTTGATTTTACATTTGAATTGTATTTTTAAGTTGATAATAAACATGTATGTCGGAATAGTATATATGTGCTAAAGCTTTTTCCCGAGAATGTGCATTATCTAGTTTTCAAAATGTCTATCAATTTCAAATTGGAGAAACTTTTGACAATTTTTAAGTCAGAATTTTGAAATACCTAAAAAAGGTGCAGTTTTACAAAATACTCTAGATCAGTTGTTGCAGCCAAAGCGCGAGAACCAAAGAAATTTTTTAATGAGGATATAAAGTTTAGCGAGTAAATATACAGTTGTATACACGGGGGCAGGATTTAAATCATACGCGGCGATAGAAAAAATAAAATGAGGTATGTACCTTATAAATTTTTTTCATATGCGTCGCGGGTACCACGAATGACTTTTAAAATGCTCATTTGCAGGATGTTGTTTTTTTTCACATTTATACTATATAATAAAATCTATTTCTGTACTGTAAACAATTGTTTTACCTATCAGTGACATGAGGTTGTACTGACATGAGGCTAATGCCGTAATCCCAATTTTTAACTGAGAAAATTGATAAAGTAACGTAAAAAGAAATTGTTATGGTGTCACTTTGTTTTTTTAAATGTTCATTAACTGTTTACTGAAATGTTTGTTGATTTCAATAAACATTTTAAAATATAATTTTACGCATAGCTCGCCGATTGTACGAAAGTACCGACTTCCTTTGTTTAGACACTCATTTCGAAATAGTCAGTATTAAACAGCGATACTAATTATAAAGAAACTTATTAAAATCCTATCAGGAACCGGTCGAGGAGAAAAATAGTACCTGTATGGTCTCTTCGACCGGAGCCGGTCGAGGAGACAGTCCTACCCGTATAGCCTCCTCGACCGGCAGCCGGTCGAGGAGACCGAGAGTCTCCTCGACGGCTGCCGGTCGAGGAGAGTCGTGGAGACCCTCGGTCTCCTCGACCGGGCCCGGTCGAGGAGGCACTTCCTCGACTCTATTTTAAAAGGTGTCAGAATATTTACGTACTCCGCCGCCGGAATCGTAAATAAATAAAAGAAACAAATTGTGAGGAATTGTCCAGTGCGATTCGTCCCGCTAAAAAATCGTATTTGGGACGAAACAAAGGTCTCTGAGACAAATAGTCCCGTACCAGAACGGCGTAGACGTGGAGTTTACCACCTACCAGTAACGTTCATAACAGTTACCTCCCTTTTAATGCAGCTTGAGATTATTTTGACACGGTTATAAGTATACAGAAGTCAAATTTTATAATCCCACAAGATCTAGATTGTTCTATAAATAACTTTTAGAGTATTCTTTAGGTAAAAATAGCTAGGAATACATTTTGCATGTGTAACAAAGGTGTTTAAGGTAATAGCACATTAAAACACATGATCACAGAAATATTCAATAAAATCACAGACAAGATTTATACAAACATAATATATCCTGACATACACAATGTATTAAAAGTACTGACTAGCATCTTGGTACTAAAATGATGTATAACCATAGAGACATACTTTTAATAAAACATTTTAATTCTACATGTGTTGTAACTGGGTGCTGGGGACCTATGGATAGCCCATTAAGCTGAAAGCTTATTTCCAATGGGGTCCATTTGAGGGAATAACAAATTGTAAGAAAAGAATTAACAAGTAACAAAACTTGGGGGCAAGACTTTGTTCAAAAATGGGATTATTAAAAGTATGCTTCAAGCACTTATTATCACAGAAACATGTATCTAAAAAAAGATCAATAGTATATAAAATCCTGGACACTGTCTGTAATTTGTTTATTTAGTAAATGTTTTTTAACCAGAAGTTTGTATTTATGTGCATTCTTCACAGCTTTAATTTCCTCTAGAAGTGAATTCCAGTCTACAATACCATGGTAGTAAAAAGTCTGTTTACTAACATTATTAACATTTGGGACATTAAAATTAAAACTAACTAGATCTGGTATTATACTGTATTCTATCTTCTCTCCGTTCAAAGTTATTTTTCAAATATGACGGGCATTTGTTATAATAGACTCTGTGAATATGACCAAGTCTCAGCTGTTTAACACGGTTATTCACATTTAACATATTTAAATCCACATAGTCTTGAAATGAGATAGACGTTCTAGGAGTATACCCTTTAATGAATCTAATAACCTTATTCTGCATAATCTGTAGCTTCTTTTTCAATCCTTTAGATAAACCTTGGATATTGATTTATTCAGGAATCAGGACCTATGTTTTCTAGATGTTTTTGTCGTTTTGAAAAAAATTAAGTCTCTAAGTTTGAAAGAAACATTTACCATGGAATGACAAGTTGTTTTCCTGAACAGAAAGGGCAAACTACTTTTTTTGGCAATGTGCCCAGCATTTGACAGATACCAAAATTGCAGAGGCATATTTTGATGTGATTTTTTTCATATATGTTCTTACATTTATTTTTTTTCTTATATTTCAACCTATATAATTACCCATTTTAAATGATAATTGTTAAATTTTTTAGGTGACCGTAAAAATTGCATCAGGGTACGCAACATATTGTTTTGTTCTCCTAATGAAGGTATTAGCAAAAATGTTGATGCAGTAAATAAAATAAGAATTTAAATCGTGTTATGGTATTGGAAAATTCATTTTTATAGGTTATTATGACAGAAATTGGCATGTTAATGGATATATTATATTTTTTATCGATCTTAATATTTTCTGTTATAGACAACAAAATAAACTAACCAGAATCATGACTGAGCCAGATTAAGTTCTGATTTCTGAATTAACAAAATAATTTGGGTTGTCTGTTTTCAGGTATTTCTTCTCCACAATGGCACAGTTACCAGATGCTACCTATGGTGTCATGGAAACATTTTTAATGGATATACTACACAATGAAATAAGGTTAACAGCAAGGCATGATGAAGATGAAATTGCTGATATTAAAAGTGCTGTTACTGAAATGGTTGAAGACATACTGTATAAAGCATTCCAAAATGATGCTGTTTTCAAAATCGAGAAGGAAAACCTCAAACAACATGTAATTCCAGTAGGAAGTGTAGCTGAAAATACAAAAATCTTTGAACTTGATGAATTTGACTTTCTATTTGTTTTTCCACATTTTAATGATAGGACTATAAAGATATCAAAGAGTAATGAGAGTTTTCCAGCATTTCGTTTTTTGTTGTATCAAGGACCTAAAGCAATGAAGAGAAAGTTGTTAAGAAGACATTTTCTCTCCAAAAGAAGAGGTGCGGGTATATTATCAGCAGTAGATATCAGGGTACAATTTGAAAAACGTGTACGTAATGCTATCGGAACAATGCACACACGATATTTACGTCGTTTGTCAACAATGTCCCTCTCGCGGCTCTCAGGAACATTAACTCTCTCTGAAGAGGTTAAAAGTAGCAAACAAGGAGTGGCTTTAGATCTCAAATGGCATAGGAATGATGCTGGTGAGGATGATTTCTTCAAAATATCAGTAGATTTGACACCATCTATTAAATCTTCAGATGAATCTGTTTTCCATGACATTGTTGCCCCAGATGAATACAGACATGTGGCCATTTCAACGGAACACGTGCATCTGATTCCGTTTGATATATTTGCCCATTGGCTAGATACAGATCACCCAAGTGTAAGGCAATTTATATCTTTAACTGGTAGTTCTGATAGGCTGAAGTGGTGTCTCATATACCAAAATATGCAAAAACGACATTTTGTACAAAATAATAACCAGTTGGCAGAAAAAAGTTTGTTTTATGTATCCTTTGTTCAAGCCGAGAAAACAATAATGCAAAATCTATCTTATGATCCAGATCTATCACATGATCAATCTGAATGGCTGGATTGTTACAAACTGTTAAAGTTCTTCTCAGAGGATCATGGTTACCATCTTTACAAGAGAGCATTTTTTAGTGAAGGATTTTCAATTGGACAACAAAAACAATTTATAAAGCTTACAAGCTATGTTTTAAAAACAATGGTGCTCAGAAAAAAATCTTCCATGCTTTTAAACAGTGTTAATAGTCAAGGAATTGCTCTAAAGGTTCTTGCATTAATAGAAGATATTATGAAGTTATTAGCAAGTTACGTAGAAAGGCCTTTAGAGATAAGTACAAAGTGTGTTGTACCTACTTTATGGATTGACATTTTTTCCGCTATGCATATACTTGCACCCCAAGTAGAAGATCGTTTTAGGGAATGGACACATCATGTTCAGAGTACTGAGATTTTTAGACAGATTGTCCGTTGGAAAACTATACAAGACTTTTTGTTGGAGGTTAACGCTGACAAACAATATTCATTTAAGAAACATCAAGGGCGACTTCTCACAGTAGTTATGGACAACCATGTTGAAGTAAGATTTCCTGACAAACCGTATAATGAGAAGTGGAAGAAACTCATTATTGAAGCATGTGATAAGTCAGAAACAGTTTGGAATCTAACATTCTTAAAAAGTATTTTGCAAATTTAAAGCAATTTGCTAGTAAAATGAAATATTGAGTGGCCTGGGCGAATCCAGTGGGGGATTTAATGGTTTGCTCATTTTTGGGCATCAATATTAATTTTTGTGGGGGCGGAAGTTATCATGTAACTTCTCTAAAACATTCTAAACAAACGAGTTTCTGGAAATCTTGCATCCAACTCTGAGTGATTTGACATTAAAAACTGCAAACAGTCTCTTCTGATCTATCATTTGATTGAAACAATCAATAAATTATAAGTTCAAAGTTGACATTAAATATTGATACATGTATGTGTTTAAGAGCTGACATTGTGAATAACCTAAGAATAAAATAATTATAAAAGAAAGTTTTATGCTTCAAAGTCAGTCTCTGACAAAATGACCCTTATCACATTAAAATTGTTGGGTGCTTAGTCTCCATTATCCTTACTTTCATCAAATGCTTGTTAATTATAATTTGAATGATATCAGATCAGGGCTTTTTTTCACTGCCAGGGGATGGTGCCCATGTCCTATAATTTGGGAAAAATAGCATGATTTTTCCTCTAAAGGGGAATGAAAAAAACCTGATGTAAAGTTACTTTTTGGGGAAAACTGCATGTTTTAAAGAAGTTTTCTGAGGGGAAGGCTCCCATGAGCGGCCCCTACTAAAGAAGGAAAAAAAGCCCTGATTATGAAAGAAAATATTGTCTTAATGAGAAGTTAGCAAATTCCGCTTTTAACATTTATATGTAAATAATTCAATTTTACTGTTAAGGGGATGTAAAACAATACGTTTTATCATGGCCTAAGGGTCATTTTGTCAAAGAATGGTTCCATCATACCAGTAATTATGGAAACATATATTTATATAATTGTTGGAGCCTGTTTAAATACAATTAGTTATGAAATGTTGAGGAGTTAATACGTCATTAAACATTATATTTTCGAATTCATATGTGCAGTATAACAGAGTATCAGTCCGACCTGAGAACCTTGGACAGTTTTGTTACATGTAATTTGGGGCAATATGTGGAAAAGGTTTTATTAGACAGCTAATGTCAATCTTTGAAATGATGTAATAATGTGCAGCAGACGGCATTGTGTCACCTCAGTGCAATAACAGTATATCTCCTTCTTTCCATGGTTATTATACCATTGTGCACTCAGGTGACAATTATTATACACTTCGCAGTAAAAGAAACATCATGAAGTCAAATGTGTAATAATATCACATATTGGTTATGAGAAAATAATAGATACTTTCAGAATGTTCTTACCAAATTTAATAAATGCTAAAATGTCAAAAATTGTTACCGAAGACATCTTTCCTCATGGCCTGCTCCATTTACATGTTAAATTAGATGATACAGACTTGATATTGGTTTTACCACCAACAAAAAACAATATCTACAATAATGCATCTTTAATGAAATATTTGTCAGCTTCAGGGAATGTTCTATCTTGCAACCACAACAACACCAAGTGCTGCAGGTAACATCACTGCCTTAAAAATAAGGTAACATCACTGCCTAAAATAAAGGGAAACATCACTGCCTGAAATATAAGGAAACATCACTGCCTGAAATATAAGGGAACATCACTGCCTGAAATATAAGGTAACATCACCGCCTGAAATATAAGGAAACAACACTGCTTGAAATATAATGTAACATCACAGCCTGAAAAATAAGGTAACATCACTGCTTGAAATAAAGGAAAACATGACTGCCTGAAATATAAGGAAACATGACTGCCTGAAAAATAAGGTAACATCACTGCTTGAAATAAAGAAAAACATGACTGCCTGAAATATAAGGAAACATGACTACCTGAAATATAAGGTAACATCACAGCCTGAAAAATAAGGTAACATCACTGCCTGAAATAAAGGGAATGCCTGAAATATAAGGTAACATCACTGCCTGTAATATAAGGTAACATCACTGCCTAAAATATAAGGTAAAATCACTGCTTAAAATATAAAGTAACATCTCTGCATGTAACCTGATTGCTTGTAAAATAAGGTAACATCACTGCCTGAAAAATAAGGAAACATCACTGCCTGAAAAATATGGTAACGTCACTGCCTGAAATATAAGGAAACATCACTGCCTGAAATATAAGGAAACATCACTGCATGAAAAATAAGGTAACATCACTGCCTGAAAAATAAGGTAACATCACAATCTGATTAAAATCATCTCCTGAAAACCGCTACGCTAACAGTTTGTTAGATCTGACTTTAGTGAGATTGGGTAACATCACTGCCTGAAATAAAGGGAAACATCACCGCCTGAAATATAAGGAAGCATGACTGTCTGAAATATAAGGTAACATCACTGCCTTAAAAATAAGGTAACATCACTGCCTGAAATGAAGGGAAACATCACTGCCTGAAATATAAAGTAACATCACTGCCTGAAATAAAGGGAAACATCACTGCTTGAAATGAAGGGAAACATCACTGCCTGAAATATAAGGTAACATCACTGCCTGAAATGAAGGGAAACATCACTTCCTGAAAAATAAGGTAACATCACTGCCTGAAATGAAGGGAAACATCACTGCCTGTAATATTAGGTAATATTACTTCATGAAATAAAAGGAAACATCACTGCATGAAAAATAAGGTAACATCACTGCCTGAAAAATAAGGTAACATCACTGCCTGAAATAAAGGGAAACATCACTGCCTGAAATATAAGGGAACATGACTGTCTGAAATATAAGGTAACATCACTGCCTGAAAAATAAGGTAACATCACTGCCTGAAATGAAGGGAAACATCACTGCCTGAAATATAAGGAAACATCACTGCCTGAAATATAAGGAAACATCACTGCCTGAAATAAAGGGAAACATCACTGCTTGAAATGAAGGGAAACATCACTGCCTGAAATATAAGGTAACATCACTGCATGAAATGAAGGGAAACATCACTGCCTGAAAAATAAGGTAACATCACTGCCTGAAATGAAGGGAAATATCACTGCCTGAAATGAAGGGAAACCTCACTGCCTGTAATATTAGGTAATGTTACTTCCTGAAATATAAGGAAACATCACTGCCTGAAAAATAAGTTAACATCACTGCCTGAAAAATAAGGTAACACCAATGCCTGAAATAAAGGGAAACATCACTGCACGAAATATAAGGAAACATGACTGTCTGAAATATAAGGTAACATCACTGCATGAAAAATAAGGTAACATCACTGCCTGAAATGCAGGAAAACATCACTGCCTGAAATATAAGGTAACATCACTACCTGAAATAAAGGGAAACATCACTGCCTGAAATGAAGGGAAACATCACTGCCTGAAATATAAGGTAACATCACTGCCTGAAATGAAGGGAAACATCACTGCCTGAAAAATAAGGTAACATTTCTGCCTGAAATGAAGGGAAACATCACTGCCTGAAATAAAGGGAAACATCACTACCTGAAATATAAGGAAGCATGACTGTCTGAAATATAAGGTAACATCACTGCCTGAAAAATAAGGTAACATCACTGCCTGAAATGAAGGGAAACATCACTGCCTGAAATATAAGGTAACATCACTGCCTGAAATAAAGGGAAACATCACTGCTTGAAATAAAGGGAAACATCACTGCCTGAAATATAAGGTAACATCACTGCCTGAAATGAAGAGAAACATTACTTCCTGAAAAATAAGGTAACATCACTGCCTGAAATGAAGGGAAACATCACTGCCTGAAATGAAGGGAAACCTCACTGCCTGTAATATTAGGTAATATTACTTCCTGAAATATAAGGAAACATCACTGCATGAAAAATAAGGTAACATCACTGCCTGAAAAATAAGGTAACATCACTGCCTGAAATAAAGGGAAACATCACTGCCTGAAATATAAGGAAACATGACTGTCTGAAATATAAGGTAACATCACTGCCTGAAAAATAAGGTAACATCACTGTCTGAAATGAAGGGAAACATCACTGCCTGAAATATAAGGAAACATCACTGCCTGAAATATAAGGAAACATCACTGCCTGAAATAAAGGGAAACATCACTGCTTGAAATGAAGGGAAACATCACTGCCTGAAATATAAGGTAACATCACTGCCTGAAATGAAGGTAAACATCACTGCCTGAAAAATAAGGTAACATCACTGCCTGAAAGGAAGGGAAATATCACTGCCTGAAATGAAGGGAAACCTCACTGCCTGTAATATTAGGTAATATTACTTCCTGAAATATAAGGAAACATCACTGCCTGAAAAATAAGTTAACATCACTGCCTGAAAAATAAGGTAACATCACTGCCTGAAATAAAGGGAAACATCACTGCCTGAAATATAAGGAAACATCACTGTCTGAAATATAAGGTAACATCACTGCATGAAAAATAAGGTAACATCACTGCCTGAAATGCAGGGAAACATCACTGCCTGAAATATAAGGTAACATCACTACCTGAAATAAAGGGAAACATCACTGCCTGAAATGAAGGGAAACATCACTGCCTGAAATATAAGGTAACATCACTGCCTGAAATGAAGGGAAACATCACTGCCTGAAAAATAAGGTAACATTTCTGCCTGAAATGAAGGGAAACATCACTGCCTGAAATGAAGGGAAACATCAATGCCTGTAATATAAGGTAACATTACTTCCTGAAATATAAGGTAACATCACTGTCTGAATAAGGTAACATCACTTCCTGGAAAAAGTAACATCACTGCCTGAAATAATATATAGTTATTTGGTTTCTTGACTGGGAATGTGAGGATATAGACTATTGCCGGTTTGGGTGTCATATTACCCAAGCTGCAGGCGAGGGATAATATGACACCCAGACCGGCAATATATCCTCACATACCCTTTCAAGTAACCAAATAATTGTTTTATTATACTGCAAAGACTTTTTCAGACAAAAATAATTAGAAAACATCGATTTTTTTTATTTATTTCGCTTATTTAATGCCGAAAGGCTTAATTTCCCTCTGAGAACCTCAATAATTACATGTCTGACGTCATGAATTTACCTGCATGACGTCACTTCTATAGAAATTGAATGGACTATCGGTTTAATATTTATTTACAAAATTTGAGAATAATCTGATCGTTTTCAACGTAAAAAACACAACACAAATATTTTCTGTAACAAATTTAATAATCTCTAAACATACGTACCGCGTTATAATTTACAAGATCGGCTTCAAATTATGCATTTTTACGGATATTCAAAACAAAATGGCGGACGACAACAAAAGGTGGGAGGCCAGAGAGGGAAATTAAGGCACGTGCGTTCATATCTACGGCCGATCCGTAAATACGAAAATACATCGACGGCAAATTATCCAATCAAATTCAAGCAAATTTCTGTGCAGTATAATAAATGGTATTATTATACTGCAAAGATTTTTCCTTGAATTTGATTGGATAATTTAACGCTGATGTTTTATGATCCGTATTTACGGATCGGCCGTAGATATGAACTGCATGTGCCTTAATTTCCCTCTCTGGCCTCTCACCTTTTGTTGTCGTCCGCCATTTTGTTTTGGATTTCCGTAAAAATGCATAATTTGAAGCCGATCTTGTTAATTATAAAGCGGTATGCTTAGGGATTACTAAAATTGTTACAGAAAATATTTCTGTTATGTTTTTAACGTTGAAAACGATCAGATTATTCTCAAATTTTGTAAAAAAAAAATCAAATGGATAGTCCATTCAATTTCTATAGAAGTGACGTCATGAAGGTAAATTAATGACGTCAGACACGTAATTATTGAGGTTCTCAGAGGGGAATTAATCCGTTCGGCATCAAATAAGCGAAATAATTGAAAAATCGATGCTTTCTTATTAATTTTGTCTGAAAAAGTCTTTGCAGTATAATAAAACAATTATTTGGTTTCTTGAAAGGGTATGTGAGGATATATTGCCGGTCTGGGTGTCATATTATCCCTCGCCTGCGGCTCGGGTAATCTGACACCCAGACCGGCGATATATCCTCACATTCCCTGTCAAAAAACCAAATAACTATATATTATTACACTGCAAAGAAATTTCCTTTATTTTGATTGGATAATTTGCCGCTGATGTATATCCGTATTTACGGATCGGCCGTAGATATGAACTGCATGTGCCTTAATTTCCCCGTCAGGCCTCCCACCTTTTGTTGTCGTCCGCCATTTTGTTTTGAATTTCGGTAAAAATGCATCATTTCAAGCCGATTTTGTAAATTATAAAGCGGTATGCTTAGGGATTACTAAAATTGTTACAGAACATATTTCTGTTATGTTTTTAACGTTGAAAACGATCAGATTATTCTCAAATTTTGTAAATAAAAATCAAATGGATAGTCCATTCAATTTCTATAGAAGTGACGTCATGCAGGTAAATTAATGACGTCAGACATGTAATTATTGAGGTTCTCAGAGGGGAATTAAGCCGTTCGGCATTAAATAAGCGAAAAAATCGAAAAATCGATGTTTTCTTATTAATTTTATCTGAAAAAGTCTTTGCAGTATAATAAAACAATCATTTGGTTCCTTGAAAGGGTATGTGAGGATATATTGCCGGTCTGGGTGTCATATTAACCCTCGCCTGCGGCTCGGGTAATATGACACCCAGACCGGCAATATATCCTCACATTCCCTGTCAAGAAACCAAATAACTATATAACATCATTGCCTGAAATATAAGGTAAAACCACTGCCTGAAATATAAGGTAACACCACTGCCTGAGGTGGTGGAGTGGGGAGTGGCGCGCAAATTATGTTTTGTACTTATTCTTTCTGTGCATAAATATACAAATGGACAAAAGTCTTGTCCGGTCTACAAAAAACTACAATAATTATAGATGGAACGAGGAAGGAAAAATAAGGTTTTACATGCACTTGATATAAAGTAGGCCTATTTTCAAGATCGTAACTTTAAACGATAGTTTTAAAATATGAATTTATGTGTTTAATGTAGGTTTCCACGGTAGAAAGTGAGTCACACAAACACCCACCGCCACGCAAAATGATCATTGCGGTGGGAAACACCATTATATGAATGGAAAGGGGGTAAATTTACCTATCAAGTTAGAGAAAAGGGTTATACCTAAACACTCTTTGACCTAGAATATATACCAATCTTTAAGATATTTTCCATTTAAATAGCACAGTAGCGTTGTTTGTTCTGTGCGGCGAGTGTAAAAAGTCGCCTCATACACGTATCATTCAATCAATACTGTTATCAATTAACATTTTGAAGGCCGTTGAGCAAGATAGATTTTGATAAAACCGAGTTGTGCTCAACCCGGCGCTAGGCGGCGTGGGCAGTAATATGCATTTCCATTACTGCCCAAGAACATGCCAAATCAAACCGATTCTGCAATATTTTTTGATATTTGTCGGATTCGGTTGCTTTCAGACTTTGATCAGTTTTCCTGGTGGATAAAAATGATTTATTTCTTAGTTTTGATAAGTGATTTAAGGCTGCATTTACTTCGCTTATTTTGAACTTTGATTTCTTTCATTATTTCGCGAGTTAATACTGACCCTTGCCCAACTCTTTGTGCGTAACAAGGGCTTTTCTATATATAAGATGATCACTCTTCGTATAGGACAGACATCAATAAAAAGTCAGTATGATAATGGGTTTGTGCATGCAGCCGAATTATTGAGACCCAAAACTGTGATATGTTCTTGTTTCAATGTCGTATAAGATTCCTCCCAGGTGTATTGTCATAAAAAACCGTAATGTACTCGGAAAGAAATACGTAGATCTGCCATCATTTAGCATTCCTTCTGTTTATACTCCCCGAAGAAATTCGGGGGAGCATATAGTCGTCGGGTTGTCCGTCCGTCCGTACGTCCCGCATTCGTGTCCGGCCCATAACTTTCTTATTTATAGTCGGATTTTAAAATTATTTCACAGAAGTGATCACCATATTGAGACGACGTGTCGCGCGCAAATTTTGGGTCGCTACCTTGACGACCAAGGTCACAGCATAACCTTATAGGAAAATCATGTCCGGCCCATAACCTTTTTATCTGAAGTCGGATTTAAAAATTATTTTACAGAAATTATCACCATAATGAGATGACGTGTAGCGCGCAACATTTTGGTCGCTACCGTGAAGGTCAAGGTCACAGCATGACCTCGTAGCGAAATCGTATCCAGCCCATAACTTTTTTTCATTTTAAGTCGGATTTTAAAATTATTTCACAGAAATGATCACCATAATGAGACGACGTGTCACGTGCAACATTTTGGTCGCTACCTTGAAGGTCAAGTCAAAGCATGACCTTGAAGCAAAATCGTGTCCTGTTCATATCTCTGTTATTTATAGCTGGATTAAAAAAAAATTTCACAAAAATGATTATCATATCGAGGCGACGTGTTGAGCAACGTTTGGGTCGATACCTTGAAGATCAATGTCACAGCATGGCCTTGGATCAAAATTGTGTCCGGTCCATAACTTTGTAATTTATTGTTCGATTTTGAAATTGTCTTTTTTTTAGCGCTACACCATTTTCAAAGTTCACCTCCATAGTTATACAACCAACCGTTTTTGTGACAAAGTACCCATTCAGGGAGCATCACCCGTCTTCGACGGTCTCTTGTTTAAAAGATTGATTACGGGTATTTTTAAATTACTCTATTTTAAAAGGTTCAGAATATTTATGTACTCCGCCGCCGGAATCGTAAATAAATAAAAGAAACAAATTGTGAGGAATTGTCCCGGGCGATTCATCCCGCTAAAAATCGTATTTTGGACTAAACAAAGGTCTTTGAGACAAAAAGTCCCGTACCAGAACGGCGTAAACGTGGAGTTTAGCACCTACCAGTAACTACGTTCATAACAGTTACCTCCCTTTTTTATGGAGCTCCAGATTATTCTGACACGATTGTAACAGTGTGAGTATACAGAAGTCAAATATTATAATCCCACAAGATCTAGATTGTTCTAATATGAATTAGGCTATGCCTAGTTGCGGCAAAAGCCTTAAATGCCATTAAAAAAATAATAAATTGCTTGTAAACAAAGCCAGTTTTTAGATTTAGAGCTGCATATTTTCAGATTTGGGGTCAATTTTGAGATCGATGTCCATAAATCCAAAAAAATGGGGAGGGGTAGGAGGTAGAGAATTTCTGAGAAACGGCTTGCAAAAAGATACAATTCTCTAAAATCGGAAGATTAGAAATTTATATAATAAAATGGAAATTGCTCTTTTAAAAGACACAGAAAGGATTAAAGAAATAGACAGAGGTGTTGTCAATAAATTTAATTTTAAGTGGTTAGAAGTCAAAGTGGACTAAATCTATTCTTATCTATTCTTATCGAAGTTGATTACGTTACGCTTGATTCTCTTGGTCTGGTGTTCTGCAAACTTTGCAAAAAAGAAATGTTGTTTTTAGACAAAAAGCTTTTTGCTTTTAAACAAGTTCACATACTTGTTATGCATACATATATCTTGTTTTCTAGACAGAGATTAAAAAGGAATAAATATTACTGTAAGAGAATTTTTCATTTGTATATCAATAAATAGAAGATGATGATACTCTCAATGAGAAAAAAAAAAAACATTGCAGGAGATTGGGTTCTAAGCCCACCAAAACAGCTAGAAACCAGGAGCTTCCGGGGGCTAACGCGGCCCCCTTGATCCCCGGTGCATAGTCCTCTTTTTTCACAATTTGCTGTTGGCAGCCCTGTAGATAACTGATTCAACATAAAATACTGGTAATTTCTGTGCGCAAAGTTTACCTTAATGAACATGAGTTCTAACTACTTATTTATTATATAACAACATTTTAGTTACAAACATAATTTTACCAATTGGATTTTACATGGATTAATCACAATAATAAAAATAGTTAATTTGCTTAAATCATATGTACATTATCTGGCATGAACATTTTCTCTTTACAAGCTAATGGAGAACTTTGCAAGCAAATGAACTAGTCTGGTACCCGTCGTACTATCAAACAGTACGGGTGATAACATAGTGTTAGGGGCAGGTAATCCAGACTAGCAAATGAACAAGAAAAATATGAAAATATTGGAGGCTTGGTTTCATTGAGCCTGTTCATGTGCACTGATGAATGTTATACAGTGTGACTTTTAGTTATTTCAGCCTATTTACACACATTAGTTCAATTCAAACTTTATTTATTTTCAGAGCTAACAACACTGAACAGTAACCACCATGTTATTTTATAGTTCTTTCCAAGTTTTGTGATCAGTTTGTCATACAGTTGTTTTCATTTCATACCAAAAAAATGAAAAATGCATATCAGGAATGGCCACATCCAGCATACACAGCCTCCCCACACAGCCAAAGAGTGTTTGCATGATGGAGCCTCTACTAGAAATATGACAAGGAATTCTGATCTCTGCATTTAGGCATTAAATTTTTTTTTTAATTTGACTCTCAAATATGTTTAAGCTTTTCCCAAAATTAATTTGCTAAATGATGATGAAAGAAGCGCAATAGAGATAGATGAGTTTTTTCAGATTTATTAACCTTTTTTCCAAACACCATTTTCCTACAGTCATTTTGCATTAACAGGCAGTTGGAGAATATTAACAAAATCCCATGTTGTCAGTTATCATGACAACAATAAGCAAGATCATCTATAAATGATTTTATAGAGGTGTGTTCTCAACACGACGTGTAGCTGATTGATCACATGATATTGTGTTGATCTTATGGGAAAAGTTTGCACTTCCCATTTTGAACATCTCAGTATGATTGCCGATCTTTTCTGTATAGGTCTTCCTGCAACTACTTCTCTAGTGATCTTGCTGATTTATGTTTGATGTAATGTTCAGAGAGACCTCTTCAAGAGAATTTTATCTTTGCAAAATAATCCTTTTTTTCAAGTTCTATATTATGTTTATGCCCTTGCATGTCACACATGTGATCTGTGTGTTAAGGTTAGAATTACAAAATTATCCACTTGTATTTGTATTTTTATCGTTCTTTAATGAGAAAAGTTGCATATTTCACTTTTTTGTGTGGGTTATGTCATCCTTTAATTATTTTGATCCTAGAGTGATTGAAATTAGAAAATTCTAATACGCAAAACAATGGCTGTACTGCATACTTTTTTATTGGCTATGCAGAGATTTTGATTTCTTATTGACTTTGTCTGACATGAATATTTTAATTTGTAGTGCTGAAAGGCCAGATAATATCAATGATATGAAGGTCATACACTCCCTCATACAGATGGCAAGTAATTGAACAGAAAATCTTCCAAAAAATATATAATAGTCTCAAAGGTTGGGAAAATAAAGCCTGTCTTCTTTAACTTTGGTGAAGCTGCATAATTTGTATATTTGTGAATAATACACATAAATTTGAGTAATAACTGTGATACAGAAAGGAATCTTTGAAATCACAGGAAAAAACACACACATGAAAATAGACTATTTGATTTAGTCTATCTATGGACTGGAAATGCATTTAAATGTGTATGCCTTCAGGGACTGTAAATGTAAATTACTGTCTGTGCCATTAAGCCAGACACAAAAGTCAAAACAAATGTGTATACATCCCAAATGATAAGCAGTACAGATATATACTAAAAAGATTTCGATGTACAAAGCTGTCTGGGAGTCTATCCAATGATAAAGACTGTGTGATAGTCTTCCAGAATCTAGTTTTTAGCTGAAACCCAACTCTCCACAGTGGAGATTAGAAGCTGACGGCGTGAATGTTTGGGTGTGCAGGCATTCGTTTTGGAATTGAAAAACTGTGAACCAAGAAAACTACTTTATTGTAAGACAATTTAATTGTATAAACTTCAAGGTTTTTTAAGATGGGCATTGAAAATAATTATCTTCTAGATAAATTTAAATTTTCGTTTAAATATCTTAAAAAAATATTTCAACTTCCGGCCCAATGGCCGCCAAAAAAGGACACGGGTTTATACCCCTCTAACATTACATACGATTTTTGAATAAATTTGATTGTTTTTAAATAAAAATACGTGTAACCTATAAGCGGCAACGCCCGGGCGCCGGGCTTTTGCCGTATAAATAACTTTTAGAGAATTCTTTAGGTAAAAATAGCTGGAAATCCATTTTGCATGTGTAACAAAATGAGCCATGGTAATGATGTGTTTGGATATTGATTTATTCAGGAATCTAAGTTTGAAAGAAACATTTACCTGATTTACCATGGAATGACGAGTTGTTTTCCTGAACGAAAAGGGCAAACTACTGTTGGTTTTTTTTTGCAAAGTGCCCAGCATTTGACAGAAACCAAAATTGCAGAAGAGTATGTGATTTTTTTCATAAATGTTTCATATATTATTATACGCCCGTTTGAAAAACGGGACGTATTATGGGAACACCTGTGGCGGGCGGACGCGGCATCCACATCGTTTCCGCTCTCTAAGTCAAAGAGTTTTCATCCGATCTTTATCAAACTTGGTGAATATGTTGGTGGGCATAATATCTCAACCAAGTTCTATAACCAGCCGAATCCCCCCCATGCACTCCTGAATTATGGCCCTTGAATTGTCCAAAATTACTGTTTCCGCTCTCTAAGTCAAAGAGTTTTCATCGGGTCTTTATCAAACTTGGTGAATATGTTGGTGGACATAATATCTTGACCAAGTTCTATAACCAGCCAAATACCCCCATGCACTCCTGAATTATGGCCCTTGAATTGACCAAAATAAGGGTTTACGCTCTCTAAGTCAAAGAGTTTTCATCCGGTCTTTATCAAACTTGGTGAATATGTTGGTGGGCATAATATCTCGACCAAGTTCTATAACCAGCCAAATCCCCCCAGGCACTCCTGAATTATGGCCCTTGAATTGTCCAAAATTACTGTTTCCGCTCTCTAAGTCAAAGAGTTTTCATCCGGTCTTTATCAAACTTGGTGAATATGTTGGTGGGCATAATATCTCGACCAAGTTCTATAATCTGCCGAATCCCCCCAGGCACTCCTGAATTATGGCCCTTGAATTGTCCAAAAACTGAATTAGCGGTATCTGCTCTCCAAGTTGAATAATTTTCATCGGATCGTTACGCAACTTTGATGATCAGCATTTTGACGGGCGTATTTTGTGTCAGTTTGGCACTCTTGTTTTTTTAATATTTCAACCTAAATCCCGGTACAATTATTATACAATTTGTCTAGGTGCAAGTAAATGGTTGTGTATTGGTGTGACTCCAGAAAGCTGCCAAACTGGTGTTCTGTTACAGATACCTTAAGGGCCTGCCACACTCCTCCCAATTCTATTCATCGATAAAAAGAAAATTATCAAAATCTCAATAACGGCAAAATGCTGTTAAATGAAACTTTGCACAAGTGTATGTTATTAATGTATCTTTATTTTACAGATGGTAAGACATATTAGAAAAGTAAAGAAAAATAGCGAGATCTAAAAATTCCCTCAACTTCTATTTACATAAATTCACAAAAACTAAAGAACACAAAACATCATTTTAAATGCCCACATGAGTAATATGATACTGACAACAATTTATTGTGTCCTCATGATTTACTTTGTAAACTTTACTAGATATTAGTAAAAGTGTGTTTGACCTTCAATTTCCTGGTCGCGTAAACTGATGACAATCACTGATTTCTCTTTTAATAGTTGATCGTTTTTTACAAAGTACACAACATTTTCTTGTCAGTATCATTGCGCTCACGAGGGAAATTAAAGTTATGTTCTGCATCGCCTAGTTTTTATGAATTTATGTAAATAGAATTCAATGAATTTTTAGGTCTAGCTTTGTTTCTTTACTTTTCTATTTTGTCTTACTGTATGCAAAATAAAGATACATTAGTAACCTTCATTTGTGCAAAGTTTCATTGAATGGCATTTTGTCATTACTGAGATTTGATGATTTTTATTTTATCGATGAATAGGATTGGGAGGAGTGTGGCGATGCCTTAAGGGGAAAGAAGAGATTGCCTGTTAGACAGAGACTTCTTTGTATCTTACCTTATTTGTTATTGTATTCATGTTACAATTGTATATTTATTGTAAGTTGTGTACACTTGTTGTTTATAATTAAAATTAACCCTCTCAAATGCTGACTCCATTATTGTTAATAATTGAATTTGGAAGTTGCCCACATGCAGATTATAAGGGATACATTGTATTATATAAATTCCATGGGTGGTCAATTCAAATGACCACTTTTTCAGTACTTAAATATTTATTTATTATGGATAAAGTGATAAAAGTGTTAAACTTAAGTATAAATATAATGGCAATCGATGGGTAAACTTGAAATTATCTATATGAATGCTGATAATAGGTAATATTGTATGAATTCCAGACTGGTCAATTCAGTCGACCAGTATTTGCCGGTAAATACCACCGGCATGGAAAATACTCATATTTGCCGGCATTTTGCCAACCCTGATGTTCATATGCAATAAATACAGCTTATATTTATTTGTATATAAGATAAATATGCATCCTTTATATACTCATTCACTTAATTATTTTAGATATACAGTATCTGTTTCAAATTTTTGATGTAGAAGTCAAAATGTTTTTGTAAAGCAAGGGTCAGGGGATCATGATTATGCTGCAACAGTATCATCAGTTTGGAGACTAAAATACTTAGTGAAATAAATCTATTCCACAAACTGTGGCTGGGGATTTGGACAGGAGAAATGTGTTTCAAAACTAATTATAATCTGGATAAATAAAAATTACAATTTTAAGTTGGAAGTCATCTCTAACTGGTAAAGCATGGTCGTGAAAACTTATGACTTTTGTATTTTTCTTCCAACTAGTGTTTCATTCTAAACTGAAAACTTAAAAACAACTTAAAATAAACAGATCAAACATTTTTAAATGATTCACAATCCTCGACAACGGCAACAACAACAACAATCTGTTAACAAAAGAAATATAAAATCGAGCAGAAAATTCAAAACTTTCACTTAATTTAAATATTTTTTAGCCCTGATTATTTGTTGGATAAGTGTGATTTCTCATTCAAATCCAGAAAAAAATTTAAAAAAATGCGGTAAAAATGTTCAGGCGCCAAAAATCGGTCTTCAACCTCTCCCACTCCTTCTCTATTTATCAAATGGACAATGAATTGTGTTGACAACAGCATTTCTTTATGGGGGAAGTAGACCCAGACTAATTTTGATAGGAGACACGTGTTAACTTGGATTTTCAATAAACAGTATGACATAATGGCATAACTAAATCATGTAGCGGATGTACAGTTTTGAGATCAAAGCGTAGCGCTCCCTTGGTGAGAATCCAGAATGAATATAGGGCCTACAACACACTTGTAACAAAGAAAACAAATGGAAATTTGGCCTTAACCTACAATTGCATCGGGAAAACCAGTTTTCGGGAGATTGTATAGTGTTTGCGGGGGTTGGGAAGTTTAATTCGGGAGAATCCCGCAAAATTCGGGAGAGTTGGCAGGTCTGATTTTATTTTTAATCGATCTTAATATTTTCTGTAATAGACAACAAAAATAAACTAACCAGAATCATGACTGTGCCAGATTTAGTACAGATTTCTGAATTAACTATATAATTTGGTTTGTTTATTTTCAGATATTTCTTCTACACAATGGCACAGTTACCAGATGCTACCTATGGTGTCATGGAAACATTTTTTATGGATATACTACACAATGAAATAAGGTTAACAGCGAGGCATGATGAAGATGAAATAGCAGATATTAAAAGTGCTGTTACTGAAATGGTTGAAGACATACTGTATAAGGCATTCCAAAATGATGCTGTTTTCAAAATCGAGAAGGAAAACCTCAAACAACATGTAATTCCAGTAGGAAGTGTAGCTGAAAATACAAAAATCTTCGAACTTGATGAATTTGATTTTCTATTTGTTTTTCCACATTTTAATGATAGGACTATAAAGGTATCAAAGAGTATTGAGAGTTTTCCAGCATTTCGTTTTTTGTTGTATCAAGGACCTAAAGCAATGAAGAGAAAGTTGTTAAGAAGACATTTTCTCTCCAAAAAGGGAGGTGTGGGTATATTATCAGCAGTAGATATCAGGGTACAATTTGAAAAACGTGGACGTAATGCTATCGGAACAATGCACACACGATATTTACGTCGTTTGTCAACAATGTCCCTCTCGCGGCTCTCAGGAACATTAACTCTCTCTGAAGAGGTTAAAAGTAGCAAACAAGGAGTTGCTCTAGATCTCAAGTGGCATAGGAAGGATGCTGGTGAGGCCGATTTTCTCAAAATATCAGTAGATTTGACACCATCTATTAAGTCTTCAGATGAATCTGTTTTCCATGACATTGTTGCCCCAGATGAATACAGACATGTTGCCATTTTGACGGAACACGTGCATCTGATTCCCTTTGATTTATTTGCCCATTGGCTAGATACAGATCACCCAAGTGTAAAGCCATTTGTATCTGTAGCTGGTGATCCTGATAGGCTGAAGTGGGGTCTCATATGGGCAAATATGCGAAAACGGCATTTTGTACAAAATGATGACCAGTTGGGAGAAAAAAGTTGTTTTTATATTTCCTTTGTACAAGCAGAGCAAACAATAATGCAAAATCTATCTCATGATCCAAATCTATCACATGATCTGAATCTGTCACAAGATCCAAATCTGTCACATGATCCAAGTCTGTCACATGATCGAACTATATCACATAATCAAAACCTATCACATGATACAGATCTATCACATGATCAATCTGAATGGCTGAAATGTTATAAACTGTTAAAGTTCTTCTCAGAGGATCATGGTTACCATCTTTACAAGAAAGCATTTTTTACAGAAGGTGTTTCAGGTAGACAACAAAAACAGTTTATGAAGTTTACAAGCTATGTTTTGAAAACAATGGTGCTCAGAAAAAAATCTTCCATGTGTTTAAACAGTGTTAATGATAAAGGCATTGCTCCAAAAGTTCTTGCATTAATAGAGGATATTATGAAGTTATTAGCAAGTTACCTTGGCAGGGCTCTAGAGATAACTACAGAGTGTGTTGTACCTTCTTTATGGATTAACATTTTTTCGGCTATGCATATACTTGCACCACAAGTAGAAGATCGTTTTAGGGAATGGACAAATGATGTTCAGAATACTGAGATCCTGAGACAGTTTGTCCGTTGGAAAACTATACAAGACTTTTTGTTGGAGGTTAACACTGACAAACAATATTCATTTAAGAAACATCAAGGGCGGCTTCTCTCAGAAGTGATAGACAACCATTTTGAAGTAAGATTTCCTGACAAACTGTGTAACAAGGAATGGAAGAAACTTATTTTTGACGCATGTGATAAGTCTGAAACAGTTTGGAATCTAACATTCATAAAAAGTATACTGTAAATTGAAAGCAGTGAAATGAAACATTTGGTGGCAGATTTAGTGGGGGATCAGTGGAGTTGTTCAAACCCCTTTTGGGGCAGCATGGGGATTTTGGGTAGTTATCATGTAACATCACAAACAACCCCCCTTTCTGGAAATCTTGCATCCAACCCTGAGTGATTAGACCTGAAAAACTTCAAGTGGTCTCATCTGAGTTTTTTGAAAGGGTCAATAAATTTAAAGTTTAAAGTTGAAATGAATATTGCTATGCTTTTAAGAGCTGACATTGTGAATAACCAGATTAAAATAATTATTAAAAAGGATTTACGCTTTATAGTCATATGAAAATAAATTTTGTTAGAGCCTGCTTGAATACAATTAATTATGAAATGTTGAGCATTTATAATGTCATTGAACATGATATATTCGAAATTCTTATGTGCAGTAAATCAGTCTGACCAGAAAAACATTGACAGTTTTGTTACTGGTACTTTTAATTTGAGACAAGTTGCTGGAAAAGGTTTCTTCAGACAATCTTACGTCAATCTTTGAAATGATGTCATAATGTATAGCTAATGACATTGTGTCACCTTAGTGCAATATAAGCATATATTATTTTTATTTCAATGGTAATGATACCATTTTGCACTAAGGTGATGATTGGTAATTATGCACTTCAGGGTACATTTAACATCATAAAGTCAAATGTGTAATAAAATCACCTATTGGTTATATTAGAATAATAGATAATTGTAAGTTCTTTCCAAAGAAAGTATTTACCTGCTGATTTTACAATAAAACAATATCTACAATAATACATCTTTCATAAAATATTTGTATATGTTCTATCTTGCAACTATAACAACACCAAGTGCTGCAGTTTTATGACTGGTTGTGTCAGTTGCTTTAACTGCCTTAAAATCGAAATCACTACCTAAATTACAGGGTAACATCACTGTCTAAAAAACTGCCAGAAATATATATATAGGTTCTGAATGAGTTGTTTTGTAATGCATGAAATACAGGGTAACATTGCTGCCTGAAATACAGGGTAACATCACTGCCTGAAATTCAGGGTAACCTCACTGTCTGAAATAAAGAGTAACGTCACAGAAATTTGGGGTAACATCTCTGCCTGAAATACAGGGTAACATCACTGCCTGAAATTCAGGGTAACATCACTGTCTGAAATAAATACTAACATCACTTCCTGAAATTCAGGCTAACATCACTGCCTAAAAAAGAGTATTACCACTTCCAGAAATAAAGGGTAACATCAAAGCCTGAAATTCAGGGTAAAATTTCTACCTGAAATACAGGGTAACATCACTGTCTGAAATAAAATTGTAACATCACTGCCTGAAATTTAGAGAAATATTGTTGCCTGAAATAAAGAGTAACATCACTTCCTGAAATTTAGGGTAACATAGGTGCCTTTTATCCGGTGCAACATCTATGCCTGGAATACAGGGTAATATCACTGCCTGAAATACAGGGTATTATTACTGCCTGAAACAGATAGTAACATCACTGCCTGAAACAAACGGTAACATCACAAGTACTGCCTGAAATAAAAGAGTAACATCACTGCTGGACAAACTGCAACAGTACTGCAAGAAATATAGAGTAACATCACCTGCCGAAATACATGGTAACATTATTGCCTGAAATAAAGGGTAACATCACTGCCTGAAATACTGTAACATTACTCCAAGAAATATAGAGTGACATTACCTACTGAATTACAGTCACATCATCGCCTGAAATCATAACATCACTGCCTGAAATACAGGATAACATCACTGTCTAAAATACAGGGTAACATCACTGTCTGAAATAAAGGGTAAAATTGCTACATGAAATAAAGGGTAACATTGCCAGTAGTATCTGGGCCTCTTTAAACCCAAACAAACATTACGTAACATTACGTAACATGACCTAGTTAGCGGCCGTCTTGTTACTATAAATACATGACCTACTAAGCGGCCATCTTGTGACGTAACATGACCTAGATAGCGGCCATCTTGTTTCTATAAATACATGACCTAGATAACGGCCATCTTGTTACTATTAGCAACGTTACATCATCTATTGTCGGTCAATATAACAAATCATTATATTTTTGAAAAATAAAATCATAATAAATTTATTACATCATTTTCTGAAAAACAAATTACATCATTAAAAAAACAATAATATATTACGTCATTTCTGAAATAAACATCATTTACTAAAAACGATTACATCATTCTCTGAAAACAAAAGACACATGATAAACCGCAGTAAATATGACGTCATGTTGTTTAAGAAAAATAAAAAATATCGCAAATACCTTGATGTTCACCCCTCGGTGTCCAGCGACTAAATGAACATCAACGTTCAAAGACATTCATAGTTCGAAAAGCGTTTCTATTGGTTCATTTCTTTCTATTCATTAACGTAGCTTTTCTATTGGCTTTTTTCCTTTCATTTATTGTTAGAGTCAATAATATCGGATATTTTATGACTCTATTGTTACACCGGTTCTTTTGATTCCATTCAAAAGAAATACCTACGATTGTTATAGACAATAATATAAATTGTATAATGATAATAGACTTTACAACTCTATTGAAACACGGGTTCTATAGAACCACATTCCGTTCTTTGTTATAAAAGACATACCAATACTATAAATTGGATATTAATAAAAGATATTATTTAGCTATTCATACGCCGATTCTTGAGATTCCATTCATTGTTATCACATAAGTAAATAATTTTTGACATGTCGGTTCTTGCTTCTTTGTTTAATAAAAGAAATACCTTCGATTGTTTAAGTTAATAATATAATGACAAAGACATTTAGTCTCTATTCATAGGCCGATTCAATAGATTGCATTCCATCATTGTTATCAAAAATACCTTTTATGATTCGAGTCAATAATACAAATTAATGATAAAAAATATTACGTTTTCCATGGATAGGCCGATTCTATGGATTTCTTTGATATAAAAGCAAATCCAATACTATAAATTGGATAGTAATAAAAGATATTATTTAGCTATTCATACGCCGATTCTTTAGATTCCATTCATTGTTATCGCATAAGTAAATAATTATTGACATGTCGGTTCTTGCTTCTTTGTTATAAAAGAAATACCAATACTATAAATTCGGTAATGATAGAAGACATTAATTCTCTATTGATACACCGATTCTTTGAAGCACATTCCATTATTCAAAGAGTTCTATTATTGAAGATATTGATAAAAGGTGTTATTGTCAACTGATTTGTATAGACTTGTTCATAAAAGGTGCTTATCGGCTTTTCGTTCCGCGTCGCAGACAATAAATGTTTCATTTTAGGACTGGGCCGTGTTTTTTGATATAATATGTATTTTAAATTACTTTTAAAACCTGGGGTTGTTTTTAAATAAAATGTCTTTCATTTTATCTTTGGTTAAACGATCACCGTAAATGAAATAACGAGATATTTTTCTGACAGTGTACGAATAATGGAGCTTTATTTATTATATCTTATTAAAAACAAAATCACGTACCCGATCTTTACTCCAAGCCCTCCAAACATGCCGGTAATGTAACGTGGGTTAAACTGCTGAGCATGTGACCGTGACCAACCGCTGCCGCCGCCACCACCACCACTACCACCACCAACACCACATTTTTCGTGACTGTCGTACGCATTTTTGATATTACCGTTTTAAAATATGTTTCTATTTTTATACTGCTAGCGTATTATATAAAGGTGAAATATGCATATCAGGAATTGCCATATATATATATTCACTGTTGAAATATTTGTTAATAATGTTTTCATTTTTGTTATGTTTAAACACGGTTTTGTCCGTTTACATGTATTTTTCCATAGACAATGTTTTCATTTTAGTGATTGTTGTACACATTTTTGATATTCCCGTTTTAAAATGTGTTAAGCTTGACATGTTGGTTCTTGCTTCTTTGTTATAATACCTTCGATTGTTAAAGTCAATAACATAATGACAAAAGCTATTAAGTTTCTATTCAAACATTCTTTAGAACCGCATGCCATTCTTTGTTATAAAAAATACCAATACTATAAATTAGGTAATGATGAAATACATTTTTAGTCCTTATTGACATGTCTGTTCTTGCTTCTTTGTTATAAAGGAAATACCAATACTATAAATTAGGTAATGACAAAAAGACATTAATTCTGTATTGATATAAGGGTTCTTTGAAGCGCATTCCAATCATTGTTATCAGAAATGCCTTTGATGATTCGAGTCAATAATATAAATTAATGACAAAAGCTATTGCGTTTTCCATGAATAGGCCGATTCTATAGATTTCTTTGGAATAAAAGAAATGCCAACACTATAAATTGGATAGTAATAAAAGATATTACGTAGCTATTCATACACCGATTCTTTAGATTCCATTTATTGTTATCGTAAAGGTAAATAATTATTGACATGTCGGTTCTTGCTTCTTTGTTATAAAAGAAATGCCAATACTATAAATTAGGTAATGACAAAAGACATTAATTCTCTATTGATACACGTGTTCTTTGAAGCTCATTCCATTATTAAAAGAGTTCTATTATTGAAGACATTGATAAAAGGTGTTATTGGTAACTGATTTGTTTAGACTTGTTCATAAAAGGTGTTTATCGGCTTTTCGCTCCGCGTCGCAGACAATTAATGTTTCTTTTTAGGACTGGGTTGTGTTTCTTTAACATAATATGTATTTTAAATTACTTTTAAAGCCTGGAGTTGTTTTTTAATAAAATGTCTTTCATTTTATCTTTGGTTAAACGGCCACAGTATATGAAATAACGAGTAATGTATTTGTACTAAGCGAATTGAAACATATATCACAAACATACACAGCGTGTATGTTCTTTGAAGCTCATTCCATTATTCAAAGAGTTCTATTATTGAAGACATTGATAAAAGGTGTTATTGGTAACTGATTTGTTTAGACTTGTTCATAAAAGGTGTTTATCGGCTTTTCGCTCCGCGTCGCAGACAATTAATGTTTCTTTTTAGGACTGGGTTGTGTTTCTTTAACATAATATGTATTTTAAATTACTTTTAAAGCCTGGAGTTGTTTTTTAATAAAATGTCTTTCATTTTATCTTTGGTTAAACGGCCACAGTATATGAAATAACGAGTAATGTATTTGTACTAAGCGAATTGAAACATATATCACAAACATACACAGCGTGTATGTTTATGACGAAGGTTAATCCGCTGAACATGTGATCAACCAACACCACCGCCGCCACCGCTGCCGCCGCCGCCGCCGCCCTTATTTTTTTTAATCTATTATCCCAGATAAATTATGTTTTCGTTTTGTATTTCGGAGCATATCGCTAGACAATAAACAAGGACGATACAAATAACAACACTTTATTCAAATTTCAACATTTATTTTACTGAAAATAAAAATACACTTCATTTTACAATAAACTATTAACAACAAGTTGATCATTACGTTCCTTGCGTTTCACGTCAAAAGGTTTGACAATATCTCTCATTGTTTTTCCGGCAAATCTGTTAATAACGTAATAAGCGCAATAAAGTCCGCAAGTGTCAGATGTATTATGTTGTATTTGACTACAGTTCATAAAATATAGCTTCGTCAAAATGTCTTCAAAACCCACTGAGTAGTAGTCAGGTTGTCTTCCGAATGAATCGAAAAATTCGTCTGGACCTCTCACCGGAAAATAAAATGTCACCCAATGTTTACCAGGTCCACTGCTCGTATCTGTTTTTGAAATGACAAATCTGCCACTGCGTTTTCGAATTTGGTCCGCCGCACACACTGTCACCGGGTATCCTCTAAGGAACGTTTCAAGTTCGTGGTTATTCATTTAAATGGATCGTTTTGTAACTGTTCAGTAGTTTAATTCGTTCCAGTCGATTGGTTTTATTTTAGTTGTACGAATGTTCTAAAGCGGTTGATCATAATTTTCATCCAAACCGCTGTACGTCTTTTGTAACCGTTTCACCTCCAATTTAGCAATTTCTATCGCTTGAGACACAGGAGTAACCAACTTCACTTTGGGTGTATGCTGATCTTCTATTTCTTTCTGTTTTCGATATCTGGTACCACTACCCACGATGTATCGTCCCATGTGGTCGGGCTGAACATAGCCGTCTCTCAAATCTTTGAAATGCTGGTACCATTTTTCAGGATCCGATACATAGGGTACCCATTTTTGTTGTTGGTAATCGTACACTTCTATCAATCCCATTTCGAATTTTTTTTAAAAAAGATAACGATCGTTATTCTTACGTATTTATGTTTCTTACACTTTTTTGTTGTTGTTTTGTTCTTACGTATTTACATTTCTTAAAATTTTCAAGTCATTTATGATCCATCACTGTCATCTTCGTTGTCATCATGCTGAATTTCCGTCTCAGAATTCTTTTCGATAGAATGGTCGGGCCATAAAGCGTCAAACAGCTCTTTTCTTAGTTTTACGGCTTGTCTGATAGATTCTTCGATGTTCATATCGTGTTGATATCTGAGAGTTTTTCCGGATTCGAGAATTTGTTGTTGAGTAGGATCTTCTTGAAGCTGGTGAAAATCTATAAGAAACTGGGCATAGTCTTGCCTTAACTTCTTTCTTAAACACGGCAATTCGTCATTGGCTGAGCGATGATATGCTTCGTCAAAGGAGTGCCCCTTTCCTATATAGCTGTTTACCCTAGCTTGAAATTGTTCCGAATGAGATTGTCTGAGCGGTTTTTGAAATCTTCTGTTCCATATATCCTCTAGATCATCTTTGAAACGTTTGCCAGGTGGTCCCATTAAATCATTAGGTAACGACCTTTTCCTCACATTTGTATACACTGAATCTCTTTCATCATTACTTTCTTCGTCACTTTGTATCCCCTTTTCTGCTCCATCATCGTTGTTCAGACTCCATTCCTCGCGCTCGCTACTAGGAAATATATCCGCGTTTAAACGCTGGTGTTCGGGGGTGTTTGCCTTTAAATCGATCTTTAAATAACCGTACGGTCTCTTTACAGTCTTTTCAAAGCGTGCCCTAAATTGCGAACCATTGGACGGATATATTCTTCGCGCCAACGTCGCAACTTGTTGTCTGTCAATAGGATTGTTAAATAAGACCAAGTATTGGGTATTCAAAGCGATATCTCTGCAGGCTTTTCCTTGAGGAAATAAGTTCTGTGTGAGATAAACGATGGATATGTTTCTGTGGTGACTTCCCTTTGTAAACAAATCAGCGATTCTCTGATCGCATTTAGCCTCAGTCATCAGGTCGTCAAACACCAACAGATTCTTTTTATTAGCGTTGATGTACTCGGAACTGTTCAAGTATTCTGGGATACCGTGCACAAATTCGATCCACGGGATTCTGCGTTGAATATTGTCGTACCGATGCTGCCATTGTCCGAAACACCATATGATCCGCTCAGGTGGTGGACGTTTGAGATTTGAAAAGAGCAGTTTCCGTGTCCATTCAGTTTTCCCGCTTCCGCTCGGTCCAGAAATCACCATAGAAAAGGAATGTTGAAAAGTCATCGTTCTAGAATCGCTTAAATGAGTCGCATTTAGAGATGGTACACCAGTACCTCCTTCGTTGTCACCATTTGATTCTTTGTTTGTGTACATAATGCTGATGTCTCAGCATGACGTCGTGTCTAGAAAACAACTGATGGCAAATAGAACATTGATTCATTTTCGGAGAAAACCTACAACCGTTTAATCCATTCCTTTAGCCTTCTTACGCTTTTTTGAAAGAATAAGGGCGACGGTGGCGGCGGCGGCGGCGGTGGTGTTGGTTGATCACATGTTCAGCGGTCTAACCTTCGTCATAAACATACACGCTGTGTATGTTTGTGATATATGTTTCAATTCGCTTAGTACAAATACATTACTCTTTATTTCATATACTGTGGCCGTTTAACCAAAGATAAAATGAAAGACATTTTATAAAAAAACAACTCCAGGCTTTAAAAGTAATTTAAAATACATATTATGTTAAAGAAACAAAACCCAGTCCTAAAAAGAAACATTAATTGTCTGCGACGCGGAGCGAAAAGCCGATAAACACCTTTTATGAACAAGTCTATACAAATCAGTTACCGATAACACCTTTTATCAATATCTTCAATAATAGAACTCTTTGAATAATGGAATGAGCTTCAAAGAACACGTGTATCAATAGAGAATTAATGTCTTTTGTCATTACCTCATTTATAGTATTGATATTTCTTTTATAACAAAGAAGCAAGAACCGACATGTCAATAATTATTTACTTATACGATAACAATTAATGGAATGTGGTTCTAAAGAATAAATAGAAACGTAATATCTATTATTACTTTCCATTTCTTTTATAACAAAGGAATCAAAAGAACCGGCGTATCAATAGAAAACGTAATATCTTTTGTCACTTGGTTAGGTGAATATCGATAATAAAAGAAGTCTTTAGAAATCAGTTGACAATGCCTTTAACACCTTTTACCAATACCCAATATTTTCAATAATAGAACTCAAAAAATACGCTTCAAAGAACCGACGTATGAATAGGAACGTAATATCTTGTATCACTATCTAATTTTCAAATTACTGTACAAGAAATACAATGGAGTATTTTAGAATCGTCCAGTCCGTTACAATAGGATTTTTTTGATTTAGTGATATTAATTTTAGATGTCATTGATTAACGTCGAGAAATCACCAATTCGGTATGTCTTTGTTAGTATATTAACTAAATGTATTAAATAGATCTTTTTTAATGTTTTTGAAGTAGGGGTTACCTTTGTTGTTGTTGTTTTTATTCTTAATTCCTATTGTATTTGGTTGATAGCAGTTAATTACTGCATTTTTACGTTTAAAATAGACCCTTTTCACATGTCTCTGTCGCGTAACGGTTTTTCCGAGTTTTATCGAAACGCAATTTTAGAATGAGACGTCGTATGCTGACTCACATATTAATAGTGAACTGATGGTTTAATTTCGTAATCTTGACACAATTTCTTAAAAATTTTAAGTATTTAGACCCAGAAAGTGTTTGGTGTAATTCACATATGCAGTTTGGAAGGAAAAAATAAATTATTTATTATGCAAATTAATCCCGTTTACTAGATTTGAACAAGCGCTCATTTCAGGAACGCAGTAAACCATGAAGAATCTAATTAAAAATAATCTAGGCATATGAACATTATTTTGCATTGCTTTTATTTATATAATTTTAAAGTTACCTTCGATCCATCCTAAGGGTACATCTAGTCAGGTCTTAATAGCCAAAATTGAACTCTATCGTTTGGTTCGTGACTTAAAGAGAATAGAAAGTGTACCTCATTCTGAAATTCGGAGATAATATGGTAGTGATAAAAACACGTATTACGAATGGTCCACGATGAACCTGTCAATCGAGTTCATCGGTGCATTACATTGGATAAATGCATAAGATACGAATTACAATGACTGGAATTTCTTTTATATCGATAACAAAGAATGAAATGCGCTTCAAAGAACCCGTGTATCAATAGACAATTAATGTCTTTTGTCATTACCTAATTTATAGTATTGGCATTTCTTTTATAACAAAGAAGCAAGAACCGACATGTCAACTATTATTTACCTTTACGATAACAATAAATGGAATCTAAAGAATCGGTGTATGAATAGCCACGTAATATCTTTTATTACTATCCAATTTATAGTGTTGGCATTTCTTTTATTCCAAAGAAATCTATAGAATCGGCCTATTCATGGAAAACGCAATAGCTTTTGTCATTAATTTATATTATTGACTCGAATCATCAAAGGCATTTCTGATAACAATGATTGGAATGCGCTTCAAAGAACCCTTATATCAATACAGAATTAATGTCTTTTTGTCATTACCTAATTTATAGTATTGGTATTTCCTTTATAACAAAGAAGCAAGAACAGACATGTCAATAAGGACTAAAAATGTATTTCATCATTACCTAATTTATAGTATTGGTATTTTTTATAATAAAGAATGACATGCGGTTCTAAAGAATGTTTGAATAGAAACTTAATAGCTTTTGTCATTATGTTATTGACTTTAACAATCAAAGGTATTATAACAAAGAAGCAAGAACCAACATGTCAAGCTTAACACATTTTAAAACGGGAATATCAAAAATGTGTACAACAATCACTAAAATGAAAACATTGTCTAAGGAAAAATACATGTAAACGGAAAAAACCGTGTTTAAACATAACAAAAATGAAAACATTATTAACAAATATTTCAACAGTGAATATATAATACGCTAGCAGTATAAAAATAGAAACATATTTTAAAACGGTAATATCAAAAATGCGTACGACAGTCACGAAAAATGTGGTGTTGGTGGTGGTAGTGGTGGTGGTGGCGGCGGCAGCGGTTGGTCACGGTCACATGCTCAGCAGTTTAACCCACGTTACATTACCGGCATGTTTGGAGAGCTTGGAGTAAAGATCGGGTACGTGATTTTGTTTTTAATAAGATATAATAAATAAAGCTCCATTATTCGTACACTGTCAGAAAAATATCTCGTTATTTCATATACGGTGATCGTTTAACCAAAGATTAAATGAAAGACATTTTATTTAAAAACAACCCCAGGTTTTAAAAGTAATTTAAAATACATATTATATCAAAAAACACGGCCCAGTCCTAAAATGAAACATTTATTGTCTGCGACGCGGAACGAAAAGCCGATAAACACCTTTTATGAACAAGTCTATACAAATCAGTTGACAATAACACCTTTTATCAATATTTTCAATAATAGAACTCTTTGAATAATGGAATGTGCTTCAAAGAATCGGTGTATCAATAGAGAATTAATGTCTTCTATCATTACCGAATTTATAGTATTGGTATTTCTTTTATAACAAAGAAGCAAGAACCGACATGTCAATAATTATTTACTTATGCGATAACAATGAATGGAATCTAAAGAATCGGCGTATGAATAGCTAAATAATATCTTTTATTACTATCCAATTTATAGTATTGGATTTGCTTTTATAACAAAGAAATCCATAGAATCGGCCTATCCATGGAAAACGTAATATTTTTTATCATTAATTTGTATTATTGACTCGAATCATAAAAGGTATTTTTGATAACAATGATGGAATGCAATCTATTGAATCGGCCTATGAATAGAGACTAAATGTCTTTGTCATTATATTATTAACTTAAACAATCGAAGGTATTTCTTTTATTAAACAAAGAAGCAAGAACCGACATGTCAGTAATTATTTACTTATGCGATAACAATGAATGGAATCTCAAGAATCGGCGTATGAATAGCTAAATAATATCTTTTATTAATATCCAATTTATAGTATTGGTATGTCTTTTATAACAAAGAACGGAATGTGGTTCTATAGAACCCGTGTTTCAATAGAGTTGTAAAGTCTATTATCATTATACAATTTATATTATTGTCTATAACAATCGTAGGTATTTCTTTTGAATGGAATCAAAAGAACCGGTGTAACAATAGAGTCATAAAATATCCGATATTATTGACTCTAACAATAAATGAAAGGAAAAGAGCCAATAGAAAAGCTACGTTAATGCACAGAAAGAAATAAACGCTTTTCGAACTATGAATGTCTTTGAACGTGATGTTCATTTAGTCGCTGGACACCGAGGAGTGAACATCAAGGTATTTGCGATATTTTTTATTTTTCTTAAACAACATGACGTCATATTTACTGCGGTTTATCATGTGTCTTTTGTTTTCAGAGAATGATGTAATCTTTTTTAGTAAATGATGTTTATTTCAGAAATGACGTAATATATTATTGTTTTTTTAATGATGTAATTTGTTTTTCAGAAAATGATGTAATATATTTATTATGATTTTGTTTTTCAAAAATATAATGATTTGTTATATTGACTGACAATAAATGATGTAACGTTGCTACGTTATCCGCTTATAGTAACAAGATGGCCGTTATCTAGGTCATGTATTTATCGAAACAAGATGGCCGCTATCTAGGTCATGTTACGTCACAAGATGGCCGCTAAGTAGGTCATGTATTTATAGTAACAAGATGGCCGCTAACTAGGTCATGTTACGTAATGTTACGTAATGTTTGTTTGGGTTTAAAGAGGCCCAGATACTACTATTGCCTGAATTACAGGGTGACATGAATGTACGAAATATACGACACAATTACTGCCTGAAGTACATGGCAACATTACTTCTAGAAATAAACAGCAAAATCACCACCTGAAAAAGGATAATTTAATGCCAAAATCAGTACATTATCACTGCCTGAAATCATTACAATATCTCTGCCGGAAATATAAATTAAGTAGCATCACTTTCTGAAATAGCAGCAAAACGCCATTTAATTTGGACACCATCATTGCTTTATTAGGTAACATCGCTCCCATATATCAGGACAGGAGAACTGGTTAAAATGTAGGACATCATCTCTACATTAAATATTGGGTCATCAGTCAAAAATCTCAATTGGCAAAAACTTGTTTCATGTTTTTCGCCAAGTTACTGTCTTCATGGATCTAATACAAAACACATTTACAAGACAAAAAGAACAGCAGAAAACCATGATGATTTTTTACATGGTAAGAGTACAGTCAGTACACCTAAGTGTATTAAAGTACAGTAAAACCTGTAATAAGCAGTCATCAAAGGAAGTAACACAAAGTGGCTGCTAAAAACAGGTGGTGTTAAGACATGTAAACATAAGGACAAAATGTCAGTTAAGGACATATTCAAACTGTTTGTTTAATACAGGTTGTTTCTGAATGCAGGTGGCTTCTAAAGCAGGTTCAACTGTATACACATTATCAGTTTTGTTTAATTAAACCCCTGTCACACCAGGGTCGCGTTCCCACGGCGTTCAAGAACGCCGAGGTACGCGCAGTACGATCGCAAGTATCGCCGCAGCAACGCAGTGGCATCGCCAGTAAACGCAGTGGGATCGCATAGAACGCCTAACCACGGCGCTCACTTTGATCATGCACAAAACAAACGCCGTCGCTCGGCGTTCTGATAAAAGCGTAGTGGGATCGCCGTATGGTCGCCGTAGCAGCGCAGTAAGGTCTCCTACAACGCCGCAGGAGCTCCGCGGGCGCGCACAGAGGTCGCAGTGCGAACGCTGTGGTAATCGGTGGCGCTTGCACGGAGATTGTACGGCATTGTCACTGCGTTTTTACAGCGCTTTATGGCGCGTCCACGGCGCTTATACGGAGTGTTTATTGTTTCACTGCGCTCTTTCAACGACTGTACGGAGCTGTTACTGCGATCAATGCGCTACCAATGCGCTTCTACCGTGTTGTCACGGCGATCATTGCGCTCCCAATGCGCTTCTACAGCGTTGTCACAGCAATCAATGCGCTCCCAATGCGCTTCTACTGCGTTCATTGACGTTTGGACACAAAATTGTACAAATGTACAAGATTGGCAAATAAACATTAATTTCACCATGACTGAAGCACAGCAGCAAGTCGGGCTATTGCTGACCTACATGCATGTCAAGCAAACATACCAAGATGAAGATGCTTGCACATGATTGTAATACGACGAAGAAGGAGAGCTCAAGGGCGTAGGAGGGTTTTGGTTCGACCATTCGATTAAAACTAGCTATGACAATGCGTCATCTTGCATCTGGGGACAGACATGCAAGCATGAAATTCGATTTAAGAGTAACTCACAAGATAATGTCATTGTGTGTACGTGAAGTATGCCAGGCTATTATTGATGAGTACAAAAACGAGTGCATTCAGTGTCTTAATACCGAAGCGGAATGGAGAGCAATTTCAGCAAAATTTGAACGCAGATGGAACGAGCACCATGCATGCACACTTTGTTTTATAGGTAGAAAGTCATCAACACGCCGTCAGCGCAGCGTGAGCGCCGTGAAAGCGCAGTGCACCCAGTGGAAGCGCCGTATGAGAGCAGGTAATCGCCAACAAGAACTCCGCAGGAACGCGATAGAACGCCATGTAA
The DNA here is from genome assembly GCA_038501625.1 of Corbicula japonica. Lineage (NCBI taxonomy): Eukaryota > Metazoa > Mollusca > Bivalvia > Venerida > Cyrenidae > Corbicula > Corbicula japonica. The sequence continues at coordinate 5,023,754 of JAZAYU010000007.1, forward strand.
TCGCCGAAGCAACGCCATGGTCGCAGTGAAGACGCCGTGCAGTCTCCATCTTCACGATAAAAGTCAGATTTTTCTTGCGATCTCACGGCGTTCTGGAATATTAAACAACGCCGTGGCAACGCAGTGGAAACGCGCTGTAGTTTGACAGGGCCTTAGAACTTAGGGTGAGTATATAATGCTGTTAATGCCCTATTTGGCCATCTAATGCTTATTTAATGCATTCCCTTAACACGTCATTGACCCCAGCCTTCATCAAGGCTATATTTTTGATCTTTCTGTGCTCGAGTTGGAACTTCCTTGTTGCGTTGACTTGGTGAACCTCGTATCACAAAAATCTCATTAGCAGACTTGATTGTCCTAAATGAACCAAGTGGTTGTTTTCAACTTATATACTGGTAGGTTAAAGATAAAGGTTAACATAAAGGTTAGCTCCTTCAATCCGCAAATTTTCTTGTCAGACTGGCTTTTGTGGACAAGTATAATCAAAGATGTGACTGCGGCTGTAGAAATGTGACAGCTACTTAGAAGAATATTGTGACCAGTGCCTAGAGCATGGAAACCAGTCTCAAGCATCTGATTGGCTGAAAAATGGCGACCAGTCATTTTAAGAATTTTAGGAAAATCTGTGCTCGATTTGTTCTTTCGATGTCAATGTCAAAACATTCTGATCTTTTTCTCAAAGACCCGCATTATTTTTATCTAAGCATAAATTTGCCCTTTGTTATAGTGTTGTCCGCTTAACGAAGTGGTTTTGTGTGATCTTTACTGAACTGCACTCGTTCATCTTATAGTGACCCAAGATCTACTAGAGGTCCTTATCAGGTATGGGAATCAACACGTGTCATATCCCCCACATTACTCTACTGATAGTCTGTGAATCTATTATCGGCAGGTTCACTGTTCAAGTACTAGTACCGGACTTATATATTAAAGTTTTTTTCTTTATTTATGAACGTTTCTCTCTGTTACACAATAAAATCAATTAAATATGTTTGTCGTATTTTTCGTTACCTTGGCGACGTGTTCGGGAGTGCTCGGACAGTTTCAGTTTGGACTTGGTACAACAGCGCCACCAGGTGGAAAGTCATTCGATCCCAGTAAGTGCTTATTCATGTCTGGCATAACATCCGTTTTAAACGCAGTAAGAATAGAAAACCGCATACCCTTCCACATTGAAACATTCTTAGCCGACTGCCGAAAAAACTCCAATTCCATTTAAAACTTTTTTACCGAAAACAAGGTAACTTGGCTGACCATGATGCAAACGTTTCTTAATAATTTCGGAATAACCGAAAGAAGAGTCAAACTCGAAACGCGTAGTGAAAGATTAGAGTTTGTCTTTATTCACATTGATGATTTCAGGGAATTTATACCAACGTGCCGCATACCGATCGGTATTCTGTTACTCAAATGTGCGTATCATTCCGATGGCCCGGTCATGTCCATGATTTTTGGCCGAGCCGCCAACTATATTTGGTATTACTTCCAAGAATGAGGAAAAAATCGGACAAAAACATAAATTTTGCAACGTTTTGTATTCGTGATTACCAAGTTCAGGTTTAAAACTCATCTTTGATTGTTTCGCGAATAACTTGTACTTGAAAAACCAAAACCATCCAAATTGTTCTGTCAAAAGTTTAAAAACTCAAAATTTATCAATTTCTTAAATTAAATAAACACTTCATGCATCTTTTAGTAATTCCTGATCTGCTTTATCCAAACTTTAAGTAGACGAATTATGGTGCTGTTGTGAGACATTGGTAGGTGGTAAAAAATAGTTAACCGAACAAGAAACTTTCGTTAGGATCGCACCGTCCCTGCGTCCGGCCAAATTTCTCCTGTATAGATTAGAAGTTTAGACCGATTTAAAAATACATTGCAACTGCGATAACTCGAATACCCAAGGGACCATCGATTGACTTCGAGTTATCGCGTATGTCGAGTTATCGCGAGTTTAGCTTTTCCGAAAGTAATGATGCGCGGTACTTCACCATACCCCATGTAAAAATGTTTGTTGTAAAGTTTGCTTAAGGTATCGCAAACATTGCAAATGGGGAAAAAAGGCTAAAATTTCAAAAAAATGAATTTTTGAGGAAATACTTATTGCCACCTAGATTTTAGTAAATAAATGTATTTAGCTATGGATGTAGTAAATGTTTGCAAGCTCAGTTTAGTCTAATTCATGTTCTAATTACCAAGCACATACTAAAACAAAAGAAAAACCATTTGCATGAGAACTCTGAAATTCATGAACATTATACCAAAGCAACTCATACCTGAAATAAGTATATGCTGGTCTAAAATGTTTAGTGCCAATTCGTCAAAATAATGTTAGGGTTTTCAAGAAATTCAAGGAAATCTTACTTCCTGGTTCAAAGTGAAAGTGATTCTACTTTAACTTTGAACCAGGAAGTAAGGTTTCTCTTGAATTTCTTGAAAACCCTAACATTATTTTGACGAATTGGCACTAAACATTGTAGACCAGCATATACTTATTTCAGGTATGAGTTGCTTTGGTATATTGTTCATGAATTTCAGAGTTCTCATGCAAACGGTTTTGCTTTTGTTTTAGTATGTGCTTGGTAATTAGAACACGAATTAGACTAAATTGAGCTTGCAAACATTTACTACATCCATAGCTAAATACATTTCTTTACTAAAATCTAGGTGGCAATAAGTATTTCCCCCAAAATTCATTTTTGAAATTTTAGCTAGTTTTCGCCATTTGCAATGTTTGCGACCTCTTAATAAAACAAGAATTATTTTTAAAAATAATATGATTTCTCAGTTTTATTTACATGATAATATAAATAAAGACCGATGAATAAAAAATATATATAAAATTCAACAAATATGCTTGTATGGAGACTTGACACGTGGTTCGGCGCATCAAGACGACGTGTCACGTGTAAGAACGGTGACCCTACATCGAACGTCAATGTCTCACTTGGCGATCCATCACTATACAATGCTGCATAAGGACATGGAGTGAAGCTCTAAAGCGAATGTTCTGTTAAGAACAAAGTACTGATTCTCAATTTGGAACAAGAAAATTTCATACTGCATTTTGGTTTATTAGGTCCAGGTCAAGGCGTAACTCACATCAAATTGATGTTTTGGGGGTATTTTTGTCGTTTACAGCGCTTTGTCAGAAGTATTTTATATTTTCTTGTTATGTCTGTCCTGAAACCGGTTTAGCAAGTCGACCACTAAAACTTATTTCAGAAGTAGACCGGTTTTCTATTTTGTGTTATTTAGATTGCACAGACAAGATGAACTCCTGCTGGCAAATGCCGGAATCTAACTGTAGAGCACCTTACGAGGAGTGGGCTAAACAATATTGTCCAAATAGATGTGGATACTGCGTTGGTATGTATTAGTAACAAATCACAGGAACCTTCGGGTAACCTTTATTCTGGTATTTATTGTGACTAATTAGTCACCGTCAGGCTGCGGTGATTATTTTATGGAGCTGAAAGATTATGCTATTGTTGGAGACAATTTAGAAAATGAAAATTCAACCAATAGCAAAAAATACTCTTTGAAGTCTTAATCCATTGATGATTCCATGTTACTTCTATGAATAAAACGGCGTTAAATTCTGCCACTTAACCGGTATTTATAGGTTATTAGACGTTTTACTGTACAATACGGGAATATATTTGGACGAGTACACAGCTTGAAAAGTCATATTGGACGAGCCGTTAGGCGAGTCCAATATGACTTTTCAAGCTGTGTCCGAGTCCAAATATATCCCGTATTGTTCAGTAAAACGTCTAATAACCTTTTTATTCTACATCTAATAAATGAAGCATGACTTTTCAAGCGTTTAAAGACTATTCCATATATATTCCATATTGTACGGTCCAATATTTTATTATGTTCTACATTTCTCTTACTTGACAAGTTTCGTCATATTGCCTGCATCAAATTTTTTTCATTCGGATCATTTTTACGGTCAACGGCTTTTATCGTTGTAAAACAATGGTAAAGTGCATTTGCACTTAATCATCCAATATGAAAAAAATACGGACTTTTTTGGATCCAATACGGGAAAATATTGGACGGTCACGTGGTACAATTAAAGGACGCTAATTGGATGAATTTATTAGATGTAAAATAAATTTATTTTAAAATGAGTTTTAAAATTTACTCCTCCTTCTGGAAACATAATATTTATAGTGTTCTTTATATTAACTTATCTTGTGTTTCCATCAGAAGACTCGAGACTGTAGTCCAAACAACATGTTTTTATTTCATGCTTAATTGTTTCTTTCTTTATACATTTTCTTGTTAAACCGTTTTAAAGAATTACATATATATATGATATAAGTTTGTAAAAAACATCAAAAAGCAACGAAAATAGTTATGGGTATATGTGTATGTTATGGCATTGTCAAGATCTGTCGGGTTTTCTCATTCTTATGTCATAAAACTAAACATGGAGACCAGTTTCAAATTTCAAATGTCTTCTTATGTTTTTATTTAGGTCCTACCACCCCTGCTCCACCCTGTGTTAATAAACTGACTAACTGCGAGTCTTACGACAAGTCAGTATGCACAAGCCCCGACTACACTACATGGGCTGGAGAAAACTGTCGATACTTCTGCAGGATGTGCTCACGTGAGTACTAACCATCATAATACTTTTGAGTCACATATATAAGAAATGAGGAAATGGTATTAATAAGTCAAGGCGTTTCACTATTTAACTCATTCCTTCATATATTCGCCTTTATGGCATGGGCAAACAGTGTAGGTCCAGATAAGCTGGCATATCCGTTCTGTCTGATCAGGTTCTACACTGTATTGAATTATTTCTGACCAAATAGCGAACGGTGCAGATCCTGATCAGGCGGCCTGCACGGATGTGCACACGCAAAAAAGGTGTATACATACCATTATGGAGGAAATGGTTAAACATAGGGGGTTGACACAATCGAGTGTATGTGAACGTTCCGAAACGCGCCAAAAGCTGGCATTTGAAGTTAATGAACCATAATTAAAATGACTGCAGGTGAAAAAGAAAGTTATATCTTTCTTTTATATTAATCTTAAACGTGCTCGTATATATTCCTTTAATGTTTTTGCGATATATTAACACGTATTGGTGAACATGTAAATGTCACTCGTTAGGAAATTCCAAAAGACTAGGTTAAGTAAACTAGCTGTACGTGTGTGGTTTAGTGTACAGAACAAAAACAACTATTGTGTTCATAAATGACCGGAACAATATTAACATAATGTTAAGTACAAATTGTGCACGTCCGCACGTCCCGTTTATAACTTATCACCAACTCATTTATTAAGGCTAGTCACGCGTTTCTACACTACGTAAGATAAGAAATCTGTGTTTATTGTATGTTAATAAACAATTTAAAAGAATAGACGGTCAGTCATACAATTTTATATGGTATACGGCCCCTAGCGAATGACGTCTTATGTTACATGTAGCTAGGGAGAAATAAATGCTTAGTCTGGGGATCGCACCTGGGGTCTTGGGTTTGCGTATCTACCTGCTGAGCTGGCAAGGCGGCTCGTTTAGCAACTGAAAAAAGGAATCTATTAGTAATACTGTCAAAAAGTTTTTTACTTTAATATAACAAACAGAAAAGTTTCCATTTTGACCAGAGATCAAAAATGATCTGTTTCAAAATGTTATTGAACTATACGTATCTAATGAATAAAGACTTATTCTTCTTCTATCCTTGCGTGTTGCCAAGCCGTTTTGTTGAATCTTCACAACTTTTCTTGATTTCAGCGGCCGAGTTGCTTAGATTGGACTCTATTACCACTACTATAAAACCCGAAGGTGAGTTGAAATGCATTTGCGATACATTTTACAGAGAATTTATAGGTTGGCTTAGCTCAGTTTGTAGTTGTATGACGAAAACGTCACAAAATTTAATGAAAAACAACATCACATCATTTTCGGATGTTCTGTTTTTAAGTTGCAACATTATCTGACTGTTTTTTTTTAATAAATTAATTTAGTTATTAAAAATTAATTAATTAATTAAATTATTGATTTATTAATTTATTTTTTTATTAAAATTAATTTATTTAATAAAAATTTATTTATTTATTTATTTTATTTATTTCATTTATTTTAGATGCATTTGCTTATTTTCAATTATCTGAGACAATTAAATTTCAATGTTACAGATTGTGTAGATAAAGTGGATTGCAGACAATACGGAACAAATGCATGCAGTGAAGCTTTCAAGGCGTGGTCAAAGGACAACTGTCCAAATTACTGTGGTTATTGTCAGGGTAAGATACGTAATAATATCTGCTCCAGCACCAACTGCCCCATTTACTGCGTGTAGGATTAAATTACAAACAAATAATAAGGTCAAACTGTGTATACTGTGGGTTGAAGTTCCATAATTCTATCTATCAATCTATCTCTGTCTCTGGATACTGCCTTACTCCTATGTCGAGTGTTACTGGCAGGTCTTGGTGCATGTCGGAAGTGTTAGTTCAGTTGTGAATAAAATGATAATGTTAATGTATTGTGAGCTTGGATGCCAAGACAAATGTTAAAATGTTAGTGCGTGCTAGATTAAATAGAGAAACTGATTATTGTAATACCATGCTCTCTTCTCATCTCTGCTTTTTGGCTGTGTGGGGAAGCTGTGTCTGTTGGATGTGGTCATTCATGATATGCATATTTCCCCCCTTTTTTGTTAACCGCATGCCATAAAAATCTCACATTGTATACATTTGTTAGACAAAAGACCTTATGGGTTTTACCTGTTGCTTAAAGTAATACAACTTATGTATCGTTTAATATATGTTGGGTCTTTAAATAATAAAATTTTTATTATTTTAGAAGTTTAATTTGACAGAACGATACTGTATTCGGTTTTTCAATAGACCGTTTATATAATGACTATGAAATTCAGGTATTCCTACACCACCACCAGTATGTGAAGACAAGATTCCCAACTGTAAGGCCTATAACCCCGACACATGCACCAACCCGGACTACGACCTGTGGGTAAATGACAACTGCAAAAGATTCTGTGGACGTTGTAAGTACTTCTTACATTTATGACTACCTATATCAAAGTTTTACAACTAATGCTGTATCTCACACTAGAATTGATAGCCTGTTTTTAAGAGTGCTGCATTAAGGGCTTGCCACACTCCTCCCAATCCTGTTCAACGATCAAAAGAAACTTATCAAAATCTCAATAATGGCAAAATGCCGTACAATGAAACTATGCACAAATGAATGTTACTAATGTATCTTGATTTTGCATACAGAAAGACACGTGAGAATAGTAAAGAAAACAAGCTAGACCATAAAATTCCTTAAAATTCTATTTATATAAATTCACAAAAACGAAGCAATACAAAACATAATTTTAAATTCCCACGTGAGTGCAATGTTACCGACAAGAAAATGCTGTGTATTTTGTAAAAAAACTTTCAACTACTTAAATAGAAATCAGTGATTGTCATCCGTTTACGCGACCAGGAAGCGACCAGAAAATTGAAGGTCAAACACACTTTTACTTATATCTCGTAAAGTTTACATATGTAAGTCACGAGGACATAATAAATTGTTGTCAGTATCATATTACTCATGTGGGCATTTAAAATGATGTTTTGTGTTGTTTAGTTTTTGTTAATTTATGTAAATAGAAGTTGAGGGAATTTATATATCTCGCTATTTTTCTTAACTGTTCTAACGTGTCGTATCATCTGCAAAATAAAGATACATTAATAACATACATTTGTGCAAAGTTTCATTTAACGGCATTTTGCCGTTATGGAGATTTTGATAATTTACTTTTTAACGATGCAGATTGAGAGGATTGTGGTAAGCCCTTAATGTGCGCAAAGTTGTATGTGCATGTATTGCACATCCGGTAATGTAATATCTATAAAATCATAAGGATAATTATAAAATTGATGACTGATATTTAAGCATTGTCATAAAGATAACCACATAGAATGATTTTAAATTATAGAATGCATAATTATACAAATAGATACCATGAATTTAATTTAAACCGCGGCTTCCCCACGCTTTAAGCACTTGCGTTCGATACTAGTAATTTGACTTTAATCTGATATTATTAACAGCTGGCTTTGACGGATTAAAACACTTGGTACTAAGCACGCAAAACGCGCTTTTTATGCCCCCGCCATGAAATGGCAACGGGCATTAAGAGTTGCTCCTGTCCGTTCGTCCGTCCGTCCGTCCGTCCGTCCGATATTCTCGTGAACGTAACTCCTTCTACACTACTGGTGGGAATTTAATGAAACTTGACCACAATGCTTGGCCTGATATGCTGTTGTGCATGAAGGTGGGGTTTCGCTCTTACATGTTCCGTTCAGAAGTTATGGCCCTTTGATACTTCCTTTTACATTAGTTTTAATAGGAGTATATCTCGTGAACGCAACTCCTCCTACACTACTGGTGGGAATTTAATGAAACTTGACCACAATGCTTGGCCTGATATGTTGTTATGCATGAAGGTGGGGTTTCCCTCTTACATGTTCCGTTCAGAAGTTATGGCCCTTTGATACTTCCATTTACATTAGTTTTAATAGGAGTATATCTCGTGAACGCAACTCCTCCTACACCTCTGCTGGGAATTCGATGAAACTTTACCACAATGCTTGGCCTGATATGTTGTTGTGCTTAAAGGTGGGGTTTTGCTCTTACGTGTTCCGTTCAGAAGTTATGGCCCTTTGATACTTCCATTTACATTAGTTTTAATAGGAATATATCTTGTTTCTTATATTTTGTGTTAAAGAAAAAAGGTCATTTTGCCCATAACTTTAAAACTACTTGAGATACTGCCTTGAAACTTGAAATATATTTTCACCATCAAAATCTACATCATAACCAACAAGACCCATAACCCTGCTTCAAATATTTTTCAAATTATGCTCCTTTTTCACTTACATTTTGTGTTAAGAAAAATGTAAACTTTGCGCTTAACTTCGTTTGTAATGGAGGGATTTGAAAATAACTTGGCACAAATGTTCACCATAACAAGGCGGTGTGTCGTGACAATACCCGTGCCTGTAGGTCCAAGGTCAAGGCCACTGTTACTAAAAATAGAATTTTCTTGCAAAATCTTGTCCGCTCTGTAACTTTGTTATTTCTTATTGGATTTTTGAATAACTTGGTATAATTGTTCACCATATCAAGACGGTATGTCACGTACGTGCCCAAGCCTTTAGGTCGAAGGACAAGGTCACTGTTACTAAAAATAGAATTTTCTTGTCCGGGCTGTTACTTTGTTATGAATGGAGGGATTTCAAAATAACTTGGCACAAATGTTCACTATGACAAGGCAGTGTTTCCGCACAATACCCAAGCCTGAAGGTCCAAGGTCAAGGTCACTGTTACTAAAAATAGAATTTTCTTTTCCGTGCTGTAACTTCATTATAAATGGAGGGATTTCAAAATAACTTGACACAAATGTTCACCATGACAGGCGGTGTATCACGTACCATACCCATCCCTGTAGGTCAAGGTCACTGTTACTAAAAATAGAATTCTCTTGTCCGGGCTGTAACTTTGTTAGGAATAGATTGATTTCATAATTGACACAAATGTTCATCATGACAAGATGGTGTGTCCCGTACCATGCCCATGCCTGTAGGTCAAAGGTCAAGGTCACTGTTACTAAAATAGAATTTTCTTGTCAGGGTTGTAACTACGTTAGGAATAGAGTAATTTCAAAATAACTTGGCAGAAATGTTCACCATGACAAGGTGAGTCGTGTACCATGTCCATGCCTGTAGGTCCAAGGTCAAGGTCACTGTAACTAAAAATAGAATTTCCTTGTCCGGGCTATAACTGTTTTGAATGGAGGGTTTTCAAAATAACTTGGCACAAATGTTCACCATGACAAGGCGGTGTGTTGCGTACATTACCAATGCCTGTAAGTCCAAGGTCAAGGTCACAGTTACTAAAACTTGAATTTACTAGTTCGGACTATAACTTCTTTATGAAGGAAGGGATTTCAAAATAACTTGGCACAAATGTTCACTATGACATTGCATTGCATTACCACCAACTTCTTCACAGACATTTCCGTAATGAGAAGACAACAGTGCCACAAATACAAATAATTTACTTGATCATCAAGTTTATGCATATTCTTATAATTACTCGAACATCACTGTCTTTGAAATGCTATTATTCCCATCATTGCACTTTAGTATCTGAAAACGATGCATAGCGGGGGCATCCGTGTCCTATGGACACATTTCTAGTATAAATATAGATCATTCCTCTTGTGATATTTGCTTCAACATTAGACATTGTTGGTATGCATAAAATGCTTACACTTGGACGTTACAATGCTTAAGCTTCAAGAAAAGTGCTTGACAGTAGTTGTTTCGGAAGTTGTCCTATTTCGGACAACTGAGATGGAAACCCTTGCTTGTGCTAAGAAACTTTCAGTTCTATTAAGAGAAGTTTCCGTTCTATTGATAGCTAAAGCTTAATCTTTAATGCATGACATGGCTAAACGTTCAGCCAAAATCCGCCGTGTGGACCAAATGAGCTAAAGATAGAGATATGCATGATGAATTTGTCAAAAATGTTTTCGAAATATTCGATATACTTGATATTTTAAAAAATACCTGTACAAATTCGCTTAAAATCTTTTATGCAGAAATAACCATTTTCCAGCAATGATAAGTGTTGCTCGAGGTAATTCTGTTTTTGCAGGTAACTGAACACTGGCGAATGCTTTGTTAATGAGCCAAAACTTGGACATTTCTGCTTTGGAATGTTTGAGCTTTTAAAGAAATAAACGCAAAGCAAGTTCATTTTATAGACTGCATTATTCAGTCATAAAACAATACTATATTTGAATACCATCATCCCCACCCCATTCTAGCTTTTGCTTTGTTTCTGCATGCAGGGTGATGGGTATATTAAAAGAATTTGTGATATATTTGTATGTTTACGGATTTCAGCTGTATAAATGTCTTGTAATCAAAAGGCCACTAAAATTAGTAGTTAAGTACTATATATATATATATATATATATATATATATATATATATATATATATATATATACTAAGAAATGTGGTAAGTTACGGGTCTAATTTCGATATTACACCTTTATGTGAGGTGCTATAAAGTAATGGGGTATATATGGTACCCCGTAATTTTCAATGCCATTTCTATGCATAATCGGACTTCTTAAGTACGATAAACTTTATTCCCGTAACACGGTTTATTATCGAAATTTATTTTCGGTCTATAAAAAAAAACCCGAATTTTTTTTTTATCATAAACCAAATTTTTATATTACAGCTTATAGTACTTACAAGGTCAGATAGTGCATAGAAATGACATTTAATTAGCGGGGTACCATATATACCCCGTAACCTTTATAGAACCACACATATAGGTATAATATCGAAGTAAGACCCGTAACTTACCACATTTCTTAGTATATATATACAACCCCTGATTAAGGTTTATTACAGAGACCCCATATCTGACGATATTTCTGTATATATATATATATATATATATATATATATATATATATATATATATATATATATATATATATATATATATATATATATATATATATATATATATATATACACACACATGCAAGGCCAATGATATTGTTGTTATGTTATTGTTGTTTTTTCAGTTTGGTTTTAGGCTAAGTTAATTTATCAATTTGTTTAGACTGTTAGTCAACCATATCTGCTTAATATACTTCTTCGATAACTAACTATACATTTTCCGAACTAATACTTAATTTGAGTCCTCCGAATTAGTATTTGCTTAATGTGTTTCGAAGTGTTCGAATTTCAAACATCTCTTACTATTATTAAAACAAGTACAAGGAATCACTATTATGTCCGCGGCCTATGAACCTTAACTTGTTTCAAGTCATCTGAACTGTTATTAAATCCAATTCTTCGAGTCATTATTTACTCCGAGCTCTTTAACATATTCAGAGTCTATCGAAACATTACTAACTGTGAGTTCTTCAGATAATAATTACTCACAACAATTACAATCTCCTGTCATCCGAACTAGACAACATATGAGTACTCGGAACCATTATCTTTTCTAGTCCTTAAAATAAATACTATCTCCGATTTCACCGAACCATGAATAATTCCGAGTCCCCAAAAATTTACGTACTGTTTCCGTGTACTCCAAACCATCATAACCAAAAAGTCCTACGAATCTTACTGTCTCCAGGGTTGAAGGTTATTTTTCGATTAATTCTTCCTATCTTGGGAACCATTAACGTTTATTTGCCAACCGAGTCATAATTATCTTCTTGTCTTCCAAACCTTAAATATCTCATAGTCTTCTGATTCAGAACTTATTCCTAGACGACCAGTCTCTAGTTTTTCTGCTCGTCCGAACAAGCAATCGCTCCCTGTCCGCCAAACCTTTATTAACTTTCGAGTCATTCCTATTTAATAGCTTTCCTAATAATATCTTTCAATCATTCCTCAGAACCATTACCTACTTTTAAGTCTCCCCGTACATATAGTCAGTACTGTTATCAGTAAAATAACCCGTTACCGATGTCATGCAGTGATTGTTACGTATATCAGGGCTATCCGATTGAAACGTTTTTTGGGGTTGTCCGGTTAGCTCAGTTGGTTGCGTCGCAGGAATTGCAGGGCTAGGCGCTGTCGCCGTGACAGTGCGGCTTCGCTCCAAGCTATAGGCACTATCCTTTGAAATTCACGGTAGCGCTATTTGTACAGTGTGGCTGCCGTAAAAAGTCTCCCCGTACATACTGTCAGTACTGTTATCAGTAAAATAACCCGTTACCTATGTCATGCAGTGATTGTTACGTATAGCAGGGCTATCCGATCAATTTTTTGGGGGTTGTCCCGGTTAGCTCAATTGGTTGCGTCGCAGGAATTGCAGGGCTAGGCGCTGTCGCCGTGACGGTGCGGGTTCGCTCCCAGCCAGAGGCACTATCCTTTGAAATTCCGCGTTTTTCGAACCTTTTCTAAATAAATGCTTTGAACTTTTACTGTAATCCCATTTTCTGATCTGTAAACTAACCTCAACAACCTGGGGCCTTGTGGCGTGGGTAGTTATATTCATTTCCATTACTGCCCATGAACAGACTCAATCAAAAAGATAGGCCTACTGCGATATTTTCATATTTGTCATATTCACTGGCTTTGAAGTTTCCTTTTCATCTATCGCAACATATACTATTTTCTGGACGATTGCCACCTATTCTCAAAATCGATCTAACTCCCTAAAATCATCAAGAACCGTACTCAATAGCTCTTGTTATAAATCCTAATGCTCAATATTAAATGATCCACGCGTCCTAGAATCGGATAGGGTATAATTTCTGGAGACATGACGAAAGAAACATGTTTGTTGATACCGGGAAAGAAGATGATGTTTAGTTTAAATGTAAAGCGCAATAGAAAATTTATTATTTTTGCGCTATATAAATGAATTGTATTTGTATTAGTATTTGTGGTAGTCAGTTTCTGTTTTAAAACGTAGATTTTGTTGAAAAGGGAATTTATGTGGACTGATATTTTGGTCCGGGGTTTTAACCTTACACATTTTGGAAAGAGAATTGCACGCATCAGATCGAAGACCAATTTTGCTTCATTTAAACCTGACAAAGTAGACGTTATGTTGATATTATGTTTTCTCCTGGATGCTACTGTTCTTTGGATATTATTTGATTAATTGCATTAATTTGCAACCGATGTGAATTTTTCGATTTTTGAATAAATTTCAACGCAAATTTTCTCAAGATCAGTTTTGATCTCGCGATGTCGTTGATATTCTGTGGAACCCGGCTGAAAAGGAGGAATAAAACAAGCAAACCATACGGTAAGTTAATGAAAGTAAAGTATAGAGGAAACTTATGTAATTTAGAGTTTTACTTAGTTTTGAGGTCGTGGAGGTCATGGAGCTCCTTAAGGAGAACAATGCAAATATTTTAATTTTATTAAAATGTGACTGTGATTGACAAAATGGGATTGATGGATGAATAATTTGTTAAACATGTTTTTCATATACAATAAAAAATACTTCAGAAAACAATTTGAAAATTCAAAGCAAAAACTTCCAACTGTTCTAAAATTTATGAATGTTTGAAATTATAACAAATGTCGTTATTAAAAAAAACATGTGGGTGTCTTAACTGTATTATAAATAATTTCTTTTAGTAAGTTCTCAGCTTTGTTTTGAATCTATGCTGTGTGAGTTGTACCAGTCGGCAGATATTTGTAGCAATATGGTTATAAATATTTTCATTTTCGCTTAAGGGATTGTAATTCCATCAGCACCGTTTGTCAGTCACGGCCAAAAATGTGTTGGGTTGCGGGCAGCATTCTTGATCACACATTTCATTCATTCAAAAATACATTATTAGGAAACCAATATCTCACACATACGCCTCAATGCTACTATTAGGCGAATATATCATTCAGTAAGTATTATGACGGTATTAAAATGGTAATAGTCTTTCAACCATAAATTTTACGAATAGTTTGTGCTGTTTTCTCGTATTTTACTTGACTGAAAGTGTGCAAACTACGGATGACATTCAAGATTACTACATTTTAACATGCACTTATTATCCTTAAGCGATTTGGTTACGATGGGTTATGGGTATTCCGGTGTTTTAGGTTATGAAAGGAAATTAAGTAAAAAGATTTCCGCATGCTCCCTAGATGCTGAAATTTGTATCGACACTACATATTTTAAAAAAAAACGATGATTTTTCACCAAAAAGAAAATGTTATTTAAAGTTCCATGGTTGAGACTGAAATATTGTCCGGTGAGGCACTTGAGGCACTTGTGGTCTGCCTCAACAAAAATAATAGAAAACGACACCCAAATAAAGGTTATGAGACAGGACTTTATAATTGGCCTCTTGAAAATAAGATTTGTATAATTGTAGTTTTTTTGTACAAAACTTAAGAGTTACCATCTAAAAATAAAGAATTTATTATTATTATTATTATTATTATTATTATTATTATTAAATCGACATAGAGAACATATTGACTGAGATTTGTATATTCCTTACAGTGGTTTTCTAGTCAATTTAAAAAAGAGACGAGTGTAAAGATCTACAATCATACCATTGAAAGAGTTTTAAAAAATCACAAATGACTAACCTACCGCCGTCTTAAATTACTTACACTAAATAAAGCATCTCCATTAACCATTTTTGTTTGGAAGAAGTATTTACTGTGAAAATTATTAAACGAATCGATTTGTGCACATAACATGGCCGTCCGCTTACACTGGGACTAATATAAAATTGATATCTCGGCACAGCAACCAGTGCATGAAAATCTTCAATATTAAATTGACTTTAAAATCAAAATTGATTTTTTGGCGTCGCGACTGCCTCGTTTAGGAAACACACCACCTACCTTGTTGTTGTTTACTATTTCTATACGAATTCCAAAAGACTTAGAGATACAGTCATGAATCAGAACAAACTAATCAAACAATGATTGTAAGGGCGCTAGGTAACTCCAAAACGATTAACCTTGATTTTGATCCGAAAGATACCACTTAACTACATATTTCAAAACAAATCATATTTTATTGTATGTGTCACAGGTCCTGGATCGGGTTCACCATCAATGCCGAATATTCCACCAACATTTGCGCCTGGTAATTGTCTATTTACTTTTCAAGGACTAATATATCTATGTTTATGTTGTTTAAAAATTTAAGCACACTGTCTGTTTCCATTATTTCTTGTTTGCCAAGTACTATTTATATTGTTGGCCTTGGCCCAAGATCATACAACTGATTGGTCTTCAAATCTCAAGCATCTGATTGGCTGACATGGCGACCAGACGCCATTTCAACCAATCAGATGCTTGAGATTAGAAACTGTCTCCAGCTTTAGTTTTATGATCTTTGGTCCTTCTCTTATTATAACTAATATTTGTTAAGGCTCTTCATTTTTAAGTACTGAATCCGTAGGTTAGAGTCGATAAATATACTATAGTATTTTTTTTAAGTGGTTTGTAGAATAAGTTATTTGATTTTAAAAGCTATTTTCAAATATTAAGAAAAGAGTTAAATTGCAAAGATTAAGTATCTAAATCTAATGTTTTAACTTGTTAACTATCTACCTTCATGCAAAATATGATGATTGAATATTTTTGAATTTAGTAGTTTTACAAGTGCGTTGAATATTTTCAGCTACCATTGCCGTTCCTCCAATGCCAGGAAAATAGACGACACCAAAACAGTGACTGAAAATAAGTGTAACATGGAGAAATGAAATAAACAATGGAATCTTTCCATTCGTCAGTCTATTGATTCTTTTTTTTCTCTTACAATACATTGCAAATATAATTAGACCCATTTTGAAGATCGGATAATATGGTGTGATCAGTCAGTTATTGCCTATTTGTGTCTAGTATTCTATGACTATAGCAACGCAATTTTCCATTCAATAACTGTACACAGAATCTAACTGGCTTTTTTTTTCAAAGAATAAAAAGAAACAAACCAGAGAATGGTCGGACAGCTCACTATCTTTGCTTAAACGGTCGGTCGTTCAATGTAAGTTGGCAATGTACGATACATTTTCAATACTCAGTGACTGTAAATGAGTTCCCGAATTATGTTTACCAATATACTTTAATGTATTTCCTGATTGTCTTCCATTTTCTACATGTATTATAATATTATTATTTTTGCCAGATTGCGAAAGAAATCCGGCTTATAGATTGCTAAAACGCATCTGTCTGTGTGCTTGTCTGCCTGTCTGTTCTTTACAACCCAGTATTACTTATGAGTTGCTTAACTGTAGGTTATTGTAAGATTCTGATCATTCCGATTCTTGTGGGGTTAGAAAGTTGGTTATGGGGTGCAAGAAACAAACGAGGATGGAAACAATATTAACAAATGAAAACCTCACACATACGATTGAGGGAGGTTTTCCATCTGTCTATTCGTCCGTCGCAATTGCTTAAACCATTGAAATTAACTGAGTAACTAATACTGAAGTGATAGACTTCCAACAATTCTGACAAATATTGTTTTATTGTATTCCCTCTTTCAGACTGTGTTTGGGTAAAAAGCGAGGTAATTAAAAATGAATTTCCCATGAACTGTATTTAGTGATGGTAATAATGAACATTAGTTTTCATAATTTATTTATATTTTGACATGAAAAAGTTGTTTTTTTCATTTTTGACCTACATTTGCAGTTTAACCTACATTTGCAATAAATTATTTTTATCGAAAGTTTGTTTGATTATTTCAGTTGTAAAACAGATTTAGTTTTTTTACATTTTATTAGCTTTACATGGGCATACAATCTATCTGCTGCATTGTACTTCATAAAAGAATTTTGGATCTAACTTTTAAACCAAGATCCATTGTACTATACCAAATGCATTTGAAAGAACCAGGGTGCTTTTTATTATACATCTTTTTATTTAAATAAAATTGTATTTTCTGGACAACATTACGTGTGCCGAGGACAGGGAGGTGAAAAGGGGTGGGGGGGTAACCCTTTGTTACTTATAAGCAAATGATATCTGAACAGGAACAGTGCTTCTTAAATCAGCACATATTTAACAGACAGTATTTTATTGGAATCATTTGTCCAGTAAATAATTGCCGTTTCTTTGAATCTGACATTTCGATTTCAAATTCTTGCACTTTTAACAATGAAAAATGTCGAAAAAGTTAATGTTCAAAAGTTAATACATTCAAACTTAACAATAATTGGAATAAGCTACTGCAGTCCTTTTTTAACACTCTCTGGTAATTCCATAAAATATCATTCCACTTTTTTTATTTCGGACGTCAATTTCCTGAATATTTGTCATTGACGTCAATACTCATTTAAAAAATCTTTTTTTCTCTCTTTTAACTCGAGGTCAAGATGAAAATTGAACTTCGAAAGCCACCGAACACGACAAATATGAAAAATTTGCATACTCGGTTTGAGGTTTGATTGAACCTGGGAAGTAATGGAAATGCATATAACTGCCCCGCTGCCTAAACCGGGGTTGAGCCAGCTCAATATCTACACTAGTAAACAGTTTTGATCCAACCCAAACGACGGTTTGCATAATTATGACGGTGAACGTGGAACCTTCAATTTGGTATTTTTAGATAAACACATCTATGGTAAGCGGCGTATGGTCTGATCTCAACGGTAACTGAATAGAATAGAATTGTGACAGGGGATATGAGAATATAAATCCTGCACATCACAGAGAAAGCCGTAGGCAAACATTAAAACCCATGAAGTATATCATTAGGGTGATTAAACGATATCCAAATCTTTATTCGCTGAGATATTGAAACCAGCCACCTCAAAACTAGCCGAAATATTAAAATAATATTTATGTTAGCAGTACAATATACACACATATGTATCGTGTTCAACGACCTTCCAAGGTCGAAGTGAAAACCTGATGTATAATCTTTGAACTTTTCAGAATGATACTTATCTTTATGGTAAAACACTCGTCAAAATAATTTATAACCTTGTCAGCAAAATGTCAAAAGTCTATAGAAATTTTGGGAATATGGCGTAAGCATGACTGTTTAAAACTAAACTAAATAACATTAAGACATATAAACTTGTCTGGCTGGGATGGGTCGTGAACTGGAGGTCAGTAATGTTTTCACTGTTGTAATACTCCCATTTAAAACTGTAAAATTGCAGTGCAGTTGCAAAAATTAAAGCTCACTTGTAAAACAACAAGTACTTTACAATGAAGCGAATGCTTTTGGTTATTTCGAGTATTATTTTGATACGCTTGCAATAGTGCTTGTAATGTATGGTGTGGTGGTTGTATTTGCATACTTTTGTTCTATATTGTTCGCCATACGACGCAAAATGTTATTGTGTTGGTGGGCGCAATGAGCTTTTGACGCTATCCCTTTCCAGTTGCTTCTCAGTTGGTTTGACTAAGTCATTGTATAGTCAATTACAGACCCCTTGCATAACCAATTCCATATGATGATAATTATATTTCACATTTTTGACAAACGGGAAACAAAACATTGGGGATTTCTGTGCGCCGAATAAAGTTGCAATGAATCTCGATGAGTCATGTAACATATTTGTTAAAGATCTGTCGGTGTTCTTCATTGAAACCTTTTGTGTTAAATATATTAAAGACGCTAATGGAATCCTAGTCGTTGAAATCATTTTTTCTATGGAAGTTTTTTTTCAAATTGTTAGGAGGTTTATTTCAATAAATCAGTACGAACGCATCATTAAATGATTTAGCTAGAAAGTAAATTGTTTGACTAAATATATTTTAAACCATATTGGCGGTTGATGCTTAATTGTAGTGGTTGAAATATTTTTCCAATGTCATTGCTACATTGCAGTATTTTAAAACTTGTCGGGAAGTTAATTGTAGTGGTTGAAATAATATTTTTTCAATGTCACTGCTACATTGCATTATTTTTTTCAAATTGTATGGAAGTTTATTTATATAAATTAGTACCTAAGCATCATCGATTGATTTACCCAAAAAGTGATTTGATTTATATACTAAATAAAATGTAAACTATTATGTTCAGAAAAACTTGAGGTCAGTTTCAAATCTCCTGCTCTATCCACCAAAACCAAACAGTGAACTCTTTCGCAAAACATTTATTTACACAGGAACACACGACTGGAATTATCTTCCAGAATATGTAAAAAGTTCTGACACAATTCAACAATTCAAAGCGAAATTCATAAGCTGGAAGAAAGCCTTCGCCTAATCATAAAATGTAGTTTAATTGCAACTAGTTTTGTGGTTTCGTAGTTTGTTACTTTTGTAATTTGTATTTGTTATCATATTATACAGTTTATCTTTGTCAAATGTCTATGTACATGTACATACTTTGAGGGCCTTGACATTGTCAAATAAGTCACCCTCGTAAAATAAATTCGTCATTATTATTATTATTATTATTATTATGTCGGTTCGCATTTATTAATGAGCATTTACTAATTAAATCGGTCGCGCGGCTTACTGCGTAAATGCCTATTAATAAACACCAACCTAAACTTCTTCCAAATTTTTTTTCTGTACATGTTTCAAATTAATGACGATATGATACATTATTTTTAAATTCAAGTGGGTTTCAGGTCCTCAATTCAAATCATATACGTTGTTTGACCATGCAAAACAGAATCAAGTGGTTTTCGCATGATTTGATGGGTTATGAACAGATCGGTTTAATTGCTTGGTTATAATTGGGGAATTTGTTTGGATAAAATACTGTCCAATGCTATAAATGTCATGTTGTGTTTCAGGCAAAGACAGTCCGATAATTCCATACGTCCCACCGACACCACTGGGCCCAGGCAAGAGAAATGTACAAGGTTTGTAATGTTAACTGTTTTTGTCAACCCACATTTTGTAATTTCGACGCAAATATTTGTTTTATAAACGATTTTGCTTTAATTTTAGTTTTTTAAGGAATATAGGAGTGCGGTCGATCAACAACTATATATAGTAACAATGGCTGAACCACGAACGCTGATTTGGTTTCTTTTGTCCCCTCTTCACAGAAGGGGGAGTCAAAACACTACTGAGATTTTCAGAATATCGACCATAGTCAGACCTCTGATTTGGCTGGGTTGAACATTATATATTATATAGACGCTATTCGAAATATGGTTTGGATAATCAGCGTTTGTGCGTCAGCCATAGTTTCTAGAGTTGTTGATCGAAATCACAATTTATATATCCCCGTGTAATTAATAAAGAAAGTCCAATTTCATTATATTTAGAGAGAAAGAGAGAGCATGGTTAATAAAATGATCAGGTTCAAAACAGACACCTCAAACAATTAACAAAAAATGAGAACCCGAGGGTTATCGCCTTGGAACGGTTAGTTGCAAAACAAATAGCCAATGAATGGTTTAAACTAGGTTCAAGGGTGCACCAACCTTACACTTGTCCCAACAGGTTCTCATAGCAACAAACAAGTAGGCCTCAAATACTTAAATGAACCAATCGAATTTTGAAATTGACTAATATAGAACCATACCGCGTTTTTTCTACATTTTGGCTATCTCTTATTTGATACATTGAATGAAAGCTCAACGGTATTTTCGTACAAACTACGAATTTTGAAATAAAAAGAAACCTTCATACGTGTATCCTATTTAAACCATCGCACTTGCGAATAATAGTGTACTGCACATAAATTATAAAGCTTCTATTTGACTTAGCAAAGCGCCAATTCGAGGCCAGTCATCACCATCAGGGTGGTACCCACGACTGCTGGGATGGCACAACTACTGACCCATACTGTCTGACACAAGCGCCAGATGGTCAGTATCTCGTTATACACCATAATGTCTCTAAAAATAGAGATATTTCTATCAGAATTACTTGCAAAACATTAACTTGGCGGTGGCACAGTTGGTGCCTTGCGCAAATTGACGAGTTTAGTTGGTGCCGTGCGCAAATTGATGATCTAGTTTGTGACGAGCGTAAATTGACGAGTATAGGCATGGTGTTGTGGAGGAGCTGGTTTGATTCCGGTGTCAGTCTGTCTCATGGATATTTTTAAAGAGGTCTTGATAAACAAGTTTAATGTAAATTTCAAAAGCCAATGTCGTGTAAATGGACATTACGTTGTGTTATGCGCGTATGTTGCATGCGTATATGTATATTTGAATGATCGAGTGTGATGTGCATCTGAAACCACCAGTAAAGCGTCTACGGCTCTTATTGGCCCCTTGTTTTGCAACAGTAACACGATATTTGTCATCATCAAGTAATTGTTACGTCATGTGGGATGGCAGGGATTTGTCCAAACCAAATTGCTGCATGGATGATGCTAGCTTTAAGGACGATAGTAACTGCTGATTTTCTTATTAAGTAGTGGTATAAAAATCAGATGATCTTTTGCAGTTAAGGACTTTCCCCGTAGTAAACCTACCATGTATTGTTCTATTTCAGAGGGTACCACAGCATCCAGTTCTTTAGAAAACTCAGCTGGTATGTCTTACTTGATTTCTTTTACTTATACAATATATCGATATATTTTGAAATAACATATAAGCAAATTCAATTCTTCAAGGGGAGATAATCGAAAATCAGACTTAATTACCAAGTATTATGCTGGTTTTAATGCTAAAATTGAATTGCTTATTACAATTGTTTTTATAATATTTTTTGTATGAATTGCAATTATTCTTCACAATTACAGACGTAAAGTTTTCAAAATATCAGTACCACCGAAACCTTGTCAGATCTCGTCTCTCAATGTGCGTCGGGTCCTCTTCAAAGAAGGTTTTTTTACTTGTTTTTATCACACTTGGTAATGCACTATTTTTGCACTTTAGGTTTCCCAGGAAGTGAGTTCAAGCCGCACCCAAAGCCAGATCCGGATTGGGATTCTAAACCATCAACCGAAGCACCATTTAGTAAGAAAACATTTAGATATAATTTACTCTGAGTAAAATTTGCAACTTCCAGTAACAAGTTATTTTCAATATTACAAATGCTAAGTTACGCTGGGTTATTTATATGCTATAAAATGTTAAATACTTAAAAATTTAAAATTATAATGTCCATAATATGTATACTGTAGTATCGTTATATTTTACACGGGTTTATTTTAACGCTAGGGTAAATGCGCGAAAAAATCCGCAGCGAAATTACACCATTTAATAATACTTCTTATTTAAAAAATAAACGCGCGAATTTATGCCCGCTTTTGCGTGAAAATTCTTTCCCGTGAAATTTAATGAAACTACAGTAAAATTTTATAGACTAATTTGTAGAATACATGTTTCTAGCAAAATAACTGCTCTTTGTAAATTGAGACTAACAATAAAAATAGTGCCAATTCTACTTATAGGTTAACATGGAATATATAAAGTAAAAAACAATAAATGCAACATTTTAGATAGTATGTCATATACTGCGTTTGTTGTAGAAGTAAAACAAAAAATAAATTGTTTAGGTAGGCTATCCTATCAAATCTACTTTATTTCATAAGCAACAACAGAGAAAACAAAACTTCCTGTTACAACAGAAGCTGCCCAAGTAACAGACGATACAGGTTATAATTACTTATTCTGCTTGAGTAGAAACAAAATAGGTTAAGCATTCCTTTAAACTAAGATTTCCTTTTTATGATCTCTCGCACTGAGGTATTTTTTCACTTGCAGTCTCCAAAATGCTTTCCCCATACCTTTAATTTAAAAGTATCCATTTACGTTTCTCTACACACGTTTTTTCTGTCGCTCACATGCACGCATACATTCACTCACGCACACTTAACTAATTAATTTTAGCGTTTGCGGGCTGCTATACGCTTGCTTAAAATTGCTTAAAGGTTAATTTGAAATTAAAATGAATGCTTTATTTATGCATTGCTTTCGTTCCGTTCGGTTTAACTCACAGACATCGTAATTTCGTAGGTACTTTATTCTTAATCTCGAAATACCTTTTTTCACTTTGATATTAATGTTGTATAATTTATCCGTAAATTGTACACGGTATGTACCCAGATAATGAGAATCGCGGATAATGATAGATTGTGAGAATAATGATAGATCGCCATGTTGGAGGAAACACCATGGAGAGGTTAGTTATTGTATGAATTTCATGTTATTGTGATCTAATACTTATCTTTTGCAATAGATAACAATCAAGCGATGTCCTAGCCTTCCTCTCATACCCATACATTTGGAATAGGCCTTCAGTTAAAGTAAAACAAAGGAAAATGATCACGCAACATTCCAGATTTCTACAAAAAACTACGTATTATGCCCATTTAAAATTAATTTAAACATGTTTTTGTAAACAACACTGCTGTTATCAAAGCCCAATCAATCGACAATCAATATGCACCCCAGCTTGAGCCAGTATTATGAGTATATTCCTTAACAAACATCTTTTTTCTGAGGCACCTGAAGCAAATTGGATAATGGGGATTCGCTCGGTTGATAATGGGAAATTCAAATATTCATGAAATGGATAATGGTGGAGTTTTAGTATTTCTCCTAATTGAAATGTTCAGATAAAATTATTTTATTTAAATAACTCTTGTATATAGTCCTTTTTTGCTATCCACTGTGATCATTACAAAACATATGCATCTTTTCATTGTATTTATGACGTTTTTGGTCGTAGCTTTAAAATCAAATTAAAACGTTACAATGACAAATCGTATTGTACGGTGTTCCATTGAGGCCATCGTTCTTTAGCACTGTCGCTGTCGACATCTTCGGCACGAAACAACGATGCGAGATCGCGAAAACACGATGCGTGGTCGCGAAAGTACGATGCGAGAACGCGATATTTAAATCGGGTCTTGGCAGCTTACTTTCGCGACTAAGCATCGATGAATCGCGTTCTCGCCTGCTTTTCGCGTTTTTGATGTTCAGCTCTTAGGCCGTCAAAACCACGAAAACACGCTATTATATTATCATCGCGTCCTCGTACTTTCGCGACCTCGAATCGTATTTTCGCGACCACGCATCGCCAAAGCGATCTAGCATCTTTGATTCGTGATCTCGCTTTGTATATATTGCGCAACACTGAGAAAAGCAAATCATTGTTTGACTATTCAAACTTTTATATTAAAAATAAACACTTTGCTGAATGAACTTACTGAGATCTCTTCAATATTGGAAAGGGGACGAACATTATGAAAAATTATTAATGTTGTGAAATATATTTGATTTTTAAATATAAAATCAGTTTATAAATATCCTGCCTATTCCTGATATTCCTGATATTGGCTATCTGTTTTATCTACTAGCTAACTCTGACGATGCATTAAACTTAAACAGCACTTTTATGTGTAGTATCTTCTAACACAATATTCAAATAACCGGGTAGGAGTAAATTTTCATTTAAATCCAAACTTGTTAAGCGTTACTCAAATCAATTTCTCTCACACCAGATCATGACATGTACTTATTAGACTAAAATTTCTGCGATATTCGCTCTTTTCAGTCAATTATAGGCCTAAGTTTTGCATATTGGCACAATTAATATAAACCACAACTAAATCATGCTACTTAATTGATACAGTTTTTTAACAGTAACTACCCAATTGGCAAAGGACGCCACTCTCAAAAGCGTTCTTATGTATAACGGTTGGCTCCCATTGCGCGAATATATCTTAGACCTTAATAGTTATAGTAATTAACTAATGTATTTATCACCAAAAAATACAGATTCGCTTAACCCGGGTATTAAGAAGCTTTGGGTTAGTTCTTAGTTGATGCCTTCGGGACAGAAAGAAATTATGCTATTTCGGGAGATCATTAAGATAAATGGGTCATTTATCTAGTCACTAGAGCTGGTGGTATTGTTTCATAAAGATAGCAGTTTGCGGAAAGAGATGGAACATGCAAGAAAGAATAGAATAAATAGTATTAAGGTTGAAATAAGGGAAACTATACCATTATCCAGTCAAGAATTTACATTATCAATTCACTTTTTCTAGGCGATTCCCTATTATCCAATTTGCTTCAGGTGCCTCAGAAAAACGATGTTTGTTAAGGAATATACTCATAATACTGGCTCAAGCTGGGGTGCATATTGATTGTCGATGTTTGGGCTTTGATAACTGCAGTGTCGTTTACAAAAAACATGTTTAAATTAATTTTAAATGGGCATATTACGTAGTTTTTTGTAGAAATCTGGAATGTTGTGTGATCATTTTCCTTTGTTTTACTTTAACTGAAGGCCGATTCCAAATGTATGGGTATGAGAGGAAGGCTAGGACATCGCTTGATTGTTATCTATCGCAAAAGATAAGTATTAGATCACAATAACATGAAATTCATACAATAACTAACCTCTCCATGGTGTTTCCTCCGACCTGGCAATCTATCATTATTCTCACAATCTATCATTATCCGCGATTCTCATTACCTGGGTACATACCGTGTTGTATGAAAAACGTAAACAAGTAATGGATTTTTGATAAATTTGCTAAACTGCTCAGAGATAAATAATATTCGTCGTTAAGCTTGCCTTTAAACCGAGATTTACATTTATGGGTCATTTTGTCACTTGCAGTCTCCATTGCTTTCCCGCTATGGCCTAAAATTTTAACGATCCATTTACATTTTTTACACGCCCACTTTCTGTCGCTGTCGCTCTCACAAAGCACGCGCACACGCCACACGCACGTACTTAAGGTCGATTTTTCGTTTTCAATCTGTTTAATGCTTTATTTAAATTTCTCGACTGTTAATCAGAAATTAAAATTATTGCTTTATTTATGCATTGCTTTCGTTCGGTTCGGTTTAAATCAGTTGCCTCGACATTTCAGAGAAACTTCATTCTTATGCTTTAAACACTATTCCCTTTAACCAACGACTCACAGTATTTTTTTTAAATTTTGAATATAAGATATAAAATAAATACATTTCTATTATTTATTTGGTTGTTTGTGTATAGCAACTGATAGTTGATAAAGTGTCGTTGTGTTTTATTTTAAAACAAATATTGATTTCGAATGCGCTGACATTCGAAAGTGGGATCGATTTGATTTTCGCTTGTGACATAAGCATGTTCATTTAAAAGTTAAATATACATATCAGGAATAGCTTTATTAAGAAGAAACAGCCTGTCATAAAGTAAAGAGGAAAATTGATCTTGGGTTTTATAAGATGATTTGTTTTTATAAAAGACACCTCAAACAAGTTACGAAATTCTTGGATCGGTCAGTGGCAAAACATTATGCCCATGGGGCTTTGAACTTGGTTTATAGTGCACTAACCTAACACTTACCTAAAACAGTAGTCATCGTTACAGATTCTCAAAAGAATAATTAAGTACAAGTGGTGAATTAACTCTAACCCAATCAACAACAAACAAAAACATAAATTCATAAGAAGCTAATTTCTTTGTTGATCGAAATGTATTGGTACTCGATGACCTTCCTGAGGCCCGAGCACATAAAGAATAATCAGCAAGAACAAAATGAGAGATAACTGAAGTTAACCAACATTACAAAATAATGGTTCAAATTAGTTTATTGAGTACCTTAAAATCGCATTATCTGGGGTAATTCACCACGATATCCGATATCCTTTGCTCATAACGATAGTTTTAAAATCACCACAGACTAAACATTTTTATTAATCTGTTCACTTTGTGGGTTATAGTTTACAATTAAAGCTGTTAGTGGTATGTTAACAGAAGAACGTTAAAAGACTATCACAGTTTTGATAAGATTTCTGAACGGTCATTTAAGATGCTGAAAACAATGACTTTTGTCAATTTTCTAAGCTATGTTATTTAACATTTCGAAAGAAATCGCAAGTCAAGATGTCCGAAATAAACCTTAAACCATTTAAATAATTGTTTTGCTTATTGCAAACAGCGATGCCACCACTTGCCACAGGTACTGCAACGCCAGTTCGCCACACAATCACGGAGAACCCTGATCTAACAGCATCACAATCAACTGCTGCTCCACAAACAGTATCATCAGCAACCGACGCCCCGCAAGTAACTCAAATAGTATCCGGAGCAACAGATTCCCCGCAAGTGACCCAAACAGTATCCGGAGCAACAGATTCCCCGC
The DNA here is from genome assembly GCA_038501625.1 of Corbicula japonica. Taxonomy (NCBI): domain Eukaryota; kingdom Metazoa; phylum Mollusca; class Bivalvia; order Venerida; family Cyrenidae; genus Corbicula; species Corbicula japonica. Next base: position 5,051,294 of record JAZAYU010000007.1, read on the forward strand.
AAGTGACCCAAACAGCACCCGGAGCAACAGATTCCCCGCAAGTGACCCAAACAGCATCCGGAGCAACAGATTCCCCGCAAGTGACACAAACAGCATCCGGAGCAACAGATTCCCCGCAAGTGACCCAGACAGTATCTGGAGCACCACAAATTAATCAAACAATATCTGCAGCAACTGCATCTCCTTCAGTTACTCAAACAGTAACTGCATCAGCTACTGGAGCTACTGGGCCGGACGCCTCTGTATCCTTGACAACGCCTAGTCCTACAGGCCCACCGCCTTTCATTACTGGATCGACAACAGTCCAGGCACCTCAGTTACTAACGAACAGTACAATGAAAGCAGAAACATCAGCTTCAACCGTGGCAACAAATGCACCACCGAGTTTAGTCACTGTGCAATCTACTGAAAAAAATACTCATATGCAATCCGGTAATACCCGCGAGCACACAACGCATGCGCAAACACCACAGCATTCAACGGCTACAACGGCCTCGTCTACTACTGCATCAACAACAGCAAATGGCACAACAAGTGGTAAATATCCTACAATTTAAAGGTCATATAGTTTATATTTAAGTGTTAATTTATTATAGAAAAGTAAAATATGCATATCAGGAATCACCACACTCACAAAACCCTCCCCACGCAGGGAAAAAGAAGAGAGGAAGAGAGAGAAAGTATGTCAATTCAAATAAGTGGCTACAAACTATGAACGAAAAGGAGAAATCCCTACTTTAAGGGTAAGAATCTAGGAACTATAAGACATATTTTTATTACCATCAATACAAAATCCTGTCCACCAGGTGGTGGCAGGTAGGCTAACGGTAACCTTTCTTGAACAATCTGGCGGCTCATTAAGTGGCCATATCAAAACTTGGCCCTAGTTGGGCCCGAACTTTGAAACTCGCTGCGTAGGCGGAAACATTAGCCACTAGGCCACAGAGATATACATTGTATTATAAACATGGTATGAGTGAAGATAATCATGATGACCTCACGTTTTACCAAACAGACTTTCTTTCTAATTTATATATTGTAAACCATGCAATCATACACGAATTGTACTTCATTAAGTGCGCATAGCTGTTTAATCAAGAGAAAAATTAAAGGGAATACTTGATTAAATTAAAATGAAATTTGTTTAGGGTTGGAGGTTATAAATCTGAGTTTGGAAACCAGTCTCAAATCTCAAGGATCTGATTGGCTGAAATGGCGACCAATCGCCATTTCAGCCAATCAGATCCTTGAGATTTGAGACTGGTTTCCATGTTCAGTTTTATAACCTTGGACATAGAAAAACCATACTCTAGACAAAGACACTATTATCACAGTTACGTACCTTCTGTAAATGGATTAAAGACCGCCTTCATTTTAGAACCTTGTGAGGACACTGTGGATAACTGTGCCTTGTATGGTAAACAAGCATGTACAGAGCCGGTCTACAGACCCTGGGCAAAAGCACATTGCAGCGCATTTTGTGAATTTTGTACCCCCGGTAAGTAACTTGTGTTCAACATTATAGACTGTGCAGCGCTAGATGTGATTGTTTACTATTATTTACTATTTGCTTACTTATCTGGCAACAGGTTTTATTGTTAAAGAAAATTCTGCAGTCCTTTATATAGGGTCTCACATCAATGCAATTCTTCCAGATATGGTTTGTTACAATCATCCATACTTATGTGTCACTAATCATCAACTAGTCTTTTCATGTGTACTATCCGCCGTACAACCTGAAATGGTCCCGTAAATCATACCAACTGAGTGAACCACACATGTATATTCTAGCGGTATTGTAGGCATTGAATAATTATGTAAACGTCAAGGTCTTAGCCAATGTATAATTAATTTTCATTTTTGCTTAATTTTTATACGCCCGTTTAAAAAACGGGACGTATTATGGGAACACCTGCGGCGGGCGGGCGGGTTGGCGGGCGGGCGGGCGGCGTCCACAGGGTTTCCGCTCTCTAAGTCAAAGAGTTTTCATCAGGTCTTTATCAAACTTGGTGAATATGTTGGTGTGCATAATGTCTCGACCAAGTACTATAACCAGCCGAATCCTCCCAGGCACTCCTGAATAATGGCCCTTTAATTGTCCAAAATTTGGGTTTCCGCTCTCTAAGTCAAAGAGTTTTTGTCCTGTCTTTATTTATCCCCCCGCCAATTTATCCCCCCGCCAAAGGCGAAGGGGATATTAGAAATGCCCTTCGTCCGTTAGTGCGTCCGTGTGTCCGTGCGTCTGTCCGTCCGTCCGAAACAATTTTGTCCGGAGCATAAGTCCAAAACTACTCGAGGGATTTTATTCAAACTTCATACACTGACAGAGCACATTGGTAGGTAGTGCAGTGTGCAAGAACAATAATTCTACCTTGCCTATTTTTAGAGTAATTCCCCTTTATCATATTTACTTGATAAATTTTGTCCGGAGCATAACTCTAAAACTTCTTGAGGGATTTTATTCAAATTTCATACACTGACAGAGCACATTGGTAGGTAGTGATATGGTAAGGTAACATAGTTATACATTTAAAGACTAGTGAAACAGGGACCTTTAAGAATATTGAAATGAAGTAGCAGACTCATCCTTATCAACAAAACAGCACTTTTATCAAGTTTGACTTGGGATAAATAGTCATAGAATTTAATCAAATTAGGAAGAGACTGCTCAAGAAAGGGTTCTGTTGTAAATTCAAGGCAATGGCGAATAAATACATGTAAATCAGAGGATGCCTGATCACCAAATGTCATATTAACCTAGGGTCAATATTTGCAATTGTATTTATATCCAATCATATTTGCCCATATGGTTCATATTCATTTGTATATTATTAAACTATAAAACAAAACCTTTTTGTGTATTCATACTCTTATATGTTTATCATTTTAATCCTAAAACATTTTATGCTTCTGAAGTAGCTGGTTTAATGAAGTAAATGTATTTGCTAGACATATATAATATTGTTACATATGAGAGCTGCTTGATGTGAAATTGAACATTTTTTTGGTGTTTTTGTCTTACGAGGGAACCATGATTATGTTGACATGATTGTTGAAAAACAGCTCAAGCACTCAATGAGTTGGAAAATCCCGCTCCCAAAAATGTTGTCATTACCATTGAATTTACCACAAATATGACGAGCGTATTTTGTGTCAGTTTGGCACTCTTGTTTAGTAATAATTTTAGTTTGAGCACTTTATTGATACATTTACTTCCCTTTTTAGTAACATTGACGCCATTTGTGTGTAAGGACAAGCTTGCAAATTGTAGAGAGTTTGATAGCGGGGATCTGTGCACAGCCGATTCCTACTTCGCGTGGTCAAGAGAAAATTGTTACGCATATTGTGGATTCGCTCCATGTAATAGTAAGTCAATACTGTTGTGTAGACTTTATCACTTTACACGGTTAGTTTATAAAAAAGATTTATGGAGTAATATATTAATGGAAATATTTAATCTAAATGTGCAAAATGCCTTTATAAGTTCGTCCATTTACAAACTATCGAACATTAAATTTAGCTGCATTAGAGCTTTGGTCATAATAAGGGTTTGTTTTTTATTTTTGTAGGGGCCGTTTAAGGGCGCCTTCTCCACTCAAAAATTCTTTAAAATGATGCATTTTTCGCAAAAAAAAGTTTCTTTGCATCATGTATTTCCATTCCCCTTTTGAAAGTGGAAGAAATAGCACACTCTTTCCCCCAATTTATACGACATGCCCCCCCCCCCCCCCTTACCTTGGGAGCGAGAAAAAAATTCCTGAAAATCGCCAATACTAAAACAAGTAAGTTAAGCAGGTCGAGATTCTGGCTGATTCCATAAAGTCAAAGTTTATTTAACGACCACTACAAACATCTAAGCTTGAGTTTTGGTATAGCAGTTCTCTAGCTAGATTCTCAGATTTCATTTGCCAACTTGCTTCAACATTAATAATAACCACAACAAACCATCACACTACATTTGATAACCTCATGTCTATCTGTTGTAAAGTGAATGGTTGGAAATTATTTCTAATGTTCACGCGGTTGTGACAATAGTCTTTGACCTGCTTAACCTGAAAACGATATAGTTTTTACTCTAACCACCATTTAATTCGCCAACAAGTTGAACAATATCAATTGGTCCAGTCGTTATCAAGATATTGTAACATCGTTTTTAATGTCAGTGTGGCCTTAACCTTTGATCTGCCAACCTTTAACATTATCAGACATTACATAAATGCAAAAATATATTATATAGTTATTTGGTTTCTTGACAGGGAATGTGAGGATATATTGCCGGTGTGGGTGTCATATTACCCGAGCCGCAGGCGAGGGATATTATGACACGCAGACCGGCAATATATCCTCACATACCCTTTCAAGGAACCAAATAATTGTTTTATTATACTGCAAAGACTTTTTCAGACAAAAATAATTAGAAAACATCGATTTTTTCATTTATTTCGCTTACTTAATGCCGAACGGCTTAATTCCCTTCTGAGAACCTCAATAATTACATGTCTGACGTCATTAATTTACCTGTATGACGTCACTTCTAGTGTACTATTAGAAATCATTATAAGTACTTTGCTTTGCTTTCTAAAGATGATTGAATTAAAGTAGGTAATTATCGCCTTTAAAGTGACAAAATCACCTTTAAGTATGCGTTGATGTGCTAATTTTTTAAGATGACATTGCAATATTTAAAAAAGACTCGTCAGATTGTTGTGAAAATGAAAGCTAACTAGAATGTTCTTAATTGAGACATATCTATTTTAATGAAATCTATGACATTTGATCAATATCAGTGTTTTCACAACAACAGAACACTTTGTTGTACACACAAGTCGTCAGTTATATGCGAAACTTTTATATAACCTTCTTTATTTATACACATTTACAATAGTTCTGCATATGTGACCAAGTAGGCCTATAGCAACATTTTTGAACCAAGTTAAAACCACAAGTGACAAACACTGTGCGCCACTTGACAAAAATAATGGGTCTGAGACTTTCATTTATTCTTTCTTGTACTTGTTTTATGATATCAGAACCTGTTGGGGCAAGTGTGAGGTTGGTGCAACCTAGAACCTGGTTTAAACCCCCAGTGGCAATTTGATTTGCCACTGACCGTTCCAAGGCGGTAACCCCTCGGGTTCTCATTTTTGTTAATTGTTAGTGGTGTCTCTTTTGAAACTGATCATTTTATTAACCATGCTCTCTCCCTCTCTTCTTCTTGACTGTGTGGGGAGGCTGTTTTTTCTGAATGTGGCGATTCCTGATATGCATATTTCACCTTTCTATAGAAATTGAATGGACTATCGGTTTGTTATTTATTTACCAAATTTGAGAATAATCTGATCGTTTTCAACGTTAAAACATAACACAAATATTTTCTGTAACAATTTTAATAATCCCTAAGCATACCGCTTTATAATTTACAAGATCGGTTTCAAATTATGCATTTTTACGGGAATTCAAAACAAAATGGCGGACGACAACAAAAGGTGGGAGGCCAGAGAGGGAAATTAAGGCACGTGCGTTCATATCTACGGCCGATGCGTAAATACGGATATACATCAACGGCAAAGTATCCAATCAAATTCAAGCAAATTTCTTTGCAGTATAATAATAAATACATTTATAAAAAGGCTTCATACAAAGATTCTTGTTGAAGACTTTTCACCATTTGGACAGGTATCGCTGCTGGATGTAATCTTTATTTTATAAAAAGGTGAAATATGCATATCAGGAATCGCCACATTCAGAAAAAACAGCCTCCCCACACAGTCAAGAAGAAGAGAGAGCATGGTTAATAAAATGATCAGTTTCAAAAGAGACACCACTAACAATTAACATGTTTATAAACATAAAATAACCCGTTACCGATGTCATGCAGTGATTGTTACGCATATCAGGGCTATCCGATCAACCTTTTTTGGGGGTTGTCCCGGTCAGCTCAGTTGGTTGCGTCGCAGGAATTGCAGGGCTAGGCGCTGTCGCCTTGACGGTGCGGGTACGCTCCCAGCCAGAGGCACTATCATTTATTTAACGGATTTATATGCAAATGATGTGTTTATATTTTTCTTTAACGATTTATGCATTTCAATTAAATGTCTTTTTATAAGATGTTGTTTCTCGTAAAAAATGTGATGACAATGTTATTGTTGTTAAACAATCTAATGGTTATATGTGATGTTTTTGTTGTCTGGTATGTTTGTGTATTGTAGATACTGGTCAGAATCCCTGAAGACATTGCCTTCGTTTTTTTTGAAATTATCTGTTGATCGGTTACACTGCTATATAAATGCCTTGAATAAAACAATAACTATTTCAGGGTCGGATGCAAGATTTCCAGAAAGCGGATAGTTTTAGTTTAGTTACATGATAATTTCCAACTCTGGCGAAAATTTCGGTAAAAATCATGTACTGCTGCCCAAACGAGGGTTCGAGCACTATACCGACCCCTCTTTCTGGATTAGCCCCTGACGATTCCTATAGTGTCAGTCGTAAAAGACATCACAGGGTAAATACCATCGAGGACTATCAGAAAAAGGGGGATACCAGGCTGATAAGGCTGATAAGGGCTTAAGGTTATAAAGCTGAGATTAGAAACCAGTCTCAAGTTCAAAGCATCTGGTCGCCATTTCAGCCAATCAGATGCTTGAGATGTGAGACTGGTATCCATGCTCAATTTTATAACCTTGGGCAATGATCTCATACAGCTGTAGCAGCATATCCTGGATTAATTAAAAAGCTATTGCCTTCTATCGTTGCCTACTGCCAATCTTTTCTATTCAACTATTGCCACAACATATGCTTTGCAATCTTCATAGCATGACGTGTTTGTCTGCATATTTGTTTTCAGAGGCCACTGAACCAACGACAACTAAAAGGACATGATTCTCATAGGTGTGCGCCCACAGCAGCTGTCTTTGTTTAGTTTCATTTCGGCATTTTTCGTTATGCTTTATATTATCTCACAAATAAAAATATCATGTAGTCATGATATATATATATATATATGTCTTCGTTGCAAAGCGGTGTTTTACTTCGGCAGTTTTGCTTTAAGGTTGATGGGTAGGTGAACGACCGTTTGCTATGGGCTGTTTTATTTGTATTTCTCTCAGCACAAGCTGGGTAGGCTTATTGCTTGGGCTTCACAGTGCCTTATTTAACTAGAAGTACCACTTAAGGTGATGAATGCCCCCACAATACCTCTTTATAAGAAGTGCCCTGAAAACTTATGCTACAAATATCTTCACTTGATCCCAATTAGCGTTGTTTGTGGCGGCTGTAAAAAGTCTCCACGTACATTCAGTCAGTGCTATTATTAGTTACGTCATACGAAGGTCGTTGGACATGATACTTATTAACTATGTAAAAACTACTTCTAAAATTACCTAATATTTATACATAATCCCAAACAATAAAGATTTGGATAATGTTCAATCACCCCAAGGATTTATTTTCTGCTTTTTAAATATTGATTTTGGCTTTGTCTGTGACATGCAGGATTTATATTCTCAGATTCCCTGTCAAAATTCTATTCTGTTAAGTTCCGCCCATTGTTTTTTCGTTTAGGGCAAACTATTCTTTTATCTATGAACCATACGACGATGAACATGAAATGATATTAATCTGAAAATACCGCATTGAAGGTTCCAATGGATGTCCACCGCCATATGCATACCATCGTTCTTGATGGATCGAATTGTACTGTTTATTGTGTCGCCCTTTCGAAGAAACGGCGATACATAGGGATCGCTTTGTCCGTCTGTCTGTCTGTCCGTCCGTCACGAAAACTTAACGTTGGCTATAACTTTGCCATTTCTTAATATTTCTTTATCAAACTTTCAAAATATATTGCTTATGACAACATGCTCGAGATGATGCCAAATTCTCAAGGTCAAGGTCACATTTGATGGAGTTATGCCCCTTTTTGTACTTGGATTTTTACACAAAAAACCTAACGTTGGCTATAACTTTATCATTTCTTAATATTTTTACATCAAACTTTCAAATTATATTGCTTATGACAACACGCCCATGATGATGCCACATTCTTTGATGGAGTTATGCCCCTCTTTGTACTTGCATTTTCATTCCGACATAGCACCAGAGGGCGACACAAGTGTTCAACTGAACACCCATCTAGTTGGTGTTAACGTTGAGTTGCGCTCAACCCAAGGGTAGGTGGCGTTGGCAGTAATTTATGCATTTCCATTACTGCCCATGAACAGGCTCAATCAAACCGAGTTTTAAATATTTTCATATTTGCCGTGTTCGGCGGCTTTCAACGTCCCTTTTCATCTATTTCAAAATTTTGAAGTTAAGGCATGTTAGTTCATACCTAAAGATGCAATTTATACCATAAAATTACGTTTTATGTTTCAAGTCAGTACTTGAAAAAATAGTAGAAATAGTTTGGTTCGTATATCACGATTTTTCTTTAACCAGGTGTATGCCCCGTTCAACAAATAATGGACTTATAGTTCATGAATAATTCATGAATAATAACTACTTAAATGATAATATTTATTTTTATCATAAACGAATCAATATATAAAATTAATAAGTAAATCAACGCATCGCGCGTCAAACCATTGTTGTCCGTATTTAAACGCAAATCAGGAACTTCATTTCGCTAAACATGTTGTTTTTTATTTTACTTCTTCTAGCGTAATTAACATCTATCTAAGTTGCATTCGGTATTTTATTTGATAGCATTCGATATTTTTCGGTCGCATTCGGTAATGTTTGTAAGTTTCGGTCGCATTCGGTAATGTTTGTATTTTTCGGTCGCATTCGGTAATGTTTGTATTTTTCGGTCGCATTCGGTAATGTTTGTAATTTTCGGTCGCATTCGGTTATTCTATATACCGACTGAGCCATGCCAAAATGTTATACCATAATCTTGAAAACTGTATAAGTAGCTTGCGTCAAAACATTTTAAAAAATCCACCACCCCTCCAGAATGATTGACTAGGCCACATGAAAAATGCATGACGTTTGTAGACAGCATATTAAATATACATGTATGTTTACAATCTCAAGTCCTCATACTGTGATGGTCACTTCTGCCAAATTAATTAAAAACCCATCTATGGATGACTAAGATATTAATTGGACACAACATATTATCAGTAAGGCTTATAGCAAAACTAAGTTCTTAACGTTGTTGTGTTCTTGACCTTAGACAGTGGAGCATGAGCTTTGTTCGCGACACATTCTTATACAACACTTGAGTGGTCACTTTTACTTCTAAAATCCAAACAAAAATGATTCATGACAAAGATGCGGACCGAATACGAACGTTCATCATTAAGGTTTGTAAAGCAAAACTGACTTAGTTAAGAGGGTAGCAGTGACTTGGATCTTAAAGGTTTACTATCGCGTTACTATTTTTATTTCTGCTATTATGCAAACCAAGTTGTTGACTAAAATTTTGATGTTTAGTTTATTTAAATTTGTTTTGAGCGAGAAGGGTATATAATAAAAAAAGAACATTATGACAGTATGCAATCTGTAGGTACGTATTATTTCTCGTTGCGTTTGTGAACCGCATCAGGCGCGACCTTCGGTCTCGCTTGATATTGTTAGCACACGCAACTCGACAAATTAACTATTTCACTATAAGTCTTTTCGAAACGAATTGGTTTTTTTACTAGAAAATCTTGTTGATTAATAAGATATATTTAGAGGGTTTCTATTTAAACAGAACGCGTAATTTAAAGAAGTTTTTGTTTGCTTGACCTTTAACTGCATGGAATGCATTTTAGCGAATCTAAGGATGACTCGAGCAAAACCGTTGCTAAGCCTATAATTAAAATTTAAACAATAAATCGAAGACAGTTATTGATAATCGATTACAGAAAGAGAGTTAAGAGTGGTCATTATCTTATTATACTGGATAATGTCACATAAATATCAGAATATTTTGAAAATCATTTCTTTCGCCATGGCGTAATTCGTGCCGTGCGCAAATGAGTCTAGTTGGTGCCTTGCGCAAAATGATGAGGTTATTCGGTGTTGTGTGCAAATTCAACGTCTTTTTTTTAATAAAAATTAAAGTCAACGAGTGACTTATTAGAACTTTGGGCGAGTGTATTGCTTTGTCACCAACGGTCTCCGAATAATAAACAATTAGAGTGTAGACCATTTGCATAGTAATCTTATTTTATGCCCCAATTACATGTCGTCAACGATTGTTATCGTTTACTTAATAAACTTTCACAATAAATTGAGCTAGATTCCTTATCAAGCACTTCATTTTGCACCTTCGCTTTGACGTAATTGTCGCACAATAAATACAATTTACACCAAGTGTTTTGTAAAACAATTATGTCGAACCTTTACTATTTTTTCTCTAGATTGATTATGTTAACTGTTGTTATAAGAATCGCACAGCTTTCTAAGCCTGGTAAGTGTTAACTTTCTATGATTTAATATTTTATATTGATCTTTCGTTATATATGCACCAAATGCATTAGTCAAACGACCGGAACTTATATTTTTTGTGTTCAGCAAACTATTCTCTACTAAAACTTGCTACCACTGTCGTAGAACTTACATAGTCCCTCTTAAATGTTCCGACTTCACTCCGAAGCGTATTTGGAAACCTTCATTTTACGCTCGCTGGTGTTTTATAAAGATTCTTCCTGAAAAGAATTATAATAAGGACATAAATAGTCTTTCGCTGCCGGTATTCTTTTTAAAATAAAACTTTCTTTACAGATTTCGAAACAGATCCGGGTTCTAAACGATTTTTGGTCTCTGAGCCGAACGCATGTAAGTAAAAATTTTAAATACTTTAAAAAATCGCGATTGAGTTTTTCTGCAATACAGTGAAACCTGCCTTAGCAGCCACCTGCGAATAGCAACCAACTGTCTAAAACAGCCAGTTTGAATGTGACCTAAACTGACATTTTGTTCTATTTTCTTACTGTCTTTAACAGCCACCTATCTTCAGCAGCAACTTTTTGTTACTCCCTTGGGTGGCTGCTAAAGACAGGTTTGACTGTACTTTAAGGATTGTTAACGACTATTTGAAGGCTTGTGTCATCCACAAAAAGTTTGATAGTTGATTCTGTGTCAGAAACATCCGAAGATGGAGCCCTGTGGTACACCTGTATGAATGGTGGTTGGTGTTGATTTTATCTTATGTGGTAATAAACATTTATGGTTGTCTATTACCAAGATATGAATTAAACCAGTCCAGCAGTCGACAATTGATCCCAATAGATGGAAGTTTACGAAAGAGCCCTCAATGCCAGACTCGATTTAATGCTTTTGAGATGTTACAGAATACTGCTCTTATTTCTTCACCGTCGTCTAAGGCTTCACAAAAATCATTATATATTATTTTAAGCTGATTTGTCTTCGAATCGCCTTTAATAAAACGTGGTTGATGGAAGGACAGTGTTTGTGATGCATCGCTCCAGTATCTACAGCATTACGTATTTACAAATACGTAATGCGTACGAAAGAGGGAGCCCATATGCAGATGTGGCGAAATCGAAAATTTTATTACATGATATATCTTTTATACAGGCTTCAATACAACAGAACAATTTACGTCATGTTCATTGACGTGTGTACCAGGATATGAGAAACTGACTGACGTCTGCTGTAAGACGGGAATAGATATCGTTTGCTCAAATCTTCCATGGGACCTTCTACTGCCGCACGTGGCGAACTGTTCTGTTCATTTACAAAGCGATTTGAGAGGTAAAACACCCAAAACTCAGGAAACTTATTTTATCCTGGCCAAAGTATCCTGAACTGAACTAAAAGTGTTTTTAAGGTCTGGAGATACAAATCTTACTTGATTAACGATGTTTGAATAATAAATAAGTTTTAATTAAAAATTTTGCACTTTTCAAACTTTGTTTTCTGTAAAATGTGAATAAAAATTACCTTAAAACTGATTGAGTATAAACTATTAGCTTAAATTCAAATATTTATTAGAATATCTCAGCTTGGCTTCGTGTTATTTAAAATATTTCCAATATGATAGGAAGAGTAATTTTCTTTTTTTTTCTCATAAAAATAAGGTAAGTAATTAACATTTACTCAGAAGTTGAATATGTATGTTGAGCTAAAATAGAGCTTGATCCTATGCTTGTTTGTTATATTGGGACTTGAAATTACTTAAGGTAGTCTAACTGTAATGCTTTCCCGCGCATAAATTTGCGACGTCGGCAAACATCGGCTCGCTTTCGGTGACTTCCGACGCTACTCGTCAGAGCCGATAGTAACCGAAGCGACATCGATTATTGTCGACTGTTAGTGACAGTTAACCGAGTATTCCCGACATTCGAGAAAAAAGCGCGGGAAATCATTACAGTTAGACTACCTTAATATCTTTGTATCAATTACTTTTATTACAAGTACTAATTCATAGCCTGAGATATTTTTATTTACAGACTGGAAATCAACTTTGCAATATGCGGCGTGTTCCTTGACCCATGTTCAGGGGTATGAGAAATTGACAGACGCTTGCTGTAGAACGGGACTAGATGTGATTTGTGCGAATCTTCCATGGAGCCGTTTGATGAAATACTTGGGATCTTGTTTAGGTTGAGAAATTTCTACTTCATTGGTTTAAAACAATTCAAGAAGCCATGAGTATATTGACTTCATCCGTACAACATTTTGTATCAAGAAAAATGATCTGAAATATTTTTTAATATTTGTAAACAAAATGTTTAATATGAGTATTTATGTATGTCCAAAATATTTTTTACCCCAGTGACCTTTACTTTTTGGCACTAGCCGTTCCAAAGCGGTACCATATCCGTGTTTAACTGGTATTGTGTGTTTTGTCCTTGTTTAGCCGTTTATCAGTGTTGTTATCATTTACGCCCTTTGAAAGCCGTTGAGCAAGACATTTTGTAAATATATTGAATTCAGTTTCTTTTCATGTTTCCAGACACAACGATGATAACACCAACCGCATCAGTATCAGTGAATGGTAAGTACACATTATCACCAACCGCATCAGTATCAGTGAATGGTAAGTACACATTTACATCAACCGCATCAGTATCAGTGAATGGTAAGTACACAATTTAATTTACTTGCACGAAAATGCGTTTTATTTTTATGTTTTTATGTTACATCGGCCTTAGAAACAGTATTTAAAATAATATGATGTCTTGTAACTTTATTTGGAAAGAAGTTAAAATTATCTTATTGGTGATTTTGTCACAGAGTATGACTATACATGTATATTGATTTTTTACTTCAAAACGTTAGAACAGTAAAGAAAAATACCTAGACGCACGACTAAATAAATTATAAAAACACTGCCCCAGTAATTAATATTAACATTCTTCACAAATAAATTTACAATTGGTGTTTAAACTTTCCTAGCAGTATTTTTTTAAAGAATGTGTAGACACAGTAGACAATTGTGCAAGTTATGGACGTATCCCATGCACAGAACCTCTATACAAGCCATGGGCGAAGGCTCACTGCAGTTTATTCTGTGGGCTGTGTACGCCAGGTGAGATTTTACTACCTCCTAAGTTCGGAAGCAGATAGTTAAAAATCCTTCTTGTAATTTTGACTAGACAACTCATTTATAAACTCTTTTTGAGTTGATTTTAAGAAGTGTATTCAGAAAAAAAGATTTTATATAACATGCAAATCTTTGTATCATTATGTCTCAGTTATGTACAACAGATACGTCGTAATGCCGCAATTTTTTTCCTATTTCCTTTATACAACTTCAGTGGACAAAGATTTTCGAATCGGGGGCGATTTACCCTACTCCGGTGTTTAAGCTTATAATTTAGGCCAAAAATTACCATAAAGATACAATTTTGCTATTGTTTCATATCAATAATGACTTAGCGACAGAAAGAGTTGGTCAAATTAGATCGAATATCAAGTGTTTTAATAAAAAAAACAGACAGGGACAATTACTCAAACAATACCATAATTTATTTTAATTGAAGTCACCATGACGCCATTTGTGTGCAAGGACAAGCTTCACAACTGCAGGGAGTACGACAGCGGAAATCTGTGCACAGAAATGTCTTACTTTGCCTGGGCACATGAAAACTGTTATGCATATTGCGGATTTGCTCCATGTGCAAGTAAGTATTATTTAGTTTGAAAAATCATATTTTTTTCATGCACACTCTTAAACAAAATGAATTGTTTAAATTGTATATTAATATACTATCTTAAACGAAATGTATCGAATAATTTGGTTGTTGTTGGTTGGTTGGTTGGTTGATTGATTGATTGTTTGATTGTGTGAGTGAGTGAGTGAGTGAGTGAGTGAGTGAGTGAGTGAGTGATCCAATAAACTATTTCGTTATGTAATTAATAGTCTGTTAATATGTTTGACCGCACAAAATTCGTACTTTTTATACTATTTAAAAAAATCCTATATCTGCATCCAATATTAAAATGTTTAATATTTTCAATATTTACCGTATGTTTTATTCAGCCTCAACAACTGCCTTCGCAACTACCAGTATCAATGCGACGGGAGTTACCAGTATCAATCCGTTGGCAACAACCAGCATCAATCTCAATCATACAACTTCTACAAGCGATCATACATTTTAAAACCAAGAGAATATTTTTTGCTTCCATGTACTTTTAAAGATCGCCACATAATTGCCCTATATGGCCAGTGAACACTTTTTCAAAACTCGTGGCTGCTTCGCTTGAGTCCATTTATAACATATGAGCTAGTGAAATTTGCACCGTCCCTGTAGTTGTGTGGAAGTAAAAGCTTACATAGAATAGAAATAAATTTAATATTCCATATTTCCAATTTGTTTTCTTGCTTCAATTATCTTTTGATTGAGTTTTGAGCCTTCTAGGGAATGGTTCGTGGATAAGGGCACGGAGTCATTAGTGTACTCTGGTTCCTGAATACTTAAACCAATTTTTATAGCAGGTTATCAGCGAGAGGTACGATGCTTCTATGCAGGTCTAAGTTTGTTGAACTGATTTGACGAGATCCAGAGTTAAAGTTGGTCAATTTGTATTGTAAACATTCCATCAAATGTGTCATTTGCGATTATTTCTTTTTAAAGTAAATTATTTGCTTTTGCTTCTAGTATTTCCAAAAATTTGTTGTATTAAATAGTAAAAAAATCCCGACTTGTGCCTAAGATTATAAAACTGAGCATGAAAACCAGTCTCAAATCTCAAGCATCTGATTGGCTGAAACGGCGACCAGTATAAATCAGGTTCTAAGGTGCACCAAACTCACACTTGCCCGAACAGGTTCTCATATGAACAAACAAGATCATGTTGTCTTGGTGAACTAGCTCACCAACCCATCAACAATGTTGCATGAAAAGCACACAAACAAATAAAACAAAAGAAGCTAACAGGATTGTCAAGCAAAAGGGCGGGTACTCAGTGACCTTAATAATATCACCTGAAGTCAGCAAATAGACGATTAGCAAGAGACATAATAAAAGACACAGATCGAGTTTCTAGCTTCTTTTACCAATCTCCTTCGCAGAGTTGTCGTTCCTCTCACTCACTTTACATCTCTGCGAAAGGCCCAGTGTCAGTATTTTTGCTATAACTCGACTGTCTTGTTTTATATAGTCATAATTATGAATATGAAAATATGTGGATAAACAAATGACAAATATCTTCACTATCTTTCATTCAAACCAATGAAACCCAAGCAATTTTAAAGGTAATTGGTGAACTATTTTTTGAGTTAAAGTCAAAGTTGTTGAAAGTAGTCCCAGTCTATAACAGAGGTGAATGTAATTAGCCGATAGTGTAAGAGTGTTCTTTTACATGATTTCCCCATAAACGTCCGAAAATTCTAGAAATTCCTGCTACCGTCGTGCTAACAAAGAGTAAGTAAAACGATCAGCAGTAGATGGGTTAATCACTAAGCATGCTGAGCACTGTAGAATATCATGTTGGTAACCTTTCTTTTTGAATTTACTGGTGAATTTTACGAAAACCGTGAAAAATATTAAGATATATTGTTTTCTTTTATTTATCAATCAAATTAACAACAACAGTGGTGGAGAAATACCATGTTTTAGTACTGATTTTAAACTGCAGCTGTATTTATTTTTGCTTTCTCGTTTAGGGCAAACCCATTCTTATTTCTTGGGACCATATGCCGCTGAACATGTAATGATATTAATTAAGCTGAAAATTTATACGGCATTGAAGGTTCCATGTTCAACGCCGTATGCATACCATCGTTTGGGATGGATCGAAATTGTACTGTTTATTGGTGTATATTGTTTATTGTGTTATAGTAGCGCTACCTTGATCTACCAGATTTTGACATGCGCCTTTTACCTTTTTAAATCCAGTTTTTTTTTTTATTTTATTTTCTTTATTTTCTTTTATTGTTTATTATTATTATTATTTGCCCCTCTGTGAGAAGGTCTGTAAGTGTGTATTGGCTGCTATTAACCGTTTTTTTTTCAGTCAAGCATCATATTTTCTGTTTTTCTATATCGTAAATATATACAGTGAAACCTGCCTTAGTAGCCACCTGGGAATAGCAAACACCTGTCTTAAACACCCAGTTTGAATATGACCTTTTTATTTTATTTTAATTTATTTGTGTGTAATTATAATATTTCATGATGGCCTCTTGAAAATAAGATTTGTATTATTGTTGTTTTACTTTGTACAAAACTTAAGAGTTTCCATCTATAAAAAAAGAATTTATTATTATTATTATTATTATTATTATTATTATTATTATTATTATTATTATTATTAATACCTAAACTGACATTTTGTTATAATATTTTACTGTCTTAAACAGCCACCTGTCTTCAGCAGCCACTTTTTTTCACTCCCTTGGATGGCTGCAAAAGACCGGTTTGACTGTATTTATAAATAAACAACTAGGATAAGTGGTGTCTCTTTCAAAAATGCTGTTTAAATGTTTAAATCATTAATATTTAACAACCCGTAAGAAAGCTTTATGATGACTCACCAACGCCATATAGCTCAGGTCTACTTTGGTAAACAACAATCTGGTTATCTGCTGAAGTAGGGACATGCGCAGTGAATCGGTCTTGGAGGTGGAAGTAGAGATGAGGCACGGAATTCGGATAATCAATTTCATGTAAGAAAAGTACCGAAGTTTTTCGCGAAATATTTCTATCGCGGATTCCAGCAGCTCGCTTCACTCTCTGCTTTTTGGGTGTGTGATGATACTGTGTCTTCTTGATGTGTCCTTTCCTGATAAGCATATTTTACCTTTTCATAAAAAGTATATATGTTAAAATGTTGCATTTGATATAGCAAAATTTGATCAGCTTCTGTATGCGATGTTCGACCCTAGAGAACCTTCATTTACACATGTTCAAAATCGTTTAGAATATTATACACGTTTATTGAAGATTCTTCGTTTTAGCATGTTTAAAATTGTTAAGAATGTTATACACGTTTGTGCGAGATGCTTCATTTTAACATTGTTAAGAATATAATATTAAATTCTGTTTAAGTCTCTTTGCAGAATGAAAAAAAAAGACAACAGAACCAGTTGTTACACTTAAAAACGGCTTTAATGATATCCAATGGTATCATACTACGTCACGAGCACCTACCAAAAAGATCCATCTCGGACTTTTTTTTTGTAAACAAACCCGTCGCTTCAAAGGTAAACTTTAATTTTTCTGTTTGAAATCTTCATAGCTGAAAATTGTTTTGTAGCGCAACAAATATTCATAAGTCTCAATATTATTATTCCTAGAAGCATTTACTGTGTGATGAGCCAGTTTATGAGTTTATTCGGTTTTTATTTGTTTTTTGAGAGATCCATCTAGGACTCAGGCCAAAAACAACATACATCGATGCCGAGTTCTGTCGATGCAGCCCTTCATTTTTGTAGCCGATTGGAGCCGATTGTTAGTTACATTATTAAAGTCATTTTCGACATTTGATTTATGCAAAAATTGTGATAGTTTGTTCAATTTCGAGTAAAAAAGTAAAAAGATCCATCTGGGACACGAGTGAAAAATAGATCCATCTGGGACTCGGTTCCGTCGAGCGCTTTGTGTACCTTGTCAATTACAAGTTTTATTCCCATAAAGCATTTAATCTATTCGAATTATTTAACTTGAAAATAAATATCACTGAACGTATTCTCAATACATGTAGCTTATAAACAATAATGTAAAAAAACAAGCAAGGGCATCATCAACAGTTTTACAAACTGTCAACTTTAAGGGGATCAGGCCTTTAACCAGTCCACAATGGACGAACAATAAAAAATAAACGTTCTGATGTGTATAATGTATGCAAATAATACAGTTAAATTACTTATTTAGGACAACTTTTCATTGAATTTTCCGACTTGGCGAGGCCCAACACTGCGGTTTTATTCCATATTTCGTACTGATATATATTTTATGAGAAATAATTAATTTAATATTTCGGAACAATGTTTACCTGTTCATATTGTGGCATGGAATTTCACAGTAAAAGTGGATTGCGAAGACATGAAAAAAGACATGAAGAAACCGGGAAATGCACACGTGTTGTGTGTGGCAAGCTGGCATTCTGCTCGAAAAAACATGAAGAACATTCTGCAAGACATAAAAACGACAAGAATTCTGTCTGTCCAAACTGTGGTAGGTCAACACAAAATTTATTATTTTTCCCTACATTTGAAATGTATTAAATATGTTTTCACTCTATTCGAAATCATCGATTCTTAAACCATCATTTGTGAATGTTTTATAATTTCACAAAACGTATTGTACGTATAGTCCGACACCTGCAAGACACTCTAAAACAAATGGTATCAGTCGAGACATTTCCTGTATTTCTTCATCTGTATGGGTAGATTCTTCTGAAAGATTAGACATGAATAGATAACCCAAAAGCAATACAGATACGGCGGCAGTGCCTAGCCAACCATGCAAGAGACAATAGATACAGTACATATATAATATATATACATCGTTTACTTCATTAAACACTTTCTGATTGCTTTAAAATTTACTACTAACATACATATAAAATCATTAAAATAAAGTGTATCGAATTACCAGTGCTAAATACCAGTAATAAATTTGAACATTTCTTCACAATTTGCAATTTAAGAGAAAATAAATAAAATAGGACCACCAATTTAGCAATTTAGCTTTATTATCAGTAGCAGATTTTGTTTGAATGACATGCGGTATGGACGACGCAGACTTTATATAACTTGTTCTATTTGCTCATATATCTCGCCATAAACAAGCGTTAATAAAGATGAACAATATCACTTTGCTATATTTCAGATAAAGCTTTTGTGACGTGTGATAATACCTTCAACAGGACCTGACTCAGACCCAGAACACTAATCTGTTCTTACATTCGTTGTCATGGACTGACTGACAAGTGTCGTCTTCAGCGCCATCTTAAGGAAACAGTTGCAGCTTCCATGGACCTGCGTGAATTTCAAAGACATTAGTGGTCACGAAAAGTGTTTAACACGTGCATATCAACCATTTCTTCAATTTAGGGAGGCTGTGTTTTCTAAATGTGGCAGTTCCTGATATGCATATTTCACTTTTTTTAAAGTTCGCACACTAAAACACAGTAGATTTTGAATTTGAGCATAACATATTGTTTCCCAAAGGGACGCAGACAGCATGTCTGTACAAAATTATTTTTTAATAAAACGATACAAAGGCTCTTCATTAATGTAATATCAAAGGAAATAGAAGATATTAAATAAAACCGATAAAATATACTGTCTTTTTGTTGTTTAAATGAAAAACGAAACATATCAACCACAAAAAATTAACAAATTACGTTGGAAAAGCATAACACAATGATTCAGTCTGCGGTAAAATTATTGCACAAACCTGACCAAATTATGACATTTTTTCTGCACAGAAATGCCAGCTTGCCACACACAACACATGTGTATTTCCCGGTTCCTTCATGTCTTTTTTCATGTCTTCGCAATCCACTCTTACTGTGAAATTCCTTGCCACAATATGTTCGTCCATAGTGGACTGGTTAATTGTCGGGATGTTTAAAGGCCTGATGCATTTAAAGTTGACAATTTGTAAAACAGTGGATGATGCCCTTGCTTGCTTTTTTACATTATTGTTTGTAAGCTACATGTATTGAGAATATGTTCAGTGATATTTATTTTCAAGTTAAATAATTCGAATAGATTAAATGCTTTATGGGAATAAGACTTGTAATTGACAAGGTACACAAAGCGCTCGACGGAACCGAGTCCCAGATGGATCTTTTTACGTTACTCGAAATTGAACAAACTATCACGATTTTTGCATAAATCAAATGTCGAAAATGACTTAATAATGTAACTAACAATCGGCTCAGATCGGCTACAAAAATGAAGGGCTGCATCGACAGAACTCGGCATCGATGTATGTTGTTTTTGGCCTGAGTCCTAGATGGATCTCTCAAAAACAAATAAAAACCGAATAAACTCATAAACTGGCTGATCTCACAGTAAATGCTTCTCGGAATAATAATATTGAGACTTATGAATATTTGTTGCGCTACAAAACAATTTCCAGCTACGAAGATTTCAAACAGAAAAATTAAAGTTTACCTTTGAAGCGACGGGTTTGTTTACAAAAAAAAAAGTCCGAGATGGATCTTTTTGGTAGGTGCTCGTGACGTATTATGATACCATTGGATATCGTTTATTAGTATTGGCAAATATGAAACCTTATTCCTAAATATTTTGGGTTTCTTATTGATTATCGTTATAGAACATTAGAAAATCATTGATTTACAAAATCTTCAAACGATGCCGAGACTAGACAGAACCAGTCCGTTTCATTATGATATCATATTACATGAATATTTAATTTAACAAGCAAACATGGTAGTGAAACGACAGGTAAATTTTACTTTCGGTTTAATGTTAAAAAGATTTGATTAATTTTTAATACAATATTTAAAGTATAAACTGTTTTGATAATAATTTTTAATATTATTTATAATAAGAGTAACCCGTAGTATGTAATAAAACTTTAAACACAAATAACTTACAATCACAAAATGAAAACATCTCAAATATCATTTTCAGAATAGAGAAAATATGGATAAAGTACATGTTATGACAAATAACCAAGTTTTATGAATGGACTACCTGGAGGGACGTAATGGGTCCTGGGACTCGTTTCCGTCATGCCTATTGTCGCACAATTGAATATTACAGACAGGTGTGGGATTTATGAAATGGCTGTGAGCAAAGATAAATTTACTGCACCGGTATATGTTGGAAGCACTTGCAGATGTCGAAATCCATGCCTGGTATTTGCCAATTAAATCTTTGACTAAATTATGTAATCAACTATTGTGTTTTGAAAACTTCTAAAAATCTGTGTTAAACCAATCTATCAACTAAGACTCGCAATCTAATGTTGTTTTTTTCAGCGTTTGAAATTTATTGAATGTTAAATTAATTTCCTTTGAAGTTAATATTTGCCGCCAAGGGGGCGGGGGTAGAAACTGCACGGAGTTTTCTTGTGTGAGTGGACAGTGGTAATTATTCATTCAGCCTTGGGAACTCACGAAGGATACACTTACTTATTTTCGTTAATTAAAGTTCGTTGATAGGTTCTGTTTAATTAAGTAATTTAAATTATTATTGCTTAGTGTAAAGTTTCTGTGAAATCAGATTATAAGAATTGAAAAAATTACGTTGCATTTATCATAGTTTAAACATTTTAAAATGTTCATCTTCAAATTATAAAGTTGTTAATTTCTTTGTATATGTAAGCATTGCAAGTATGTTAGTAATTATGTTTGTGTTGTATAAATACTGTGCTAAGTTGGTTACAATTACTAGATAACAATTATGCAATAGAAAATAAACGGTTCAGCCGGTATGTGGTGTCTAACGGCTAGTACCCAAAACATGTTTTTGTTTGTTATCATAATAGGCAAATATTGAATATAATGGAATGTCAGTGTTCATTAACTTAACAATGAGTTGGAAGTAATGCAGAAAATTTAAGCAACATCTAAAATGTTGAGATGTAATCAATATACATGGACATGGACTTTATTAAAATAAGATGAAGCTAGTCTTAAAAGTATTAATGAACAAACAACCCATTTGAAGATCGTCATTTCAAGACCATGCAAGTATGACATCAAGAAACAAATTAGTAAGTGAGAGTCACAATATCACATAAATCGAAATACACGTATGTGTTTTATCTGTGTTATGGCTAAATATGTAATAAAATGATAAAAACATGTGATCTTCAAATCAGTACATAAACAATAATGTGAAAACAAATCTTGTTGAAGATTGTTGAAAAAAAAGATGACGGGGCATTGATTGAGAAGTTTTTCATCTAATACAAAAAAAAAGATTTGTTGGTTTTGAAGAGGATGTATTTGTGTCTAATACACAATACTAAACTACGAAGTTCGATCTGTTTCTTTTATCACTGTCTTCGTGTTCTTGCTGTTTTGACTCCATGGGCTCTGGTCTCGGTTAGGTTATTTCTGGCATTTTCTTTACAATTATTTTAGTTTCTTCTGTTTTGTATGTTTGCGTTTTTTATGCATGCAACATTTTCAAGTTGATGGATAGTTTGGAGTCATTTCACCAAGACAACTACTTGTTTGTTCATATTAGAACATGTTGGGATAAGTGTGAGGTTGTTGAACTCTAGAACCTGTTTTAAACCCCAATTGGCAAATAATTTTGCCGTTGACCAAAGCGGTAACCCAATGGTTCTTTTTATCGTTGCTTATTTGTAGCGTCTAATTTTAAATTGATTGTCGTATTAAGTCATGCTCTCTCTGCCTCTCTACTTTTTGGCTGCGTGGGGGCGGCTGTTTTTCTGGTTGTGGTAATTCCTGAAATGAAAATTTCATTTTTTAAAGATATTTTTCAATAAGTTTTGGAATCCTTAATCTGCGGGAGATCATTTACAGTTGACAGTGGCAAGTTGTTTTTTTTTTGTTTTTTTTTCGTTTATATGTACAACTTATTGCACTTGTTTCAAGGGTTTTAAGTAAATTAGACGAGCTTAAGGTGTTCTGGTGGTCCTATAATGGAAATAGGTTGGTTTTTGGCCATTAATTTGTGAAAATTTTGATGATTTTCGCAACTTTGTTAAGGATAACTTTTTTTTGCCTTAAAATAAAGATTCCTACGAATAAAGATTCGTACGTGCCATGCACAAATGGCGACGGTATTTTCGGTACAAAGTTTTTGAGATTTGGGATGATCGCTCTTAAGATCGAGTTTTAAGTTTCTTAATGTTTTACAAGTCTCGACATGGACGTCATGAGTTACAAAGAGAGCTAACTCGTGCATAAAGTATTGGCTAAGTAACCAGCATTTACGGCCCTTGACAGCTGAAAGAGCCACGGTTGGCTGTATATACTATTCAAAATTTGACAGGGATCGCTTTTTATTTCTTAAATGTTAAAACAACAAAAGTGCTAATATTTTCATACATGTAGATCATTCTCATAGCATACCTGACATGTCCAGTAAATATTATTTTTTTTAGAATCACAGCAAATATTTTAACGTTTTACGTTATATAAGGAATCAACACAAGCTTACTTTAACAAGTGATCCTTATCAAATTTTGAGTAGAATACACAATACGTATGGGAGTGCTAGAGAGCACAGTTTGACGACGTGTCGGCATCGGCTGTCGGGGTTTCGAATATTACGAATCAGTATTCAGCATTTACGACCTTAAAACAGTTAAATTATCGACAGTTTTATAGACAGTCAGAATGATTTTAGTTCATAATTGTTTGAACTAAATTTGATTAAGAATGATTAAGAATCTGAAACAAAATCGAGTTTTATTGCTTCTGTTTTGAAATACGTAGAAACTAAGAAATTTGATAGCAATTTAAGAGCAATTAAGGAATGCTGTAGCACGGAGTCCGGTCCGGTTTAAGCATTTAGCGTAATCTGTTCTGTTCTGTTATTCAATGAACTTTTCAAGTGAAATGGGCTAGGCCCTTTCTGACACAGTCATCATCAATACAAAACAAAGGTTCTATAAAATACCGGTTGGTGACAAATTTATCAGCAATATTGAATTGCCCTCGACCGTCTTAGACGTGGTAGACCACGGACAGGATATCCACATCATAATTATATGGTCCTTTTGCGATTTTTAAGGTAATGCGTTTTTGCGCTGAATACATCCAAATATTGTATAACCAATTACGTGCCACCATGGGGATATCACTTATATTATTTCAAAACTTCATACACGTATCCTAATTTTGAAAAGTTTTGTCCACACCTTTTGACGTTGTCTCACACTTTATTTATAAATGTATATTGTTTTCCGTACAAGGTCCTATATTAATGAACTAACTGAATAAATATTCAGTGCACGATCGTAAATTTCAGTACTAGTGACCGGAGGGTGCTACACTCCAATACAGATGACTTTATTTGATTATAGGGCGTGATAAAAGACATGTCATTCACGTTTTGAAATAGCATATACCAATACTGTATTTTAAATGTCCGGTTCAAAAATTAACGCTTTCTACGTTTGTTTTGTCCATTGTTGCATATAGGAAACGTAATAGAATATTCACTCCCAAGTATTGTGTATGACGATCTTTTCTGTTTAAGCGTAGTTGTAAGCGTTACAAATTCAGATGTCTATTAAAGAATAGACAATTTAAAATATGTATTTTGTTAACTTGCATACATAGAAAAGCATCGTACATAGCATGTGTTAGTAGTATCCGCTTGTCTTAACCGATAGACAAGTCGATCGTTATTTTTATAATACAGTGTACTATATTAAGCAGCTACCTGGATAGTATTTATTACCACCCATCTCATCCCATTACCACCAATACCTTTCCGCAAGCCAATCTCACCCCCACCCCCCTCCCCCCCGCCCACCCTTCCTCGCCTCAGCTAACAGCAAAAGTATTGAAACATATATATTAGCTGAAATTTTTATTTTCATGCATGATAACCGAGGAACAAACACTTATATATTGCATTACTTAAGTTTTGCTGACAGTGAGTATTTTAGTATTGAACTAAAATTTTATGTTTAATTTTGAACTCATGGCGATTGAACATCTCTCGGTATAGCAGCTAACATACAGTGATTGTACCCGTTATTCACATTTGTGGAAACGCTCCAGTGAACAAGGTGCTGTCAAGCAAAATAAAAACTGTCAAAGATACACTTGGAGTTAACTCTGTGAAGTAAACTGTGTTTTATGTGGTCATTTTCGGATACTTAATAAACGGACATGTCTTCGGATAGGCCTAGAAAGAAGGTAAGGTCTCAAGATTTTTTATTCGTTTATGTATATACTATCCAATTGACAGTAACCGGTCAATAAGGCCACTATAAATGAACAGAAATAAGACATACTGGCAAGACTTTTTCCATAGTTATATAGCAGACACACGTATATACAGGAATATGCCGGATGTAGGCATTAATCTGTAAATCAATAAACAACAATAACAAACTTTTTTTTTCATATGCAAATCAATAAATATCTGCTGGTGCCAGAAATTGTGAAAAGTTTCAATGACGAATATCTTCGGGATAGATTCAAATATCTGGACAGATAACGTTGTTTTCATTTGTATAAATTGTATGGAAAAAGCTTTCATTATCTACAAAGAAATATTATTGTTTTACACATAAGATCATCAAAGACGCAATCTTTTTTTGAAAATCTTTAAGCCGGCTTACAAACTCGACTAGACTTAAAACTTTGATGATCATTTGTGATCATTTATATTACCAGTTTTTCGCTGGATAATATTATTTAAATTTTACAAAAATGCCAGCAAATTTAAGCGAAGAAATGTATAAACATTATAAGCTGAACACTCAATTCCACGCTCTGAACATTTCATTAGAACCATCCTGTTTGTGTGGTCCTCTCTGCTTTATGTGGAGAAATTGCAATTTACAAACGCTGAAGAAACGCCTGACATGTTTAAATTGAGATTGGGTACCAGTCTGAAAACCCAAACTGTTGATTGGTCAGTTTGGAGACTGTTCTCAATATCAACCAATCAGCTGTTTGAGATTATTTCGTCGTCCATACAAATAACGGCAACAGAATTATTTGTGACTAATGGGCACGGCACCGGACCCGCCCTCAAATAGTACTAAATAAGACACCAGTAGGCGGGACTTTGGACCAGACCTAAAAACATACCTTAATTTACAGATATTCTTCACCATACCAATGGACAGGACTTTGGACCAGACCTAAAATAATACCTTAATTTACAGATATTCTTCACGGCACCAATGGACAGGGCTTTATACCAGAATTCTCTAATTATCGAAGGAAATACTCTACAATCACTTATTGGAGACCAGTCTCGAAACTCTTCCTTATGTCATTTGAGACTGGTCTCCATTCCTACGTAGGTTCATAGTCCGGAGCTTGAGGGTCCGTGATCTTGCTAGTTACATAATGTCTCGTACACCGTTTTTGTTTGTGTGGTAGATTCAGCCTTAGATACGCATGAAATTCTGTTTGTGTACTGCTTGCTTCGATTTGTATCCTATAAAATAACACATTGAAACTACAACAGTGTGAGTTTCGTGTTTATCCACTATTTTTCTTTCAAAATCTTTAACATTCCATTAAAAACTAGATGTTAAAAAGTCATTGGCCATGCGGGCTGTATACAAAATATCGTGTTTCAGCGACCTTTTTCATAGTAGATTTTAAGTATAATAGTTCAACCTGTTACCAACGAAACTAAAAACATAATTAAAAAGTTGTCATTATAGTGAAATCGTTTGCTACACCGTACTGCAAAAACTTCTTTACATGAGGGTGAAGTACCACTACAGTGTCATTATTTTTGCAGGGGTATAATTTTCGCGTATTTCGCACAAGGCAATGTGCGCGAAATCAATCCCAAGCAAAATCAAACCATTGAATACAAAATCTTTAGAGAATTATACTGTTGTGCGAATTTGTGCCCGCGAGAAGATGTCGTTTATGGATTCTGCGATAAATATTTTTATCCCAGCGAAATTAAATGAAAAAAAAGTAATATTGAAGTATTAGGCTGTCACGTTCAAAATGCAGGAAATCAAATTTCCTAGTTTTAGGGCTACGATTATCAGTGTTCAGAATAAAGAGAAGCAGTTCTACTTCGTGAAAAGAAATAAATGCAAAGGCTTTGATGTATTCTTCTATCTTAAAATTAAACCATTGTAAAAAAGACGCAAAAGTGTAAAAAAAAAAAAACCGGACGGTGTAGGTTACCTGCATTGGATTGACAGCTGGTAGCTAGAAGCACCATCTTCTGATCAATGGCTACTGTACAGCTGCGGCTGTTCCCAATCAAACATTTATCAAGTCTTTGTAACTTTTAGTTATTCAATCTCTCCTCAATGAAAAAAATGTTTACAATGCAGCCATTCTGGTGCAGTTTTGGTCTCTGGTGATTAAAGAAATCAATACATAAATGACTCATTAATTAATTTCCTGGTTTTGTTTACAGCGGCGGACAATTAAGCCATTTTGTTAATTTGAAAAATTCATGAAATAGCTCTAAACATAGATTATATGACAGTTCAAAAATAACCAGAAATGCAAATGCATGATTTAAAGCATTTAATGGGAGATGTGCAGGATTGATGAATGGAACAGATTTGCGAAAAGGGTTATTAATCAGTTGAATATCATTATTTGAAGCTCAAATATTGATTTACACCCGAAATATTTCAAACCAATATTTTATAATATATCATTTGTGGATAGTTATGGTTTATATGCGTTGCCGGAAAATTTCTCTATTGAGAACTTGGATGGCACGTTTATAACCATGTACAGCACTCTTGGCTAGGCGATGTCGCCGTGTCTGGTGCTTAGATCTGTTCCTTTATGTCTGAAGGTTTGTTCGTTGGTTACTTATCTCAACCATATGTATCTTACTTCCACGAACATGAATCCTTTCGGGGATCCCTTAATTAGAAAGTTAGCTGTTTGAATTGAATTATCTCCCCTTAACTTAATATATATCTTCAATTCAGTGTATCGAAAGATCCAGCTGACTTTCATTGTGTGTGTCTCTGTCTATAGCACTAGTGTGCATAAAAACTCCAAAAATAAAAAGGAGGAAGCACGATGCTAATAGATGTGTATATGTAATTGTCCTACATGTTTGTATATGTATAAAAATAAGTGTATGTAAATGTCTAGGCAGTCAGAGGGTCATTTGTGGATAGTTATGGTTTATATGCGTTGCCGGAAAATTTCTCTATTGAGAACTTGGATGGCACGTTTATAACCATGTACAGCACTCTTGGCTAGGCGATGTCGCCGTGTCTGGTGCTTAGATCTGTTCCTTTATGTCTGAAGGTTTGTTCGTTGGTTACTTATCTCAACCATATATATATATATACATATATATATATGGTGTTTCATATCCTATGCGACGCGCATAGGTTAGCTATTTTTGTATTTCCCGCGTAAAGCCGCTGTGGTTTTGGGGATTGTCACATGATCACTTCAACCAAAATACGCATTCGGTGTACCTTGCCGACTATCGACGTCGCCATTTGTTTCAAAATGCCTGGGCCACCACGAATAGTAAGCTCAGATGAGCTAAATATATACTTAAGGACTTTGAAAACGCACCCTTGGGATAAGTGTATTTTAACTTGGAAAAGGCCTTTGAAATGAAATGTTTCACATACCTTTGTAAAGTACAATTCATTGCCGTCAGTTTGATAGTAAAATATTTAAGATTGGTCTATTTATACAAAAGATATTGCGAGTTAAAGACAGTAACCCTAAAATCAAAAGTAACACTTCACGCCTATAGAGCTTGCATTACAATTAAAGGCATATCATTGAAAACGAACGCTTGTATTGGCTAAAGTGTTACTTTTGATTTCAGGGTTACTGTCTTGAACACGCGATTATTTTTATTATCAATGAACCAATTTTAAATATTTTGGTATCAAAATGACGGCAATGAGTTGTACTTTACACAGCTATATAATATGTTTGATATAAAAGGCGTCTTCTATGTTTATATACACTTATCCCAAGGGTGCGTTTTCAAAGTCCTTAAGTATAGAATGATCGCTAAATATAGAATGTATTTTTGTGTAGGGATTTCTTCAGCGGATTGTTTTCAGGTCCGGTAAAATGATAAAATTAACCGAAAACTTCCTCCTGGAGCGTTTGAAATGTAGAGTTTAGTGAAAAGTACACGTAAGTGTTACATAGATCGATCTGTTTACGATTTTACCGAGTACACCTGCTCGATCCTACACATCTCCCTTGAAAGCATGTCATCTGCCAGTCGGCAGTGTAATATATTTCAACTTGTGCTGCATATTAACAAAGAAACTTTCATAAAGACTACCTTAGGATCAAGACAATCCAATTCAAAATTAAGACCATCCTATCCATAGACTGCCCCTCCCGCACCGCTTCTTCATTGCGAACGATATACTGGAACACATCCAGTGACAAACGTTTATAAGTTTCATATTTTTTAAGCTTTATAACAATACCTGCACCTGACCCTCCTTTTCTTTTCACCTTCCAACCAACTGTCATGCATATACAGTTTTTCTTCTATTGTTTATACTTAATCCCATTATTCTCTCTCCCTCTTCTGAAATATAATAACATTGTATATAAAAAGTTAACAAAATTCCACTGTATGAGTTCTCATTTAAATTTGTATTTAACGCGAGCATCCATTGCGATAGTTTCGGAAATATTACAAATTTGCTTGTAATATGAAAAGGAAAGGAACGTATACCAATATGCATTTGTAACTGTTTTTGTATACTTGAGGATGCTTATTGCGTAACCGTGATGAAAACGCGTGATTTCAACCAGAATGATGTTTGAAGCCCGGCGAAGAATAGGAACTTTAATGGCAACAATTTAGATATCTAGTTTTTAAATTACAGAAGAAATTGTTGTTGCTCTATCAATTTGCATCTCTTCTCTAAATCTGTATCAATGTTTCACATTTTAAACAGTTAAAACGGTTATTTTGAATTTGATACATGTGTACTAATAATTGAAATTTCACTCATGGCTGGTTGTTCATTATAGAAACCAGACTGTTTTTCGCTTTACAACGGATAGTACGGGCTGTGGGAAAGGGGTTTATAGTGCCTCAGAGCCTGGGTTCCATGTAAAAACATATCACAATAGATTGCAAATGCTCGAATGATCTAAAACATTTATATCAGGTGAGTTACTTTACCGGGCCTTTTTACAAACGAAAATTTGGAAATACACTTGTTGCAGCGTCAAAAGGCAATATCACTTTTTTTAAAGTTAATTATATATTCAGTGTAGTATAAAAATTATTTCAGTGTATAAATACAAAAGAACTTTTTGAAAGAAGTTAAGATGCAATTATTGTATTTAAAACAAAATTGTCATGAACTTTTTTCAGAAAAAAAATGTCCACGCGAAATTACAGTTAGGAATACTGGTAAGTTTGTAAATGTCGCGCTGAAAAGTATTTCGAAATAAGTTCTCTAGACTTTTTTAATTTCGTAATAGACATAACTTAGCTGATCTAAATGGTGTAGATGGAGATAGGTCTCTTAGAAAGTCCCTTACGGTCGAAATACCGAATTGTTTGTAATACTAGTATCTAAGCAATTGATTTCGGATAGCTTCTGTTCGATGAAAGTGTCGGGTTTTCAGTCAAAGTGCAATTTCATATTGAACCAATTATATACCCGTGTACTTTTTTAAAGCGAAATATGATATAGCTATGAATGGAAATCGTGATGTGGTTTGTAATAGGTTATATATAATATTACGAATAATAAACAAGTGATGGTCAGAATGTGTGTCGTCTCAATACATTCTTCAAGTATCACTTTCAAATACCGAGAATGGATCGCTATTGGGTGATGGATTAAAAATTCTCAGTCTTTTGTCACGATTCATCCAAAGGCCTGTTATTCTTAGTAGATTTGTGAGGTTTCTTTTCCTGTTTCAAGGAGGATTGTGTACTGGTCCCAAGGTTATAAATCTGAGATTTGAAACCAGTCTGACTGGTCGCCATTTCAGTCAATCAGATGCTTGAGATTCGAGACTGGTTTCCATGCTCAGTTTTATAACCTTGGGCACTGGTCATAAAATAGTTCAAGATGTCACGTAATCACATCCCCATTAAGTCATGACCCCCTTAATAACCAAAATCATGTATATTTGTAAAGTTGTTTATATTCTATATTCACGCGTGTCGTCTGATCAGGATCTACACTGTTGGCTTTTATATTAAGTAATACAGCGAACAATGTAGAACCAGCTAAAAAACGACACGGATTTGTCAAGACGTATCCATAGCCTTTACTCTAATATTAATACTTTTTAAAGTTTGAGCCGTTCTTATTTAAGCTTTGCGTAAAAGTGTGTATGCACTTGGCCGATAACTTTAAAAGTAATTTATGTTCCACCATCTTACCTATACGAAGTCACGGCTGTAGCTTTAGTGTTTAACACCGCTACAAAAGACCATCTTTGGGTGTTAACTTAATACTTTGTTATGGACA
This sequence comes from Corbicula japonica, assembly GCA_038501625.1. Lineage (NCBI taxonomy): Eukaryota > Metazoa > Mollusca > Bivalvia > Venerida > Cyrenidae > Corbicula > Corbicula japonica. Next base: position 5,082,790 of record JAZAYU010000007.1, read on the forward strand.
ACAATGCAGAATTAAGCTGTTAAGTCAAGTGTGATTTATCGTAAAGAAATTGTAACATAAGATTCAAGATTTAGATCGCTTTATTGAAAATAGTATAAACGTAGATACAGTTGTTATGATGACGACGATGATGATTATAATCTATTTATTGCTTTCGATTATCATCGTAAGAAAGTGAAAGAAGAAGAAACTGATTAGGATGATGTTTAAATACGTTGCAGTTGATGATGATATTGTTCTTATTGTGTTGATGTTGCTGTTGTTACTGATGATAATGGTGGTGATGATGATAATAATGATGATGAAGATGATGTTGTTATTGCTGTTGTTGCTGCTGCTGCCGCTGTTGATTATGATGTTGCTGATGATAATGAGGATGACGGTGATGGTGGTAGCGGAGATGTTGTTTTCGCTACTTATTATGATGATTTTAAGCTGCTTTTGATTCTGCTGCTGCTAATGAAGATTAAGAATCTGATGTTGATGATAACTTTGTTGTTGTTGTTGCAGGTCACTATCCACATTTCTTGTTTCTCCTCCATATTAATATCCTTAATATGATGCCGATTTCTGTTTTATGTTGCGGCCAATGCTACTGTCTCGTCGATTAACTGTAGTATCGAATAAATTCGGCCTTGTAAGGAAACAATAGTCATTTGAAAGTCGTGTTTCTATTTTCTTGTTTTCCACTTATATAATGACTTTCTTCCGTGTTTTCGGGGATTTTACTTTTCAAATTTAGTGACTGGAAATGGAAAATTAGTTTTCGAGCTCAATAAATCAGGTACGAGTAAAGCAACTCAATTTAATTTCCATCATATTGTATTGTGTCCTAATTGGCAAAATGATTAATGTATTAGTTTTAGTCATCTTCCCTTTAGAATACTAACGCGTTAATTGTACAGTAAAATCCCGATGTTTGGACCATTTTGGGACTGAGAAAATATGGGCTGGATGTTATAAAACTGAGATTGGAAACCAATCACAACTAATGACAAGTCGCCATTTCAGCCAATCAGATGCTTGAGATTTGAAACTGGTTTCCACACTCAGTTTTATAACCTTATTAGTGGAGCGGTCTTAAATTAAGCATAGAAAATAGTGCAAAACTGTAAAATGGGACATTGGAATGTGGTCATATAAATGAGGTGGTCTTATTTTCAGGGAGCTCTTAATAAGGGGTTTTACTGTATACTCTTTGTTCACGTGTTAAAGGGAAAATTATTATTTTCGAGCACCACCGGGCTAGAGGTCATAAACATTCGAACTTGTTTTTGTCATTGCGTCCTTACACATCGTTGTACCAAAACAATATTGCTTACCTTTGCGGCATTGTTGACCTCCTACAAAAGCATTTATATCCATAATTTTAAACCAACTAGTTTTTATCGATTCAAAAATTCGTTTCGCGAAGACAGAAAACGTACAATCTATAATTCTATTTCGTTGTCTCACAAAAAAAATCTACAGTCTTACGTATATCTCTCGGTGTACAATATTTCTTTTTTTTTGTTGTGTCACATAAGTTAAACGATCTTTTTTGCTGAGAAAAATATTATACAATTTTATTTCTTTTTTTGTTTTGTTTTGTCGCGTGTATTACAAACTCTTAATAATAATTTTTGTATCAAATAATTATATAGTAACCTACTTTTTGTTTGGTCTCACATCTTAAATATTTCGTTTCCGTTTCGCCCTTTCGAAGAAATGAAAATACATAGGGATCGCTTTGCCCGTCTGTCCGTCCGTCCGTCCGTCCGTCCATCCGTCTGTCCGTCACAAAAACTTAACGTTGGCTATAACTTTGCCATTTCTAAATATTTCTTCATGAAACTTTCAAATTATATTGCTAATGACAACACGCGCATAAAAATGCCAAATTCTTTAGGTCAAGGTCACATTTGATGGAGTTATGCCCCTTTTTGTACTTCGATTTTGACATGAAAACTTAACGTTGACTACAACTTTGCAATTTCTAAATATTTCTTCATGAAACTTTCAAATTATATTGCTTATGACAACGCGCTCACGAGTTATTTAGGTCAAGGTCACATTTGATGGAGTTATGCCCCTTTTGTACTTGGATTTTAACATGCAAACTTAACGTTGGCTATACCTTTGCCATTTCTTAATATTTCTTCATGAAACTTTCAAATTATATTGCTTGTGACAACATGCTCATTATCATACCGCATTTTTTATGTCAAGATCACATTTGATGGAGTTATGCCCCTTTTTGTACTTGGATTTTGACATGTGGGCTATAACTTTGCCATTTCTCAATATTTTTTCATTAAACTTAATTAAACATCAAATTATATTGCTTATGACAAAACACTTGTGTTGATGACAATTTGTTTCAGTCAAGATGGAGTTATGCCCCATTTTGAACTTGCATTTTTTCCGACATTGTATCACAGGGCGACACAAGTGTTCAACTGAACACCGATCTAGTGTCAAATATATACATGCACATTGTACAGTGGTACAATGAAAATTAAACACATCTGAAAGAATGAACTGTGAATAGGCAGCTTTAAAATTAGTTCTGGCATCTCAAGGATCTGATTGGCTGAAATAGCGACCAGTCGCCATTTCAGCCAATCAGATCCTTGAGATTTGAGACTGGTTTTTATTCTCAATTTTATAAACTTGTAGCCTGGTTAAACTGTCGTCTAAACATGAAACTGCCATTTCTTTGCGGATTGTATTTTCCAAGATATTGGTTTTACAGATCAATATATCAGGTATTGTTTCCTTAAGTTGGCAACTCGTTTTAAGTATTCATTTTTGTCTGCCTGGAAAACCATCTTTATTGACATTACTTTATTCCATGGTTACGCCTTTAATCACATGAGCGTATTCATGAAGAAACGGGTTAAGTTATAATTTTATAAATTTGCTTAAATAATGATGAAATAGATAAAGTTTTCAACGATGCATCTGGAGCAGACGAACATTTCTCTCCCCACTGCTTTGGTGGGAAAAAAATTAGTATTTGCATCGTCCATATCGCATCATGACAAAGCTGTCATTATTATCAATTGCTTATATACCGTGCAAAATCAATTATTTGTCTCATAAATACAATTTATTTTACGCGTTTAACTAGGTTTTTCATCCGTATTATAACACGCATACATTAATAATGAATAAATGATATCATATACATCGTAATGAGGATGATTGCATGTTTAGTGAGAATTTCCTAACAAATAATAAATCAGCATGTTGAGTTGAAAACCCTCTAACTTATCCCATATTTCTCATGAAATATTAATTTCAATACGGATGAACGATCACTGAATCAGGAAGCTAGATTTTCATCATCAGCAATTCATTAAACTGTTTTCAATTTGTGATGTTCAAAATAACTTCAGAGAGAAAAACAGGTTACATAACCTTTCACAGTGCAGACTCTGGCCATGTTTCAAACATGTCCACTTAACTTTAGCTAGACAATAAACATGTAGCCTAAACTCCTGCAAAGTTCAAAAAGATATCAACTTTATTTAAGCTTGTCCACATGCGTGTGTTCTAGACCATCAAAAGTATTTAGTAGTAACCTCTTATTGAACCTCTCTAGCATTTTATAATTCCCCATCGCGAAGAGGAACGGAGAATAGGAATGGAATAATCTCCAGCCATTTATCCGTCCGTCCTATAATGGATTAAAGGATTTGAAACCGCGTAAAGCGTATAACCGTGACATTGTATGTATAAAATTTATATAACGTTGTTTATATACTGCGCAAGTCACCGGTTTTATAACGAATTTCTGTTTTGCCTCTTTAGAGTATTTCTATAACAACTTCAAAAATATGAACCTCGTATCACCCTCACTCAAGTTTATATTTTATAATTTGAATTCACTCGACCTTGCCGATTATTCTTTAAACGCTCTGACTTA